>OZ037785.1:520000-605000 GCA_964035525.1 Porites cylindrica | reverse complement strand
TTGTGCCTAACAAAAAATTATCTGCCTGGTACAGCGTACTGGAGCGAGAGTGACAAACAGCATACATTAACAAATATATATAGCTACATAGCACAATAGATAATTAACTAACACCAATAAGGGGTGATAATACCAACATGCCCAAGAAATAACACGTAGAAAGTCATTATCTCCTATACTCCGTACCGGAGATAATTTGCATTTCCATTATGTTTGGTTAACTTTGGTTTGTTTTGGTTCTTGGACCTGTGGGACCTCAGGGACCTCTGGGCCGAAGGTTCATGATGTCATTATTTTCAACAGCCAATCAGGGGCAAGAATTTGATTTGCATATGAATAACATACAAAAAAACCATTGAATTTGTAACCGAGCCGGGATAGCGCAATTAGCATAAGCATTGAATCGGTAATGAATTGGCAAACAAAGAGGTGACGGGTTCGAATCCCGCCTGATTAGCATGAAAAAGGAAAAAAAAGAAAAAAATCGCGGCTTGGATCTGGGAGTGCTTGGGGCGAGGAGAGGGAAGAAAAAAGGCCTTGGGAAGGGTACGGGAAGCGGGAGTTGGTACACCAGCACGGGGGCGGGCCGGGGAGAGGGCAGGGAGTGGGGGGCAGGCGGGAGGGGGGTAAGTAGATAGCTAGAGGGGTAGGTAGATAGATAGATAGATAGATAGATATATAGATAGATAGATAGATAGATAGATAGATAAATAGATAGGTAGAGGGGGGTAGGTAGATAGGTAGATAGGTAGAGGGCGGAGGGATGGGAGGGGGAAGGGAAGGGAAGGGAGGGGGAAAGGGAGGGGCGGTCTAGCCTGCGAGCAAGGTCTCTTGCTGCCGGGATTGGGGGGAGGGTTGGGTGGGGTGGGGCAGTGAGAGACCTTGCTCGCAGGCTAGACCCGGGGAGGGTTTTGCTGGTCAGCACAGTTTTTTTTCTTCTTACTTTTATAAAATTCTTGACTCAAAATAAGGACATTTGGAAAAGAATGCATTCACGTTAAAAAAAAAAGGGGAAAAAAGGACGTGTGCGAAGAAACAAGCGAAATTTATGATTAGACATTTGTCAGTACTCAGGATCAACTTCTCCACACTTTGAGACCCACTGGACGCTTTTTCCCACATTCAACTTCGCGAGTTAGTCTACTTATAGTACGTTCCTTTTCTTTAATGCAGTGGATAAACAAACCATGAAGTTGAAAACTGCTCTTCGTCTGAAGTTGGAGAATTTTCGTTATTGGTCATGGACCTTGGGGACATTTAACAGCCTGATTTTAAGAGTGGATTGGAAATAGCTTGAATTAACCTTGCCTGCGAAAGAAACACGACCTGATGAAATTACTAATCGTCAATAGGCCGGGCAAACAATGTTTGTTTGGTTCATCTTGTCAAGTGACTTTTGGTTCAAGTTGGAAACTGATGGAGATCTCCTGGAAATGTCCCTGTGTTTTTTTTTTTATGTGTCAAGTAAGAGGATGTAAGTATATTTCATTGTGGAAAAAAAGTCTTTCAGGTGCCTTAGGACACGCAGGATATCACCTTGTTTCGATCTTTCAGGCTGATTTCACGATTCTATGACAAGTTTTCGGTCGCATCGGTAGCATTTTAGTATGATTTACAGTGCTACTTGCAGATTTGCTATTGCAGTTATAAGGGTACCAGATTCAGACTAGGGTACTGTAGTTGCCTAGTTAGAGAAGAACGCTTTTTCTTGTTTTTGAAGGGTCACATTGCTGGCTCCAAATCTATTAAAATTGACATAATCTTCGCGTTTTTCATTTATAAGATCAATTTTGCTTGTTACAGGAACACTTGTAAATGGCGTGAGATTAACATGCACATTCTCCATACTCATTCCTTTACCGTTCATCTGGCGCTAACGAGGAGAATTTGACTAGAAATCACAATGTTTTTCGCTGCTGAGCAGTTTCCTCTTTTTTCAGCAGTTTATGATTGATACTGTTCAGTGGTAGGATATATAGCGAGAATGTAAATTGATGTTGATCACTGTTCACCGTACAAAAAGTGTTTCTTGTGATCACCGACTGAAAGCAAACGCACCGACGAACATTTCAAGTATTTCAATATTACACAAAACTTCAGCTAAAATCAAAATTGCCCGTCGGAAAAAACGTGAAAGCGCTAAGTGCTTTTTTAAATGTAAAACCGGTCAGAAAGATACAAGAATCGTGATTAAAAGGAAGCTTTTGCAAAGCCGAGAAGATTACAGTTTCCATTATGTTTGGTTAACTTTCGTTTGTTTTGGTTCTTGGACCTGTCGGACCTCAGGGACCTCTGGGCCGAAGGTTCATGATGTCATTATTTTCAACAGCCAATCAGGGGCAAGAATTTGATTTGCATATGAATAACATACAAAAAAACCATTGAATTTGTAACCGAGCCGGGATAGCGCAATTAGCATAAGCATTGAATCGGTAATGAATTGGCAAACAAAGAGGTGACGGGTTCGAATCCCGCCTGATTAGCATGAAAAAGGAAAAAAAAGAAAAAAATCGCGGCTTGGATCTGGGAGGGCTTGGGGCGAGGAGAGGAAAAAAAAAAGGCCTTGGGAAGGGTACGGGAAGCGGGAGTTGGTACACCGGCCCGGGGGCGGGCCGGGGAGAGGGCAGGGAGAGGGGGGCAGGCGGAAGGGGGGTAAGTAGATAGCTAGAGAGGTACGTAGATAGATAGATAGATAGATAGATAGATAAATAGATAGATAGTTAGAGGGGGGTAGGTAGATAGGTAGATAGGTAGAGGGCGGAGGGATGGGAGGGGGAAGGGAAGGGAAGCGAGGGGGAAAGGGAGGGGCGGTCTAGCCTGCGAGCAAGGTCTCTTGCTGCCGGGATTGAGGGGAGGGTTGGGTGGGGTGGGGCCGTGAGAGACCTTGCTCGCAGGCTAGACCCGGGGAGGGTTTTGCTGCTCAGCACAGTTTTTTTTCTTCCTACTTTTATAAAATTCTTGACCCAAAATAAAGACATTTGGAAAAGAATGCATTCACGTAAAAAAAAAAAGGGGAAAAAAGGACGTGTGCGAAGAAACAAGCGAAATTTATGATTAGACATTTGTCATTATTCAGGATCAACTTCTCCACACTTTGAGACCCACTGGACGCTTTTTCCCAGATTCAACTTCGCGAGTTAGTCTACTTATAGTACGTTCCTTTTCTTTAATGCAGTGGATAAACAGACCATGAAGTTGCAAACTGCTCTTCGTCTGAAGTTGGAGAATTTTCGTTATTGGTCATGGACCTTGGGGACATTTAACAGCCTGATTTTAAGAGTGGATTGGAAATAGCTTGAATTAACCTTGCCTGCGAAAGAAACACGACCTGATGGAATTACTAATCGTCAATAGGCCGGGCAAACAATGTTTGTTTGGTTCATCTTGTCAAGTGACTTTTGGTTCAAGTTGGAAACTGATGGAGATCTCCTGGAAATGTCCCTGTGTTTTTTTTTATGTCTCAAGTAAGAGGATGTAAGTATATTTCATTGTGGAAAAAAAGTCTTTCAGCTGCCTTAGGACACGCAGGATATCACCTTGTTTTGATCTTTCAGGCTGATTTCACGATTCTATGACAAGTTTTCGGTCGCATCGGTAGCATTTTAGTATGATTTACAGTGCTACTTGCAGATTTGCTATTGCAGATAAGGGTACCAGATTCAGACTAGGGTACTGTAGTTGCCTAGTTAGAGAAGAACGCTTTTTCTTGTTTTTGAAGGGTCACATTGCTGGCTCCAAATCTATTAAAATTGACATAATCTTCGCCTTTTTCATTCATAAGATTAATTTTGCTTGTTACAGGAACACTTGTAAATGGCGTGAGATTAACATGCACATTCTCCATACTCATTCCTTTACCGTTCATCTGGCGCTAACGAGGAGAATTTGACTAGAAATCACAATGTTTTTCGCTGCTAAGCAGTTTCCTCTTTTTTCAGCAGTTTATGATTGATACTGTTCAGTGGTAGGATATATAGCGAGAATGTAAATTGATGTTGATCACTGTTTACCGTACAAAAAGTGTTTCTTGTGATCGCCGACTGAAAGCAAACGCACCGACGAACATTTCAAGTATTTCAATATTACACAAAACTTCAGCTAAAATCAAAATTGCCCGTCGGAAAAAACGTGAAAGCGCTAAGTGCTTTTTTAAATGTAAAACCGGTCAGAAAGATACAAGAATCGTGATTAAAAGGAAGCTTTTGCAAAGCCGAGAAGATTACAGTTTCCATTATGTTTGGTTAACTTTCGTTTGTTTTGGTTCTTGGACCTGTCGGACCTCAGGGACCTCTGGGCCGAAGGTTCATGATGTCATTATTTTCAACAGCCAATCAGGGGCAAGAATTTGATTTGCATATGAATAACATACAAAAAAACCATTGAATTTGTAACCGAGCCGGGATAGCGCAATTAGCATAAGCATTGAATCGGTAATGAATTGGCAAACAAAGAGGTGACGGGTTCGAATCCCGCCTGATTAGCATGAAAAAGGAAAAAAAAGAAAAAAATCGCGGCTTGGATCTGGGAGGGCTTGGGGCGAGGAGAGGAAAAAAAAAAGGCCTTGGGAAGGGTACGGGAAGCGGGAGTTGGTACACCGGCCCGGGGGCGGGCCGGGGAGAGGGCAGGGAGAGGGGGGCAGGCGGAAGGGGGGTAAGTAGATAGCTAGAGAGGTACGTAGATAGATAGATAGATAGATAGATAGATAAATAGATAGATAGTTAGAGGGGGGTAGGTAGATAGGTAGATAGGTAGAGGGCGGAGGGATGGGAGGGGGAAGGGAAGGGAAGCGAGGGGGAAAGGGAGGGGCGGTCTAGCCTGCGAGCAAGGTCTCTTGCTGCCGGGATTGAGGGGAGGGTTGGGTGGGGTGGGGCCGTGAGAGACCTTGCTCGCAGGCTAGACCCGGGGAGGGTTTTGCTGCTCAGCACAGTTTTTTTTCTTCCTACTTTTATAAAATTCTTGACCCAAAATAAAGACATTTGGAAAAGAATGCATTCACGTAAAAAAAAAAAGGGGAAAAAAGGACGTGTGCGAAGAAACAAGCGAAATTTATGATTAGACATTTGTCATTATTCAGGATCAACTTCTCCACACTTTGAGACCCACTGGACGCTTTTTCCCAGATTCAACTTCGCGAGTTAGTCTACTTATAGTACGTTCCTTTTCTTTAATGCAGTGGATAAACAGACCATGAAGTTGCAAACTGCTCTTCGTCTGAAGTTGGAGAATTTTCGTTATTGGTCATGGACCTTGGGGACATTTAACAGCCTGATTTTAAGAGTGGATTGGAAATAGCTTGAATTAACCTTGCCTGCGAAAGAAACACGACCTGATGGAATTACTAATCGTCAATAGGCCGGGCAAACAATGTTTGTTTGGTTCATCTTGTCAAGTGACTTTTGGTTCAAGTTGGAAACTGATGGAGATCTCCTGGAAATGTCCCTGTGTTTTTTTTTATGTCTCAAGTAAGAGGATGTAAGTATATTTCATTGTGGAAAAAAAGTCTTTCAGCTGCCTTAGGACACGCAGGATATCACCTTGTTTTGATCTTTCAGGCTGATTTCACGATTCTATGACAAGTTTTCGGTCGCATCGGTAGCATTTTAGTATGATTTACAGTGCTACTTGCAGATTTGCTATTGCAGATAAGGGTACCAGATTCAGACTAGGGTACTGTAGTTGCCTAGTTAGAGAAGAACGCTTTTTCTTGTTTTTGAAGGGTCACATTGCTGGCTCCAAATCTATTAAAATTGACATAATCTTCGCCTTTTTCATTCATAAGATTAATTTTGCTTGTTACAGGAACACTTGTAAATGGCGTGAGATTAACATGCACATTCTCCATACTCATTCCTTTACCGTTCATCTGGCGCTAACGAGGAGAATTTGACTAGAAATCACAATGTTTTTCGCTGCTAAGCAGTTTCCTCTTTTTTCAGCAGTTTATGATTGATACTGTTCAGTGGTAGGATATATAGCGAGAATGTAAATTGATGTTGATCACTGTTTACCGTACAAAAAGTGTTTCTTGTGATCACCGACTGAAAGCAAACGCACCGACGGACATTTCAAGTATTTCAATATTATACAAAACTTCAGCTAAAATCAAAATTGCCCGTCGGAAAAAACGTGAAAGCGCTAAGTGCTTTTTTAAATGTAAAAGCGGTCAGAAAGATACAAGAATCGTGATTAAAAGGAAGCTTTTGCAAAGCCGAGAAGGTTACAGTTTCCATTATGTTTGGTTAACTTTGGTTTGTTTTGGTTCTTGGACCTGTGGGACCTCAGGGACCTCTGGGCCGAAGGTTCATGATGTCATTATTTTCAACAGCCAATCAGGGGCAAGAATTTGATTTGCATATGAATAACATACAAAAAACCCATTGAATTTGTAACCGAGCCGGGATAGCGCAATTAGCATAAGCATTGAATCGGTAATGAATTGGCAAACAAAGAGGTGACGGGTTCGAATCCCGCCTGATTAGCATGAAAAAGGAAAAAAAAGAAAAAAATCGCGGCTTGGATCTGGGAGGGCTTGTGGCGAGGAGAGGGAAGCAAAAAGGCCTTGGGAAGGGTACGGGAAGCGGGAGTTGGTACACCGGCCCGGGGGCGGGCCGGGGAGAGGGCAGGGAGAGGGGCGCAGGCGGGAGGGGGGTAAGTAGATAGCTAGAGGGGTAGGTAGATAGATAGATAAATAGATAGATAGGTAGAGGTGGGTAGGTAGATAGGTAGATAGGTAGAGGGCGGAGGGATGGGAGAGGGCAGGGAAGGGAAGGGAAGGGAAGGGAGGGGGAAAGGGAGGGGCGGTCTAGCCTGCGAGCAAGGTCTCTTGCTGCCGGGATTGGGGGGAGGGTTGGGTGGGGTGGGGCAGTGAGAGACCTTGCTCGCAGGCTAGACCCGGGGAGGGTTTTGCTGCTCAGCACAGTTTTTTTTCTTCTTACTTTTATAAAATTCTTGACTCAAAATAAGGACATTTGGAAAAGAATGCATTCACGTAAAAAAAAAAAACGGGAAAAAAGGACGTGTGCGAAGAAACAAGCGAAATTTATGATTAGACATTTGTCATTACTCAGGATCAACTTCTCCACACTTTGAGACCCACTGGACGCTTTTTCCCACATTCAACTTCGCGAGTTAGTCTACTTATAGTACGTTCCTTTTCTTTAATGCAGTGGATAAACAGACCATGAAGTTGCAAACTGCTCTTCGTCTGAAGTTGGAGAATTTTCGTTATTGGTCATGGACCTTGGGGACATTTAACAGCCTGATTTTAAGAGTGGATTGGAAATAGCTTGAATTAATCTTGCCTGCGAAAGAAACACGACCTGATGGAATTACTAATCGTCAATAGGCCGGGCAAACAATGTTTGTTTGGTTCATCTTGTCAAGTGACTTTTGGTTCAAGTTGGAAACTGATGGAGATCTCCTGGAAATGTCCCTGTGTTTTTTTTTAATGTCTCAAGTAAGAGGATGTAAGTATATTTCATTGTGGAAAAAAGGCTCTCAGGTGCCTTAGGACACGCAGGATATCACCTTGTTTCGATCTTTCAGGCTGATTTCACGATTCTATGACAAGTTTTCGGTCTCATCGGTAGCATTTTAGTATGATTTACAGTGCTACTTGCAGATTTGCTATTGCAGTTATAAGGGTACCAGATTCAGACTAGGGTACTGTAGTTGCCTAGTTAGAGAAGAACGCTTTTTCTTGTTTTTGAAGGGTCACATTGCTGGCTCCAAATCTATTAAAATTGACATAATCTTCGCGTTTTTCATTTATAAGATCAATTTTGCTTGTTACAGGAACACTTGTAAATGGCGTGAGATTAACATGCACATTCTCCATACTCATTCCTTTACCGTTCATCTGGCGCTAACAAGGAGAATTTGACTAGAAATCACAATGTTTTTCGCTGCTGAGCAGTTTCCTCTTTTTTCAGCAGTTTATGATTGATACTGTTCAGTGGTAGGATATATAGCGAGAATGTAAATTGATGTTGATCACTGTTCACCGTACAAAAAGTGTTTCTTGTGATCACCGACTGAAAGCAAACGCACCGACGAACATTTCAAGTATTTCAATATTACACAAAACTTCAGCTAAAATCAAAATTGCCCGTCGGAAAAAACGTGAAAGCGCTAAGTGCTTTTTTAAATGTAAAAGCGGTCAGAAAGATACAAGAATCGTGATTAAAAGGAAGCTTTTGCAAAGCCGAGAAGATTACAGTTTCCATTATGTTTGGTTAACTTTGGTTTGTTTTGGTTCTTGGACCTGTCGGACCTCAGGGACCTCTGGGCCGAAGGTTCATGATGTCATTATTTTCAACAGCCAATCAGGGGCAAGAATTTGATTTGCATATGAATAACATACAAAAAAACCATTGAATTTGTAACCGAGCCGGGATAGCGCAATTAGCATAAGCATTGAATCGGTAATGAATTGGCAAACAAAGAGGTGACGGGTTCGAATCCCGCCTGATTAGCATGAAAAAGGAAAAAAAAGAAAAAAATCGCGGTTTGGATCTGGGAGGGCTTGGGGCGAGGAGAGGGAAGAAAAAAGGCCTTGGGAAGGGTACGGGAAGCGGGAGTTGGTACACCGGCCCGGGGGCGCGCCGGGGAGAGGGCAGGGAGAGGGGGGCAGGCGGGAGGGGGGTAAGTAGATAGCTAGAGGGGTAGGTAGATAGATAGATAGATAGATAGATAGATAGATAGATAGATAGATAGATAGATAGATAAATAGATAGATAGGTAGAGGGGGTAGGTAGATAGGTAGATAGGTAGAGGGCGGAGGGATGGGAGGGGGAAGGGAAGGGAAGGGAAGGGAAGGGAGGGGGAAAGGGAGGGGCGGTCTAGCCTGCGAGGAAGGTCTCTTGCTGCCGGGATTGGGGGGAGGGTTGGGTGGGGTGGGGCAGTGAGAGACCTTGCTCGCAGGCTAGACCCGGGGAGGGTTTTGCTGCTCAGCACAGTTTTTTTTCTTCTTACTTTTATAAAATTCTTGACTCAAAATAAGGACATTTGGAAAAGAATGCATTCACGTAAAAAAAAAGGGGGGGAAAAAGGACTTGTGCGAAGAAACAAGCGAAATTTATGATTAGACATTTGTCATTAGTCAGGATCAACTTCTCCACACTTTGAGACCCACTGGACGCTTTTTCCCACATTCAACTTCGCGAGTTAGTCTACTTATAGTACGTTCCTTTTCTTTAATGCAGTGGATAAACAGACCATGAAGTTGCAAACTGCTCTTCGTCTGAAGTTGGAGAATTTTCGTTATTGGTCATGGACCTTGGGGACATTTAACAGCCTGATTTTAAGAGTGGATTGGAAATAGCTTGAATTAACCTTGCCTGCGAAAGAAACACGACCTGATGGAATTACTAATCGTCAATAGGCCGGGCAAACAATGTTTGTTTGGTTCATCTTGTCAAGTGAGTTTTGGTTCAAGTTGGAAACTGATGGAGATCTCCTGGAAGTGTCCCTGTGTTTTTTTTTTTTTGTCTCAAGTAAGAGGATGTAAGTATATTTCATTGTGGAAAAAAAGTCTTTCAGGTGCCTTAGGACTCGCAGGATATCACCTTGTTTTGATCTTTCAGGCTGATTTCACGATTCTATCACAAGTTTTCGGTCGCATCGGTAGCATTTTAGTATGATTTACAGTGCTACTTGCAGATTTGCTATTGCAGTTATAAGGGTACCAGATTCAGACTAGGGTACTGTAGTTGCCTAGTTAGAGAAGAACGCTTTTTCTTGTTTTTGAAGGGTCACATTGCTGGCTCCAAATCTATTAAAATTGACATAATCTTCGCGTTTTTCATTTATAAGATCAATTTTGCTTGTTACAGGAACACTTGTAAATGGCGTGAGATTAACATGCACATTCTCCATACTCATTCCTTAACCGTTCATCTGGCGCTAACGAGGAGAATTTGACTAGAAATCACAATGTTTTTCGCTGCTGAGCAGTTTCCTCTTTTTTCAGCAGTTTATGATTGATACTGTTCAGTGGTAGGATATATAGCGAGAATGTAAATTGATGTTGATCACTGTTCACCGTACAAAAAGTGTTTCTTGTGATCACCGACTGAAAGCAAACGCACCGACGAAAATTTCAAGTATTTCAATATTACACAAAACTTCAGCTAAAATCAAAATTGCCCGTCGGAAAAAATGTGAAAGCGCTAAGTGCTTTTTTAAATGTAAAAGCGGTCAGAAAGATACAAGAATCGTGATTAAAAGGAAGCTTTTGCAAAGCCGAGAAGGTTACAGTTTTCATTATGTTTGGTTAACTTTGGTTTGTTTTGGTTCTTGGACCTGTGGGACCTCAGGGACCTCTGGGCCGAAGGTTCATGATGTCATTATTTTCAACAGCCAATCAGGGGCAAGAATTAGATTTGCATATGAATAACATACAAAAAAACCATTGAATTTTTAACCGTGCCGGGATAGCGCAATTAGCATAAGCATTGAATCGGTAATGAATTGGCAAACAAAGAGGTGACGGGTTCGAATCCCGCCTGATTAGCATGAAAAAGGAAAAAAAAGAAAAAAATCGCGGTTGGATCTGGGAGGGCTTGGGGCGAGGAGAGGGAAGCAAAAAGGCCTTGGGAAGGGTACGGGAAGCGGGAGTTGGTACACCGCCCCGGGGGCGGGCCGGGGAGAGGGCAGGGAGAGGGGGGCAGGCGGGAGGGGGGTAAGTAGATAGCTAGAGGGGTAGGTAGATAGATAGATAGATAGATAAATAGATAGATATTTAGATGGGGGTAGGTAGATAGGTAGATAGGTAGAGGGCGGAGGGATGGGAGGGGGAAAAGAAGGGAAGGGAAGGGAAGGGAAGGGAGGGGGAAAGGGAGGGGCGCTCTAGCCTGCGAGCAAGGTCTCTTGCTGCAGGGATTGGGGGGAGGGTTGGGTGGGGTGGGGCAGTGAGAGAGCTTGCTCCCAGGCTAGACCCGGGAAGGGTTTTGCTGCTCAGCACAGTTTTTTTTCTTCCTACTTGTATAAAGTTCTTGACTCAAAATAAGGACATTTGGAAAAGAATGCATTCACGTAAAAAAAAAAGGGGAAAAAAGGACGTGTGCGAAGAAACAAGCGAAATTTATGATTAGACATTTGTCATTACTCAGGATCAACTTCTCCACACTTTGAGACCCACTGGACGCTTTTTCCCACATTCAACTTCGCGAGTTAGTCTACTTATAGTACGTTCCTTTTCTTTAATGCAGTGGATAAACAGACCATGAAGTTGCAAACTGCTCTTCGTCTGAAGTTGGAGAATTTTCGTTATTGGTCATGGACCTTGGGGACATTTAACAGCCTGATTTTAAGAGTGGATTGGAAATAGCTTTAATTAACCTTGCCTGCGAAAGAAACACGACCTGATGGAATTACTAATCGTCAATAGGCCGGGCAAACAATGTTTGTTTGGTTCATCTTGTCAAGTGACTTTTGGTTCAAGTTGGAAACTGATGGAGATCTCCTGGAAATGTCCCTGTGTTTTTTTTTATGTCTCAAGTAAGAGGATGTAAGTATATTTCATTGTGGAAAAAAAGTCTTTCAGGTGCCTTAGGACACGCAGGATATCACCTTGTTTTGATCTTTCAGGCTGATTTCACGATTCTATCACAAGTTTTCGGTCGCATCGGTAGCATTTTAGTATGATTTACAGTGCTACTTGCAGATTTGCTATGCAGATAAGGGTACCAGATTCACACTAGGGTACTGTAGTTGCCTAGTTAGAGAAGAACGCTTTTTCTTGGTTTTGAAGGGTCACATTGCTGGCTCCAAATCTATTAAAATTGACATAATCTTCGCGTTTTTCATTTATAAGATCAATTTTGCTTGTTACAGGAACACTTGTAAATGGCGTGAGATTAACATGCACATTCTCCATACTCATTCCTTTACCGTTCATCTGGCGCTAACGAGGAGAATTTGACTAGAAATCACAATGTTTTTCGCTGCTGAGCAGTTTCCTCTTTTTTCAGCAGTTTATGATTGATACTGTTCAGTGGTAGGATATATAGCGAGAATGTAAATTGATGTTGATCACTGTTTACCGTACAAAAAGTGTTTCTTGTGATCACCGACTGAAAGCAAACGCACCGAAGGACATTTCAAGTATTTCAATATTATACAAAACTTCAGCTAAAATCAAAATTGCAAGTCGGAAAAAACGTGAAAGCGCTAAGTGCTTTTTTAAATGTAAAAGCGGTCAGAAAGATACAAGAATCGTGATTAAAAGGAAGCTTTTGCAAAGCCGAGAAGGTTACAGTTTCCATTATGTTTGGTTAACTTTGGTTTGTTTTGGTTCTTGGACCTGTGGGACCTCAGGGACCTCTGGGCCGAAGGTTCATGATGTCATTATTTTCAACAGCCAATCAGGGGCAAGAATTTGATTTGCATATGAATAACATACCAAAAAACCATTGAATTTGTAACCAAGCCGGGATAGCGCAATTAGCATAAGCATTGAATCGGTAAAGAATTGGCAAACAAAGAGGTGACGGGTTCGAATCCGGCCTGATTAGCATGAAAAAGAAAAAAAAAAGAAAAAATCGCGGCTTGGATCTGGGAGGGCTTGTGGCGAGGAGAGGGAAGAAAAAAGGCCTTGGGAAGGGTACGGGAAGCGGGAGTTGGTACACCGGCCCGGGGGCGGGCCGGGGAGAGGGCAGGGAGAGGGGGGCAGGCGGGAGGGGGGTAAGTAGATAGCTAGAGGGGTAGATAGATAGATAGATAGATAGATAGATAGATAGATAAATAGATAGATAGGTAGAGGGGGGTAGGTAGATAGGTAGATAGGTAGAGGGCGGAGGGATGGGAGGGGGAAGGGAAGGGAAGGGAGGGGGAAAGGGAGGGGCGGTCTAGCCTGCGAGCAAGGTCTCTTGCTGCCGGGATTGGGGGGAGGGTTGAGTGGGGTGGGGCAGTGAGAGACCTTGCTCGCAGGCTAGACCCGGGGAGGGTTTTGCTCCTCAGCACAGTTTTTTTTCTTCCTACTTTTATAAAATTCTTGACTCAAAATAAGGACATTTGGAAAAGAATGCATTCACGTAAAAAAAAGGGGGGGAAAAAGGACGTGTGCGAAGAAACAAGCGAAATTTATGATTAGACATTTGTCATTACTCAGGATCAACTTCTCCACACTTTGAGACCCACTGGACGCTTTTTCCCACATTCAACTTCGCGAGTTAGTCTACTTATAGTACGTTCGTTTTCTTTAATCCAGTGGATAAACAGACCATGAAGTTGCAAACTGCTCTTCGTCTGAAGTTGGAGAATTTTCGTTATTGGTCATGGACATTGGGGACATTTAACAGCCTGATTTTAAGAGTGGATTGGAAATAGCTTGAATTAACCTCGTCTGCGAAAGAAACACGACCTGATGGAATTACTAATCGTCAATAGGCCGGGCAAACAATGTTTGTTTGGTTCATCTTTTCAAGTGACTTTTGGTTCAAGTTGGAAACTGGTGGAGATCTCCTGGAAGTGTCCCTGTGTTTTTTTTTTATGTCTCAAGTAAGAGGATGTAAGTATATTTCATTGTGGAAAAAAAGTCTTTCAGGTGCCTCAGGACACGCAGGATATCACATTGTTTTGATCTTTTAGGCTGATTTCACGATTCTATCACAAGTTTTCGGTCGCATCGGTAGCATTTTAGTATGATTTACGGTGCTACTTGCAGATTTGCTATTGCAGTTATAAGGGTACCAGATTCAGACTAGGGTACTGTAGTTGCCTAGTTAGAGAAGAACGCTTTTTCTTGTTTTTGAAGGGTCACATTGCTGGCTCCAAATCTATTAAAATTGACATAATCTTCGCGTTTTTCATTTATAAGATCAATTTTGCTTGTTACAGGAACACTTGTAAATGGCGTGAGATTAACATGCACATTCTCCATACTCATTCCTTTACCGTTCATCTGGCGCTAACGAGGAGAATTTGACTAGAAATCACAATGTTTTTCGCTGCTGAGCAGTTTCCTCTTTTTTCAGCAGTTTATGATTGATACTGTTCAGTGGTAGGATATATAGCGAGAATGTAAATTGATGTTGATCACTGTTCACCGTACAAAAAGTGTTTCTCGTGATCACCGACTGAAAAAAAACGCACCGAAGGACATTTCAAGTATTTCAATATTATACAAAACTTCAGCTAAAATCAAAATTGCCCGTGGGAAAAAACGTGAAAGCGCTAAGTGCTTTTTTAAATGTAAAAGCGGTCAGAAAGATATAAGAATCGTGATTAAAAGGAAGCTTTTGCAAAGCCGAGAAGGTTACAGTTTCCATTATGTTTGGTTAACTTTGGTTTGTTTTGGTTCTTGGACCTGTGGGACCTCAGGGACCTCTGGGCCGAAGGTTCATGATGTCATTATTTTCAACAGCCAATCAGGGGCAAGAATTTGATTTGCATATGAATAACATACAAAAAAACCATTGAATTTGTAACCAAGCCGGGATAGTGCAATTAGCATAAGCATTGAATCGGTAATGAATTGGCAAACAAAGAGGTGACGGGTTCGAATCCCGCCTGATTAGCATGAAAAAGGAAAAAAAAGAAAAAAATCGCGGCTTGGATCTGGGAGGGCTTGGGGCGAGGAGAGGGAAGAAAAAAGGCCTTGGGAAGGGTACGGGAAGCGGGAGTTGGTACACCGGCCCCGGGGCGGGCCGGGGAGAGGGCAGGGAGAGGGGGGCAGGCGGGAGGGGGGTAAGTAGATAGCTAGAGGGGTAGGTAGATAGATAGATAGATAGATAGATAGATAAATAGATAGATAGGTAGAGGGGGGTAGGTAGATAGGTAGATAGGTAGATAGGTAGAGGGCGGAGGGATGGGAGGGGGAAGGGAAGGGAAGGGAAGGGAAGGGAGGGGGAAAGGAAGGGGCGGTCTAGCCTGCGAGCAAGGTCTCTTGCTGCAGGGATTGGGGGAAGGGTTGGGTGGGGTGATGCAGTGAGAGACCTTGCTCGCAGGCTAGACCCGGGGAGGGTTTTGCTGCTCAGCACAGTTTTTTTTCTTCCTACTTGTATAAAGTTCTTGACTCAAAATAAGGACATTTGGAAAAGAATGCATTCACGTAAAAAAAAAAGGGGAAAAAAGGACGTGTGCGAAGAAACAAGCGAAATTTATGATTAGACATTTGTCATTACTCAGGATCAACTTCTCCACACTTTGAGACCCACTGGACGCTTTTTCCCACATTCAACTTCGCGAGTTAGTCTACTTATAGCACGTTCCTTTTCTTTAATGCAGTGGATAAACAGACCATGAAGTTGCAAACTGCTCTTCGTCTGAAGTTGAAGAATTTTCGTTATTGGTCATGGACCTTGGGGACATTTAACAGCTTGATTTTAAGAGTGGATTGGAAATAGCTTGAATTAACCTTGCCTGCGAAAGAAACACGACCTGATGGAATTACTAATCGTCAATAGGCCGGGAAAACAATGTTTGTTTGGTTCATCTTGTCAAGTGAGTTTTGGTTCAAGTTGGAAACTGATGGAGATCTCCTGGAAGTGTCCCTGTGTTTTTTTTTTTTATTTCTCAAGTAAGAGGATGTAAGTATATTTCATTGTGGAACAAAAGTCTTTCAGGTGCCTCAGGACACGGAGGATATCACCTTGTTTTGATCTTTCAGGCTGATTTCACGATTCTATCACAAGTTTTCAGTCGCATCGGTAGCATTTTAGTATGATTTACAGTGCTACTTGCAGATTTGCTATTGCAGTTATAAGGGTACCAGATTCAGACTAGGGTACTGTAGTTGCCTAGTTAGAGAAGAACGCTTTTTCTTGTTTTTGAAGGGTCACATTGCTGGCTCCAAATCTATTTAAATTGACATAATCTTCGCGTTTTTCATTTATAACATCAATTTTGCTTGTTACAGGAACACTTGTAAATGGCGTGAGATTAACATGTACATTCTCCATACTCATTCCTTTACCGTTCATCTGGCGCTAACGAGGAGAATTTGACTAGAAATCACAATGTTTTTCGCTGCTGAGCAGTTTCCTCTTTTTTCAGCAGTTTATGATTGATACTGTTCAGTGGTAGGATATATAGCGAGAATGTAAATTGATGTTGATCACTGTTTACCGTACAAAAAGTGTTTCTTGTAATCACCGACTAAAAGCAAACGCACCGACGAACATTTCAAGTATTTCAATATTACACAAAACTTCAGCTAAAATCAAAATTGCCCGTCGGAAAAAACGTGAAAGCGCTAAGTGCTTTTTTAAATGTAAAAGCGGTCAGAAAGATACAAGAATCGTGATTAAAAGGAAGCTTTTGCAAAGCCGAGAAGGTTACAGTTTCCATTATGTTTGGTTAACTTTGGTTTGTTTTGGTTCTTGGACCTGTGGGACCTCAGGGACCTCTGGGCCGAAGGTTCATGATGTCATTATTTTCAACAGCCAATCAGGGGCAAGAATTTGATTTGCATATGAATAACATACAAAAAAACCATTGAATTTGTAACCAAGCCGGGATAGCGCAATTAGCATAAGCATTGAATCGGTAAAGAATTGGCAAAGAAAGAGGTGACGGGTTCGAATCCGGCCTGATTAGCATGAAAAAGGAAAAAAAGAAAAAAATCGCGGCTTGGATCTGGGAGGGCTTGGGGCGAGGAGAGGGAAGAAAAAAGGCCTTGGGAAGGGTTCGGGAAGCGGGAGTTGGTACACCGGCCCGGGGGCGGGCCGGGGAGAGGGCAGGGAGAGGGAGGGAGGCGGGAGGGGGGTAAGTAGATAGCTAGAGGGGTAGGTAGATAGATAGATAGATAGATAGATAGATAGATAAATAGATAGATAGGTAGAGGGGGGTAGGTAGATAGGTAGATAGGTAGAGGGCGGAGGGATGAGAGGGGGAAGGGAAGGGAAGGGAGGGGGAAAGGGAGGGACGGTGTAGCCTGCGAGCAAGGTCCAAATGCTGGCTCCAAATCTATTAAAATTGACATAATCTTCGCGTTTTTCATTTATAAGATCAATTTTGCTTGTTACAGGAACACTTGTAAATGGCGTGAGATTAACATGCACATTCTCCATACTCATTCCTTTACCGTTCATCTGGCGCTAACAAGGAGAATTTGACTAGAAATCACAATGTTTTTCGCTGCTGAGCAGTTTCCTCTTTTTTTCAGCAGTTTATGATTGATACTGTTCAGTGGTAGGATATATAGCAAGAATGTAAATTGATGTCGATCACTGTTCACCATACAAAGAGTGTTTCTTGTGATCACCGACTGAAAGCAAACGCACCGACGGACATTTCAAGTATTTCAATATTACACAAAACTTCAGCTAAAATCAAAATTGCCCGTCGGAAAAAACGTGAAAGCGCTAAGTGCTTTTTTAAATGTAAAAGCGGTCAGAAAGATACAAGAATCGTGATTAAAAGGAAGCTTTTGCAAAGCGGAGAAGGTTACAGTTTCCATTATGTTTGGTTAACTTTGGTTTGTTTTGGTTCTTGGACCTGTGGGACCTCAGGGACCTCTGGGCCGAAGGTTCATGATGTCATTATTTTCAACAGCCAATCAGGGGCAAGAATTTGATTTGCATATGAATAACATACAAAAAAACCATTGAATTTGTAACCGAGCCGGGATAGCGCAATTAGCATAGGCATTGAATCGGTAATGAATTGGCAAACAAAGAGGTGACGGGTTCGAATCCCGCCTGATTAGCATGAAAAAGGAAAAAAAAGAAAAAAATCGCGGTTTGGATCTGGGAGGGCTTGGGGCGAGGAGAGGGAAGAAAAAAGGCCTTGGGAAGGGTACGGGAAGCGGAAGTTGGTACACCGTCCCGGGGGCGGGCAAGGGAGAGGGCAGGGAGAGGGGGGCAGGCGGGAGGGGGGTAAGTAGATAGCTAGAGGTGTAGGTAGATAGATAGATATAGAGATAGATAAATAGATAGATATTTAGAGGGGGGTAGGTAGATAGGTAAATAGGTAGAGGGCGGAGGGATGGGAGGGGTAAAAGCGATAAATAGATAGATATTTAGAGGGGGGTAGGTAGATAGGTAGATAGGTAGAGGGCGGAGGGATGGGAGGGGAAAGGGAAGGGAAGGGAAGGGAAGGGAGGGGGAAAGGGAGTTGCGGTCTAGCCTGCGAGCAAGGTCTCTTGCTGCCGCGATTGGGGGAGGGTTGGGTGGGGTGGGGCAGTGAGAGACCTTGCTCCAAGGCTAGACCCGGGGATGGTTTTGCTGCTCAGCACAGTTTTTTTTCTTCTTACTTTTATAAAATTCTTGACTCAAAATAAGGACATTTGGAAAAGAATGCATTCACGTAAAAAAAAAAGGGAAAAAAAGGACGTGTGCGAAGAAACAAGCGAAATTTATGGTTAGACATTTGTCATTACTCAGGATCAACTTCTCCACACTTTGAGACCCACTGGACGCTTTTTCCCACATTCAACTTCGCGAGTTAGTCTACTTATAGTACGTTCCTTTTCTTTAATGCAGTGGATAAACAGACCATGCAGTTGCAAACTGCTCTTCGTCTGTAGTTGGAGAATTTTCGTTATTGGTCATGGACCTTGGGGACATTTAACAGCCTGATTTTAAGAGTGGATTGGAAATAGCTTGAATTAACCTTGCCTGTGAAAGAAACACGACCTGATGGAAGTACTAATCGTCAATAGGCCATGCAAACAATTCTTGTTTGGTTCATCTTGTCAAGTGACTTTTGGTCCAAGTTGAAAACTGATGGAGATCTCCTGGAAGTGTCCCTGTGTTTTTTTTTTATGTCTCAAGTAAGAGGATGTAAGTATATTTCATTGTGGAAAAAAAGTCTTTCAGCTGCCTTAGGACACACAGGATATCACCTTGTTTTGATCTTTCAGGCTGATTTCACGATTCTATCACAAGCTTTCGGTCGCATCGGTAGCATTTTAGTATGATTTACAGTGCTACTTGCAGATTTGCTATTGCAGTTATAAGAGTACCAGATTAAGACTAGGGTACTGTAGTTGCCTAGTTAGAGAAGAACGCTTTTTCTTGTTTTTGAAGGGTCACATTGCTGGCTCCAAATCTATTAAAATTGACATAATCTTCGCGTTTTTCATTTATAAGATCAATTTTGCTTGTTACAGGAACACTTGTAAATGGCGTGAGATTAACATGCACATTCCCCATACTCATTCCTTTACCGTTCATCTGGCGCTAACGAGGAGAATTTGACTAGAAATCACAATGTTTTTCGCTGCTGAGCAGTTTCCTCTTTTTTCAGCAGTTTATGATTGATACTGTTCAGTGGTAGGATATATAGCGAGAATGTAAATTGATGTTGATCACTGTTCACCGTACAAAAAGTGTTTCTTGTGATCACCGACTGAAAGCAAACGCACAAACGGACATTTCAAGTATTTCAATATTATACAAAACTTCAGCTAAAATCAAAATTGCCCGTTGCAAAAAAAACGTGAAAGCGCTAAGTGCTTTTTTAAATGTAAAAGCGGTCAGAAAGATACAAGAATCGTGATTAAAAGGAAGCTTTTGCAAAGCCGAGAAGGTTACAGTTTCCATTATGTTTGGTTAACTTTGGTTTGTTTTGGTTCTTGGACCTGTGGGACCTCAGGGACCTCTGGGCCGAAGGTTCATGATGTCATTATTTTCAACAGCCAATCAGGGGCAAGAATTTGATTTGCATATGAATAACATACAAAAAAACCATTGAATTTGTAACCGAGCCGGGATAGCGCAATTAGCATAAGCATTGAATCGGTAATGAATTGGCAAACAAAGAGGTGACGGGTTCGAATCCCGCCTGATTAGCATGAAAAAGGCAAAAAAAGAAAAAAATCGCGGCTTTGATCTGGGAGGGCTTGGGGCGAGGAGAGGGAAGAAAAAAGGCCTTGGGAAGAGTACGGGAAGCCGGAGTTGGTACACCGGCCCGGGGGCGGGCCGGGGAGAGGGCAGGGAGAGGGGGGCAGGCGGGAGGGGGGTAAATAGATAGCTAGAGGGGTAGGTAGATAGATAGATAGATAGATAGATAAATAGATAGATAGGTAGAGGGGGGTAGGTAGATATGTAGATAGGTAGAGGGCGGAGGGATGGCAGTTGGAAGGGAAGGGAAGGGAGGGGAAAAGGAAGGGGTGGTCTAGCCTGCGAGCAAGGTCTCTTGCTGCCGGGATTGGGGGGAGGGTTGGGTGGGGTGGGGCAGTGAGAGACCTTGCTCGCAGGCTAGACCCGGGGAGGGTTTTGCTGCTCAGCACAGTTTTTTTTCTTCTTACTTTTATAAAATTCTGGACTCAAAATAAGGACATTTGGAAAAGAATGCATTCACGTAAAAAAAAAGGGGAAAAAAGGACGTGTGCGAAGAAACAAGCGAAATTTATGATTAGACATTTGTCATTACTCAGGATCAACTTCTCCACACTTTGAGACCCACTGGACGCTTTTTCCCACATTCAACTTTGCGAGTTAGTCTACTTATAGTACGTTCCTTTTCTTTAATGCAGTGGATAAACGGACCATGAAGTTGCGAACTGCTCTTCGTCTGAGGTTGGAGAATTTTCGTTATTGGTCATGAACCTTGGGAACATTTAACAGCCTGATTTTAAGAGTGGATTGGAAATAGCTTGAATTAACCTTGCCTGCGAAAGAAACACGACCTGATGGAATTACTAATCGTCAATAGGCCGGGCAAACAATATTTGTTTGGTTCGTCTTGTCAAGTGACTTTTGGTTCAAGTTGGAAACTGAAGGAGATCTCCTGGAAATGTCCCTGGGTTTTTTTTTATGTCTCAAGTAAGAGGATGTAAGTATATTTCATTGTGGAAAAAAAGTCTTTCAGCTGCCTTAGGACACGCAGGATATCACCTTGTTTTGATCTTTCAGGCTGATTTCACGATTCTATGACAAGTTTTCGGTCGCATCGGTAGCATTTTAGTATGATTTACAGTGCTACTTGCAGATTTGCTATTGCAGTTATAAGGGTACCAGATTCAGACTAGGGTACTGTAGTTGCCTAGTTAGAGAAGAACGCTTTTTCTTGTTTTTGAAGGGTCACATTGCTGGCTCCAAATCTATTAAAATTGACATAATCTTCGCGTTTTTCATTTATAAGATCAATTTTGCTTGTTACAGGAACACTTGTAAATGGCGTGAGATTAACATGCACATTCCCCATACTCATTCCTTTACCGTTCATCTGGCGCTAACGAGGAGAATTTGACTAGAAATCACAATGTTTTTCGCTGCTGAGCAGTTTCCTCTTTTTTCAGCAGTTTATGATTGATACTGTTCAGTGGTAGGATATATAGCGAGAATGTAAATTGATGTTGATCACTGTTCACCGTACAAAAAGTGTTTCTTGTGATCACCGACTGAAAGCAAACGCACCGAAGGACATTTCAAGTATTTCAATATTATACAAAACTTCAGCTAAAATCAAAATTGCCCGTCGGAAAAAACGTGAAAGCGCTAAGTGCTTTTTTAAATGTAAAAGCGGTCAGAAAGATACCAGAATCGTGATTAAAAGGAAGCTTTTGCAAAGCCGAGAAGGTTACAGTTTCCATTATGTTTGGTTAACTTTGGTTTGTTTTGGTTCTTGGACCTGTGGGACCTCAGGGACCTCTGGGCCGAATGTTCATGATGTCATTATTTTCAACAGCCAATCAGGGGCAAGAATTTGATTTGCATATGAATAACATACAAAAAAACCATTGAATTTGTAACCGAGCCGGGATAGCGCAATTAGCATAAGCATTGATTCGGTAATGAATTGGCAAACAAAGAGGTGACGGGTTCGAATCCCGCCTGATTAGCATGAAAAAGGAAAAAAAAGAAAAAAATCGCGGCTTGGATCTGGGAGGGCTTGGGGCGAGGAGAGGGAAGAAAAAAGGCCTTGGGAAGGCTACGGGAAGCGGAAGTTGGTACACCGTCCCGGGGGCGGGCAAGGGAGAGGGCAGGGAGAGGGGGGCAGGTGGGAGGGGGGTAAGTAGATAGCTAGAGGGGTAGGTAGATAGATAGATAGATAGATAAATAGATAGATATTTAGAGGGGGGTAGGTAGATAGGTAGATAGGTAGAGGGCGGAGGGATGGGAGGGGAAAGGGAAGGGAAGGGAAGGGAAGGGAGGGGGAAAGGGAGTTGCGGTCTAGCCTGCGAGCAAGGTCTCTTGCTGCCGCGATTGGGGGAGGGTTGGGTGGGGTGGGGCAGTGAGAGACCTTGCTCCAAGGCTAGACCCGGGGATGGTTTTGCTGCTCAGCACAGTTTTTTTTCTTCTTACTTTTATAAAATTCTTGACTCAAAATAAGGACATTTGGAAAAGAATGCATTCACGTAAAAAAAAAAGGGAAAAAAAGGACGTGTGCGAAGAAACAAGCGAAATTTATGGTTAGACATTTGTCATTACTCAGGATCAACTTCTCCACACTTTGAGACCCACTGGACGCTTTTTCCCACATTCAACTTCGCGAGTTAGTCTACTTATAGTACGTTCCTTTTCTTTAATGCAGTGGATAAACAGACCATGCAGTTGCAAACTGCTCTTCGTCTGTAGTTGGAGAATTTTCGTTATTGGTCATGGACCTTGGGGACATTTAACAGCCTGATTTTAAGAGTGGATTGGAAATAGCTTGAATTAACCTTGCCTGTGAAAGAAACACGACCTGATGGAAGTACTAATCGTCAATAGGCCATGCAAACAATTCTTGTTTGGATCATCTTGTCAAGTGACTTTTGGTCCAAGTTGAAAACTGATGGAGATCTCCTGGAAGTGTCCCTGTGTTTTTTTTTTATGTCTCAAGTAAGAGGATGTAAGTATATTTCATTGTGGAAAAAAAGTCTTTCAGCTGCCTTAGGACACACAGGATATCACCTTGTTTTGATCTTTCAGGCTGATTTCACGATTCTATGACAAGCTTTCGGTCGCATCGGTAGCATTTTAGTATGATTTACAGTGCTAGTTGCAGATTTGCTATTGCAGTTATAAGAGTACCAGATTAAGACTAGGGTACTGTAGTTGCCTAGTTAGAGAAGAACGCTTTTTCTTGTTTTTTAAGGGTCACATTGCTGGCTCCAAATCTATTAAAATTGACATAATCTTCGCGTTTTTCATTTATAAGATCAATTTTGCTTGTTACAGGAACACTTGTAAATGGCGTCAGATTAACATGCACATTCTCCATACTCATTCTTTTACCGTTCATCTGGCGCTAACGAGGAGAATTTGACTAGAAATCACAATGTTTTTCGCTGCTGAACAGTTTCCTCTTTTTTCAGCAGTTTATGATTGATACTGTTCAGTGGTAGGATATATAGCGAGAATGTAAATTGATGTTGATCACTGTTCACCGTACAAAAAGTGTTTCTTGTGATCACCGACTGAAAGCAAACGCACCGACGGACATTTCAAGTATTTCAATATTATACAAAACTTCAGCTAAAATCAAAATTGCCCGTTGCAAAAAAAACGTGAAAGCGCTAAGTGCTTTTTTAAATGTAAAAGCGGTCAGAAAGATACAAGAATCGTGATTAAAAGGAAGCTTTTGCAAAGCCGAGAAGGTTACAGTTTCCATTATGTTTGGTTAACTTTGGTTTGTTTTGGTTCTTGGACCTGTGGGACCTCAGGGACCTCTGGGCCGAAGGTTCATGATGTCATTATTTTCAACAGCCAATCAGGGGCAAGAATTTGATTTGCATATGAATAACATACAAAAAAACCATTGAATTTGTAACCGAGCCGGGATAGCGCAATTAGCATAAGCATTGAATCGGTAATGAATTGGCAAACAAAGAGGTGACGGGTTCGAATCCCGCCTGATTAGCATGAAAAAGGCAAAAAAAGAAAAAAATCGCGGCTTGGATCTGGGAGGGCTTGGGGCGAGGAGAGGGAAGAAAAAAGGCCTTGGGAAGAGTACGGGAAGCCGGAGTTGGTACACCGGCCCGGGGGCGGGCCGGGGAGAGGGCAGGGAGAGGGGGGCAGGCGGGAGGGGGGTAAATAGATAGCTAGAGGGGTAGGTAGATAGATAGATAGATAGATAGATAAATAGATAGATAGGTAGAGGGGGGTTGGTAGATATGTAGATAGGTAGAGGGCGGAGGGATGGCAGTTGGAAGGGAAGGGAAGGGAGGGGGAAAGGAAGGGGTGGTCTAGCCTGCGAGCAAGGTCTCTTGCTGCCGCGAATGGGGGGAGGGTTGGGTGGGGTGGGGAAGTGAGAGACCTTGCTCGCAGGCTAGACCCGGGGATGGTTTTGCTGCTCAGCACAGTTTTTTTTCTTCTTACTTTTATAAAATTCTGGACTCAAAATAAGGACATTTGGAAAAGAATGCATTCACGTAAAAAAAAGGGGAAAAAAGGACGTGTACGAAGAAACAAGCGAAATTTATGATTAGACATTTGTCATTACTCAGGATCAACTTCTCCACACTTTGAGACCCACTGGACGCTTTTTCCCACATTCAACTTCGCGAGTTAGTCTACTTATAGTACGTTCCTTTTCTTTAATGCAGTGGATAAACGGTCCATGAAGTTGCGAACTGCTCTTCGTCTTAGGTTGGAGAATTTTCGTTATTGGTCATGAACCTTGGGAACATTTAACAGCCTGATTTTAAGAGTGGATTGGAAATAGCTTGAATTAACCTTGCCTGCGAAAGAAACACGACCTGATGGAATTACTAATCGTCAATAGGCCGGGCAAACAATATTTGTTTGGTTCATCTTGTCAAGTGACTTTTGGTTCAAGTTGGAAACTGAAGGAGATCTCCTGGAAATGTCCCTGGGTTTTTTTTTATGTCTCAAGTAAGAGGATGTAAGTATATTTCATTGTGGAAAAAAAGTCTTTCAGCTGCCTTAGGACACGCAGGATATCACCTTGTTTTGATCTTTCAGGCTGATTTCACGATTCTATGACAAGTTTTCGGTCGCATCGGTAGCATTTTAGTATGATTTACAGTGCTACTTGCAGATTTGCTATTGCAGTTATAAGGGTACCAGATTCAGACTAGGGTACTGTAGTTGCCTAGTTAGAGAAGAACGCTTTTTCTTGTTTTTGAAGGGTCACATTGCTGGCTCCAAATCTATTAAAATTGACATAATCTTCGCGTTTTTCATTTATAAGATCAATTTTGCTTGTTACAGGAACACTTGTAAATGGCGTGAGATTAACATGCACATTCCCCATACTCATTCCTTTACCGTTCATCTGGCGCTAACGAGGAGAATTTGACTAGAAATCACAATGTTTTTCGCTGCTGAGCAGTTTCCTCTTTTTTCAGCAGTTTATGATTGATACTGTTCAGTGGTAGGATATATAGCGAGAATGTAAATTGATGTTGATCACTGTTCACCGTACAAAAAGTGTTTCTTGTGATCACCGACTGAAAGCAAACGCACCGACGGACATTTCAAGTATTTCAATATTATACAAAACTTCAGCTAAAATCAAAATTGCCCGTCGGAAAAAACGTGAAAGCGCTAAGTGCTTTTTTAAATGTAAAAGCGGTCAGAAAGATACAAGAATCGTGATTAAAAGGAAGCTTTTGCAAAGCCGAGAAGGTTACAGTTTCCATTATGTTTGGTTAACTTTGGTTTGTTTTGGTTCTTGGACCTGTGGGACCTCAGGGACCTCTGGGCCGAAGGTTCATGATGTCATTATTTTCAACAGCCAATCAGGGGCAAGAATTTGATTTGCATATGAATAACATACAAAAAAACCATTGAATTTGTAACCGAGCCGGGATAGCGCAATTAGCATAAGCATTGATTCGGTAATGAATTGGCAAACAAAGAGGTGACGGGTTCGAATCCCGCCTGATTAGCATGAAAAAGGAAAAAAAAGAAAAAAATCGCGGTTTGGATCTGGGAGGGCTTGGGGCGAGGAGAGGGAAGAAAAAAGGCCTTGGGAAGGGTACGGGAAGCGGAAGTTGGTACACCGTCCCGGGGGCGGGCAAGGGAGAGGGCAGGGAGAGGGGGGCAGGCGGGAGGGGGGTAAGTAGATAGCTAGAGGAGTAGGTAGATAGATAGATAGATAGATAGATAAGTAGATAGATATTTAGAGGGGGGTAGGTAGATAGGTAGATAGGTAGAGGGCGGAGGGATGGGAGGGGAAAGGGAAGGGAAGGGAAGGGAAGGGAGGGGGAAAGGGAGTTGCGGTCTAGCCTGCGAGCAAGGTCTCTTGCTGCCGCGATTGGGGGAGGGTTGGGTGGGGTGGGGCAGTGAGAGACCTTGCTCCTTTCTTCTTACTTTTATAAAATTCTTGACTCAAAATAAGGACATTTGGAAAAGAATGCATTCACGTAAAAAAAAAAGGGTAAGAAAGGACGTGTGCGAAGAAACAAGCGAAATTTATGATTAGACATTTGTCATTACTCAGGATCAACTTCTCCACACTTTGAGACTCACTGGACGCTTTTTCCCACATTCAACTTCGCGAGTTAGTCTACTTATAGTACGTTCCTTTTCTTTAATGCAGTGGATAAACAGACCATGAAGTTGCAAACTGCTCTTCGTCTGAAGTTGGAGAATTTTCGTTATTGGTCATGGACCTTGGGGACATTTAACAGCCTGATTTTAAGAGTGGATTGGAAATAGCTTGAATTAACCTTGCCTGCGAAAGAAACACGACCTGATGGAATTACTAATCGTCAATAGGCCGGGCAAACAATGTTTGTTTGGTTCATCTTGTCAAATGACTTTTGGTTCAAGTTGGAAACTGATGGAGATCTCCTGGAAATGTCCGTGTGTTTTTTTTTATGTCTCAAGTAAGAGGATGTAAGTATATTTCATTGTGGAAAAAAAGTCTTTCAGCTGCCTTAGGACACGCAGGATATCACCTTGTTTTGATCTTTCAGGCTGATTTCACGATTCTATGACAAGTTTTCAGTCGCATCGGTAGCATTTTAGTATGATTTACAGTGCTACTTGCAGATTTGCTATTGCAGTTATAAGGGTACCAGATTCAGACTAGGGTACTGTAGTTGCCTAGTTAGAGAAGAACGCTTTTTCTTGTTTTTTAAGGGTCACATTGCTGGCTCCAAATCTATTAAAATTGACATAATCTTCGCGTTTTTCATTTATAAGATCAATTTTGCTTGTTACAGGAACACTTGTAAATGGCGTGAGATTAACATGCACATTCTCCATACTCATTCCTTTACCGTTCATCTGGCGCTAACGAGGACAATTTGACTAGAAATCACAATGTTTTTCGCTGCTGAGCAGTTTCCTCTTTTTTCAGCAGTTTATGATTGATACTGTTCAGTATATATAGCGAGAATGTAAATTGATGTTGATCACTGTTCACCGTACAAAAAGTGTTTCTTGTGATCACCGACTGAAAGCAAACGCACCGACGGACATTTCAAGTATTTCAATATTATACAAAACTTCAGCTAAAATCAAAATTGCCCTTTGGAAAAAACGTGAAAGCGCTAAGTGCTTTTTTAAAAGTACAAGCGGTCAGAAAGATACAAGAATCGTGATTAAAAGGAAGCTTTTGCAAAGCCGAGAAGGTTACAGTTTCCATTATGTTTGGTTAACTTTGGTTTGTTTTGGTTCTTGAATCTTGAATTCAGGATTTTGGAAAGCTAAAATCTTAAAATCGGCCAAAATCTTCAATTCAGGATTTTGGAAACCTAAAATCTTAAAATCGGCCAAAATCTTGAACTCAGGAATTTGGAAAGCTAAAATCTTGAGATCTGCCAAAATCTTGAATTCAGTATTTTCGAAAGCTAAGATCTTGAAATCGGCCAAACTCTTCAATTCAGGATTTTTGAAAGCTAAAATCTAGAAATCGGCCAAAATCTTGAATTCAGGATTTTGAATAGCTAAAATTTCGAAATCGGCCAAAATCTTGAGTTGAGGATTTTGGAAAGCTAAAATCTTGAAATGGGCTAAAATCTTGAAGTCAGGATTTTGGAAAGCTAAAATCTTGAAATCGGGCAAAATCTTCAATTCAGAATTTTTGAAACCTAAAATCTTCAAAGCGGCCAAAATCTTGAATTCAGGATTTTGGAAAGCTAAAATCTTGAAATCTGCCAAAATCTTGAATTCATTATTTTGGAAAGCTAAAATCTAGAAATCGGGCAAAATCTTGAATTTAGGATTTTGGAAAGCTAAAATGTAGAAATCGGCCAAAATCTTGAATACAGGATTTTGGAAAGCAAAAGTCTAGAAATCGGCCAAAACCTTGAATTCAGGATTTTGAAAACCTATGATCTTGAAATCTGCCGAAATCTTGAATTTAGGATTTTGGAATGCTAAAATTTTGAAATTTGCCAAAATCTTGAATTCAGGATTTTGGAAAGCTAAAATCTTGAAATCGGCAAAACTCTTGAATTCAGGATTTACGAAAGCAAAAATCTAGAAAACGCCCAAAATCTCGAATTGAGGATTCTGCAAAGCTAAAATCTTGAAATCGGCCGAAATCTTCAATTCAGGATTTTGAAAAGCTAAAATCTTGAAAGCGGCCAAAATCTTGAATTCAGGATTTTATAAAGCTAAAATCTTGAAATTGGCCAAAATCTTGAATTCAGGATTTTGGAAAGCTAAAATCTTGAAATCGGCCAAAATCTTGAATTTAGCATTTTGGAAAGCTAAAATCTTCAAATCGGCCGAAATCCTGAATTCACGATTTTGGAAAGCTAAAATCTTGAAATCGGCCAAAATCTTCAATTCCGAATTTTGGAAAGCTAAAATCATTAAATCGGTCAAAATCTTGAATTCAATATTTTGGAAAGCTACAATCTTGAAATCGGCCTAAATCTTGAATTCAGGAGTTTCGAAACCAAAAATCTTGAAATCGGCCAAAATCTTGAATGCAGGATTTTGCAAAGCTAAAATCTTGAAATCTGCCAAAATCTTGAATTCAGGATTTTGGAAAGGTAAAATCTTGAAATCAGCCAAAATCTTGAAATCGGCCAAAATCTTGAATTCAGGAATTTGGACAGCTAAAATCATGAAATCGGCCAAGATCTTGAATTCAGGATTTTGGAATGCAAAAATCTAGAAATCGGCGAAAATCTTGAATTCAGGATTTTAAAAAGCTAAAATCTTGAAATGGGCCAAAATCTTGAATTCAGGATTTTGGAAAGCTAGAATCTTGAAATCGGCCATAATCTTGAATTCAGGATTTTGGAAAGCTAAAATCTTCAAATGGGCGAAAATCTTGAATTCAGGATTTTGGAAAGGTAAAATCTTCAAATCGGCCACAATCTTCAATTTAGAATTTTGGAAACCTTAAATCTTGAAATCGGCCAAAATCTTGAATTCAGGATTTTGGAAAGCTAAAATCTTGAAATGGGCTAAAATCTTGAATTCACGATTTTGGAAAGCTAAAATCTTGAAATCGGGCAAAATCTACAATTCAGAATTTTGGAAACCTAAAATCTTCAAAGGGGCCAAAATCTTGAATTCAGGATTTTTGAAAGCTTAAATCTTGAGATCTGCCAAAATCTTGAATTCATTATTTTAAAAAGCTAAAATCTAGAAATCGGCCAAAATCTCGAATTAAGAATTTTGGAAAGTTAAAATGTACAAATCGGCCAAAATCTTGAATAGAGGATTTTGGAAAGCAAAAGTCTAGAAATCTGCCAAAATCTTCAATTCAGGATTTTGGAAAGCTAAAATCTTGAAATCGGCAAAACTCTTGAATTCAGGATTTTGGAAAGCAAAAATCAAGAAATCGCCCAAAATCTCGAATTGAGGATTTTGGAAAGCTAAAATCTCTAAATTGGCCAAAATCTTGAATTCAGGATTTTGCAAAGCTAAAATCTCGAAATTGGTCAAAATCTTGAATTCAGCATTTTGGAAAGCTAAAATCTTCACATCGACGGAAATGTTGAATACAAAATTTTGGGAAGCTAAAATCTTCAAATCGGCCAAAATCTTGAATTCAGGATTTTGGAAAGTTACAATCTTGAAATGGGCCAATATCTTGAAATCTGGAGTTTGGAAACCAAAAATCTTGAAATCAGCCAAAATCTTGAATTCAGGATTTTGGAAAGCTAAAATCTTGAAATTGGCCGAAACCTTGAATTGAGGATTTTGGAAAGCTAAAATCTTGAAATTGGCCAAAATCTTGAATTCAGCATTTTGGAAAGCTAAAATCCTAAAATCGGCAAAAATCTTCAATTCAGGATTTTGGAAAGCTAAAATCTTGAAATGGGCCAATATCTTGAATTCAGGATTTTGGAAAGCTAAAATCTAGAAATCGCCCAAAATCTTCAAACTGGCCAAAATCTTGAATTCAGAATTTTGGAAAGCTACAATCTTGAAATGGGCCAAAATCTTGAATTCTGAATTTTGGGAACCGAAAATCTTGAAAACGGCCAAACTCTTGAATTCAGGATTGTGGAAAGCTAAATTTTTGAAATCGGCCATAATCTTGAATTCAGGATTTTGGAAAGCTAAAATCTTAAAATCGGCCAAAATCTTGAATTTAGGATTTTGGAAAGCTAAAATCTTGAAATCGGCCAAATTCTTAAATTGAGGATTGTGGATAAAAAAAATCTTGAAATCGCCCAAAATCTCGAATTGAGGATTTTCCAAAGCTAAAATCTTGAAATTGCCCAAAAAATTGAATTCAGCATTTTGGAAAGCTAAAATCTTCACATCGACCGAAATCTTGAAAACAAAATTTTGGAAAGCTAAAATCTTCAAGTCGGCCAAAATCTTGAAATCTGGAGTTTGGAAACCAAAAATCTTGAAATCGGCCAAAATCTTGAATTCAGGATTTTGGAAAGCTTAAATCTTAAAATGGGCGAAAATGTTGAATTCAGGATTTGGGAAAGCGAAAATCTTGAAATCGGCCAAAATCTTGAATTCAGGATTTTGGAAAGCTAAAATCTTAAAATCGGCCAGAATCTTGAACTCAGGAGTGTGGAAAACTAAAATCTTGAAATTGGCCAAAGTCTTGAATTGAGGATTTTGGAAAGCTAAAATCTTCAAATCGGCCAAAATCTTCAATTAAGAATTTTGGCAAGCTAAAATCTTTAAAACGGCCAAAATCTTGAATTGTTGATTTTGGAAAGCTACAATCTTGAAATCGGCCAAAATCGCTAATTCAGGATTTTGGAAACCAAAAATCTAGAAATCGGGCAAAATCTTGAATTCAGGATTTTGGATAGCTTAAATCTTGTAATGGGCCAAAATCTTGAATTCAGGATTTTGGAAAGCTAAATTTTTGAAATCGGGCAAAATCTTGAATTCAGGATTTTGTTAAGCTAAAATCTTAAAATTGGCCAAAATCTTGAATTCAGCATTTTGAAAAGCTAAAATCTTCAAATCGCCCAAAATCTTGAATGCAGGATTTTGGAAAGCTAAAATCTTCACATCGGCCAAAATCTTCAATTCAGGATTTTGGAAACCAAAGATCTAAAAATCAGCCAACATCTTCAATTGAGGATTTTGGAAGGCTAAAATATTGTAATGGGCCAGAATCTTGAATTCAGGATTTTGGAAAGCTAAAATGTTGAAATTGGCCAAAATCTTGAATTCAGCATTTTGGAAAGCTAAAATCTTGAAATTGGCCAAAATCTTGAATTCAGCATTTTGGAAAGCTAAAATCTTCAAATCGGCCAAAATCTTGAATTCAGGGTTTTGGAAAGCTAAAATCTTGAAATTGGCCAAAATCTTGAATTCAGGATTTTGGAAAGCTAAAATCTTGAAATTCGCCAAAGTCTTAAATTCAGCATTTTGGAAAGCTAAAATCTTAAAATCGGCCAAAATCTTGAATTCAGGATTTTTGAAAGCTAAAATCTTGAAATCGGCCAAAATCTTGAAATCAACATTTTAGAAGGCTACAATCTTGAAATCGTTCAAAATCTTTAATTCAGCATTTCCGAAAGCTAAAATTTTCAAATCGACCAAAATCTTGAATTCAGGACCTTAGAAAGCAAAAATCTTTAAATAGTCTAAAATCTTGAATTAAGGATTTTGGAAAGCTAAAATCTTCAAATCGGCCAAATTTTTGACTACAGGCTCTTAAAATGCTAAGATCTTAAAGTCGGCCAAAGTCTTGTATTCACGATTTTCGAAAGCAAAAATCTAGAAATCGGCCAAAATCTTGAATTCAGGATTTTGGAAAGCTAAAATCTCGAAATCCGCCAAAATCTTGAATTCAAAATTTTGGAAAGCTAAAATCTTCAAATCGGCCAAAATCTTCAATTCAGAATTTTGGAAAGCTAAAATCTTCAAAACGGCCTAAATCTTGAATTCAGGATTTTGAAAAGCTACAATCTTGAAATCGGCCAAAATCTTGAATTCTGGATTTTGGTAACCAAAAATCTAGAAATCGGCAAAAATCTTGAATTCAGAATTTTGGAACGCTAAAATATTGTAATGGGCCAGAATCTTGAATTCTGGATTTTGGAAAGCTAAATTCTTGAAATCGGCCAAAATCGTGAATTCAGGATTTTGGAAAGCTAAAAACTTGAAATCGGCCAAAATCTTGAATTCAAAATTTTGGAAAGCTAAGATCTTGAGATCGGCCAGAGTCTTGAATTCTGGATTTTGGAAAGCTAAATTCTTGAAATCGGCCAAAATCGAGAATTCAGGATTTTGGAAAGCTGAAATCTTGAAATCGGCTAAAATCTTGAATTCAGGATTTTGGAAAGCTAAAATCCTTTAAATGGGCCAAAATCTTGAATTCAGGATTTTCGAAAGCAAAAATTTAGAAATCGGCCAAAATCCTGAATTCAGGATTTTGGAAAGCTAAAATCTTGAAATCGGCGAAAATCTTGAATTCTGGATTTTGGAAACCTGAAATCTTGAAATTGGCCAAAATGTTGAATTCAGAATTTTGGAAAGCTAAAACTTTGAAATGGCCCAAAATCTTGAATTCGGAATTTTGGAAAGCTAAAATCTTACAATCGGCCAAAATAATGAATTCAGGATTTTGGAATGTTAAAATCTTGAAATTTGCGAAAATCTTGAATTTCGGATTTTGGAAAGCTAAAATCTTGAAATCGGCAAAATTCTTGAATTCAGGATTTACGAAAGCAAAAATCTAGAAATCGCCCAAAATCTCGAATTGAGGATTCTGCAAAGCTAAAATCTTAAAATTGGCCAAAATCTTGAATTGAGGATTTTGGAAAGCTAAAATCTTGAAATCGGCCAAAATCTTGAATTCAGGATTTTGGAAAGCTAAAATCCTTTAAATCGGCCAAAATCTTGAATTCAGGATTTTCGAAAGGAAAAATTTAGAAATCGGCCAAAATCTTGAATTCAGCATTTTGGAAAGCTAAAATCTTGCAATCGGTCAAATTCTTAAATTGAGGATTTTGGAAAGCAAAAACCTTGAAATCGTCCAAAATCTCGAATTGAGAATTTTGCAAAGCCAAAATCTGGAAATTGGCCAAAATCTTGTATTCAGGATTTTGGAAAGCTAAAATCTTGAATTCAGGATTTTGGAAAGCTAAAATCTTGAAATTGGCCAAAATCTTAAATTCAGCATTTTGGAAAGCTAAAATCTTAAAATCGACCAAAATCTAGAATTGAGGATTTTGGAAAGCTAAAACTTTGAAATGGCCCAAAATCTTCAATGTAGAATTTTGGAAAGCTAAAATCTTAAACTCGGCCAAAATCTTGAATTCAGGATTTTGGAAAGCTAAAATCTTGAAATGGGCCAAAATCTTTAATTCACGTTTCTGGAAACGAAAAATCTAAAAATCGGCCAAAATCTTGAATTGAGGATTTTGGAATGCTAAAATCTTGAAATTTGCGAAAATCTTGAATTTCGAATTTTGGAAAGCAAAAATCTTGAAATCGGCCAGAATCGAGAATTCAAGATTTTCGAAAGCTAAAATTTTGAAATCGGCCAAAATGTTGAATTCAGGATTTTGGAAATCCAAAGTTTAGAAATCAGCCAAAATCTTGAATTCAGGATTTTGGGAACCTAAAATCTTGAAATGGCCCAAAATCTCGAAATCGGCCAAAATCTTAAATTCAGCATTTTGGAAAGTTAAAATCTTGCAATCGGCCAAAATCTTGAATTTAGGATTTGGGAATGCTAAAATCTTGAAATTGGGCATAATCTTGAATTCAGGATTTTTGAAAGCTAAAATCTTCAAATCGGCCAAAATCTTCAATTCAGAATTTTGGAAAGCTAAAATCTTCAAAACGGCCTAAATCTTGAATTCAGGATTTTGAAAAGCTACAATCTTGAAATCGGCCGAAATCTTGAATTCTGGATAATGGTAACCAAAAATCTAGAAATCGACAAAAATCTTGAATTCAGAATTTTGGAACGCTAAAATATTGTAATGGGCCAGAATCTTGAATTCTGGATTTTGGAAAGCTAAATTCTTGAAATCGGTCAAAATCGTGAATTCAGGATTTTGGAAAACTAAAATCTTGAAATTGAACAAAATCTTAAATTGAGCATTTTGGAAAGCTAAAATCTTGAAATTGGCCAAAATCTTCAATTCAGTATTTTGGAAAGCTAAAATCTTCAAATCGGCCAAAATCTTGAATTCAGGATTTTGGAAAGCTAAAATCTTGAAATTGGCCAAAATCTTGAATTCAGGATTTTGGAAAGCTAAAATCTTGAAATTAGCCAAAGTCTTGAATTCAACATTTTGGAAAGCTAAAATCTTCAAATCGGCCAAAATCTTGAATTCAGGATTTTGGAATGCTAAAATCTTTAAATCGGCCAAAATCTTGAATTCAGGATTTTTGAAAGCTAAAATCTTGAAATCGGCCAAAATCTTGAATTCAACATTTTAGAAGGCTACAATCTTGAAATCTTTCAAAATCTTTAAATCAGGATTTTCAACGCTAAAATGTTGAATTCAGGATTTTGGAAAGCTAAAATCTTGAGATCGGCCAAAATCTTGAATTCAGGATTTTGGAATCCTAAAATCTTGAGATTGGCCAAAATCTTGAATTGAGCATTTTGGAAAGCTAAAATCTTGAAATTGGCCAAAGTCTTAAATTCAGCATTTTGGAAAGCTAAAATCTTCAAATCGGTTAAAATCTTGAATTCAGCATTTTGGAAAGCTAAAATCTTAAAAACGGCCAAAATTTTGAATACAGGATCTTAAAATGCTAAGATCTTGAAATCGACCAAAATCTTGTATTCACGATTTTCGAAAGCAAAAATCTAGAAATCGGCCAAAATCTTGAATTCAGGATTTTGGAAAGCTAAAATCTCGAAATCGGCCAAAATCTTGAATTCAAAATTTTGGAAAGCTAAAATCTTGAGATCGGCCAAAATCTTGAATTCAGGATTTTGGAAACCTAAAATCTTGAAATCGGCCAAAATCTTGAATTCGGGATTTTGGAAACCTGAAATCTGTAAATCGGCCAGAATCTTGATTTCAGAATTTTGGGAAGTTGCAATCTACAAATCGGCCGAAATCTTGAATTTAGGATTTTGGAAAGCTAAAATCTTCAACTCGTCCAAAATCTTGAATTCAGGATTGTGGAAAGCTAAATTATTGAAATCGGCCAAAATCTTGAAATCAGGATTTTGGAAAGCTAAAATCTTCAAATCGGCCAAAATCTTGAATTCAGGATTTTGGGAAAGCTAAAATCTTTAAATCGGCCAAAATCTTGAATTCAGGTTTTTGGAAAGCAAAAATCTAGAAATCGGCCAAAATCTTGAATTTAGGATTTTGAAATGCTAAAATCTTAAAATTTGCCAAAATCTTGAATTCAAAATTTTTCAACGCTAAAAACTTGAAATCGGCCAAATTCTTAAATTGACGATTTTGGAAAGCAAAAATCTTGAATCGCCCAAAATCTCGAATTGAGGATTTTGCAAAGCTAAAATCTTCAAATTGGCCAGAAACTTGAATAAGGGATTTTGGAAAGCTAAAATCTTGAAATTGGCCAAAATCTTGAATTCAGGATTTTGGAAAGCTAAAATCTCGAAATCGGCCAAAATCTTGAATTCAAAATTTTGGACAGCCAAAATCTTGAGATCGGCCAAAATCTTGAATTCAGGATTTTGGAAACCTAAAATCTTGAAATCGGCCAAAGTCTTGAATTCTGGATTTTGGAAACCTAAAATCTTGAAATCGGCCAAAATCTTGAATTCAGGATTTTGGAAAGCTAAAATCCTTTAAATCGGCCAAAATTTTGAATACAGGATTTTCAAAAGCAAAAATTTAGAAATCGGCCAAAATCTAGAATTCAGGATTTCGGAAAGCTAAAATCTTGAAATCGGCCAAAATCTTGAATTCGGGATTTTGGAAACCTGAAATCTTTAAATCGGCCAGAATCTTGAATTCAGAATTTTGGGAAGTTGAAATCTACAAACCGGCCGAAATCTTGAATTTAGGATTTTGGAAAGCTAAAATCTTCAACTCGGCCAAAATCTTGAATTCAGGATTGTGGAAAGCTAAATTATTGAAATCGGCCAAAATCTTGAAATCAGGATTTTGGAAAGCTAAAATCTTAAAATCGGCAAAAATCTTGAATTCAGGATTTTGGAAACCTAGAATCTTGAAATTGGCAAAAATCTTGAATTCAGGATTTTGGAAAGCTAAAATCTTGAAATTGGCCAAAATCTTGAATTCAGGAATTTCGGAAGCTAAAATCTTAAAATCGGCCAAAATCGTGACTTCAGGATTTTGGAAAGCTAAAATCTTGAAATCGGCCACAATCTTGAATTCAGAATTTTGGAAAGCAAAAATCTTGAAATCGGCTAAAATCTTGAATTCAGGAATTTCGAAAGCTAAAATCTTAAAATCGGCAAAACTCTTGAATTCAGGATTTTGGAAACCTAGAATCTTGAAATTGGCCAAAATCTTGAATTCACAATTTTAAATACCTAAACTCTTGCTTATAGGAACTTCAAATGCTAAGAGCTTGTAATCGGCCAAAATCTTGAACTCAGAATTTTGGAAAGCTGAAATGTTTTAATCGGCCAAAATCTTGAATTCAGGAATTTGGAAAGCTAAAATCTTCAAATCGGCCAATATCTTGAATTCAGGATTTTGTAAAGCTAAAATCTTGAAATAGGCCAATATCTTGAATTCAGGATTTTGTAAATTTAACACATTCAAATCGGCCAAAATTTTGAATTCAGGATCTTAAAATGCTAAGATCTTGAAATCGGTCAAAGTCTTGAATTTAGGATCTTGGAAAGCTAAAATCCTGAAAAAGGCCAAAATCTTGAATTCAGGATTTTGGAAAGCTAAAATCTTCAAATCGGCCAAAATCTTGAATTCAGGACTTTGGAAAGCTAAGATCTTGAATTCAGGATTTGGAAACCTAAAATCTTGAAATCGGCCAAAATCTTCAATTCGGGATTTTGGAAACCTGAAATCTTGAAATCGGCCAAAATCTTGATTTCAGAATTTTGGGAAGTTAAAATCTACAAATCGGCCGAAATCTTGAATTTAGGATTTTGGAAAGCTAAAATCTTCAACTCGGCCAAAATCTTGAATTCAGGATTGTGGAAAGCTAAATTATTGAAATCGGCCAAAATCTTGAAATCAGGATTTTGAAAAGCTAAAATCTTAAAATCGGCCAAAATCTTGAATTCAGGATTATGGGAAAGCTAAAATCTTGAAATCGGCCAAAATCTTGAATTCAGGTTTTTGGAAAGCAAAAATCTAGAAATCGGCCAAAATCTTGAATTTAGGATTTTGAAATGCTAAAATCTTAAAATTTGCCAAAATCTTGAATTCAACATTTTGGAAAGCTAAAAACTTGAAATCGGACAAATTCTTAAATTGACCATTTTTGAAAGCAAAAGTCTTGAAATCGCCCAAAATCTCGAATTGAGGATTTTGCAAAGCTAAAATCTTGAAATTGGCCAGAAACTTGAATTCAGGATTTTGGAAAGCTAAAATCTTGAAATTGGTCAAAATCTTGAATTCAGATTTTTGGAAAGCTAAAATCTTGAGATTGGCCAAAATCTTGAATTCAGGAATTTCGGAAGCTAAAATCTTGAAATCGGCCAAAATCGTGACTTCAAGATTTTGGAAAGCTAAAATCTTGAAATCAGCCACAATCTTTAATTCAGAATTTTGGAAAGCTAAAATCTTGAAATCGGCCAAAATCTTAAATTCAGGGATTTCGAAAGCTAAAATCTTGAAATCGGCAAAAATCTTGAATTCAGGCTTTTGGAAAACTAGAATCTTGAAATGGGGCAATATCTTGAATTCAGAATTTTAAAAAGCTAAACTCTTGCTCACAGGAACTTAAAATGCTAAGAGCTTGAAATCGACCAAGATCTTCAATTCAGGATTTTGGAAAGCTAAAATGTTGAAATCGGCCAAAATCTTTGATTCAGGAGTTTGGAAAGCTAAAATCTTGAAAGCGGCCAATATCTTGAATTCAGGATTTTGTAAAGCTAAAATCTTGAAATCGGCCAATATATTGAATTCCGGATTTTGTAAAGCTAAAATCTTGAAATAGGCCAAAATCTTGAATTTAGGACGTTGGAAAGCTAAAATCTTGAAATAGGCAAAAAGCTTGAATTCAGCAGATTGGAAAGCTAAAATCTTAAAATGGGCCAAAATTTTGAATACAGGATCTAAAAAGCTAAAATATCGAAATCGGCCAAAATCTTGAATTCAGGATTTTGGAAAGCTAAAATCTTCAAATCGGCCAAAATCTTGAATTCAGCATTTTGGAAAGGTAAAATCTTGAAATCGGCCAAAATCTTCAATTCAGCATTTTGGAAAGCTAAAATCTTGAAATCGGCCAAAATCTTGAATTCAGGACTTTCGAAAGCTAAAATCTTCAAATCGACGAAAATCTTCAATTCAGCATTTTGGAAAGCTAAAATCTTGAAATCGGTCAAAATCTTGAATTCAGGATTTTGGAAAGCTAAAATCTTGAAATCGGCCAAAATCTTGAATTTAGGATTTTTTAAAGCTAAAATCATGAATTCGTTCAAAATCTTTAATTCAGGATTTTCCCAAGCTAAAATGTTGAATTCAGGATTTTGGAAAGCTAAAATCTTAAAAATGGATCAAAATATAGAATTCAGGACCTTGGAAAGCTAAAATCTTGAAATAGGCTATAATCTTGAATTCAGGATTTTGGAAAGCTAAAATTTTGAAATCGGTTAAAATTTTGAATACAGGATGTTAAAATGCTAAGATTTTGAAATCGGCCAAAACCTTGAATTCAGGATTTTCGAAAGAAAAAATCTAGAAATCGGCCAAAATCTTGAATTCAGGATTTTTGAAAGCTAAAGTCTCGAAATCGGCCAAAATCTTGAATTCAAAATTTTGGAAACCTAAAATCTTGAAAACGGCCAAAATCTTGAATTCAGGATTTTTGAAAGCAAAAAACCTTGAAATCGACCAAAATCTTGAATTCAGGATTTTGGATAGCTAAAATCTTCAAATCGGCCAAAATCTTGATTTCAGGATTTTAGAAAACTAAAATCTTCAAATCGGCCAAAATCTTGAATTCAGGATTTTGGAAAGCTAAAATCTACAAATCGGCCAAAATCTTGAATTTAGGATTCTGGAAAGCTAAAACCTTGAAATGGGTCAAAATTTTCAATTCAGCATTTTGGAAAGCTAAAATCTTGAAATCGGCCAAAATCTTCAACTCAGGATTTTGGAAAGCTAAAATCCTAAAATCGGCCGAAATCTTCAATTCAGGATTTTGGAAAGCTGAAATCTTGAAATCGGCCAAAATCTTGAATTGAAATAAGGAAAGCTAGAATCTTGAAATCGGCCAAAATCTTGAATTGCGGACTTTGGAAAGCTAAAATCTTGAATTCAGGATTTTGGAAAGCTAAAATCTTGAAATCGGCTAAAATTTTGAATTCAGGATTTTGGAAAGCTAAAATCTTGAAATCGTTCAAAATCTTCAATTCAGGATTTTGGAAAGCTAAAATCTTGAAATCGGCGAAAATCTTGAATGCATAATTTTGGAAAGCTAAAATCTTGAAATCGGCCAAACTCTTGAATTTAGGATTTTTGAAAGCTAAAATGATGAATTCGGCCAAAATCTTGAATTCAACATTTTAGAAGGCTAAAATCTTGAAATCGTTCAAAATCTTTAATTCAGGATTTTCCCAAGCTAAAATGTTGAATTCAGGATTTTGGAAAGCTAAAATCTTGAAATCGATCAAAATATTGAATTCAGGACCTTGGAAAGCTAAAATCTTGAAAGGGCTATAATCTTGAATTCAGGATTTTGGATAGCTAAAATTTTGAAATCGGTTAAAATTTTGAATACAGGATGTTAAAATGCTAAGATTTTGAAATCGGCCAAAACCTTGAATTCAGGATTTTCGAAAGAAAAAATCTAGAAATCGGCCAAAATCTTGAATTCAGGATTTTTGAAAGCTAAAGTCTCGAGATCGGCCAAAATCTTGAATTTAGCATTTTGGAAAGCAAAAATCTTGAAATCGGCCAAAATCTTGAATTCAGGATTTTGGAAAGCTAAAATCTTGAAATCGGCCAAAATCTTCAATTCAGGATTTTGCAAAGCTAAAATCTTGAAATGGGCCAAAATCTTGAATTCTGGACTTTGGAAAGCTAAAATCTTGAAATCGGCCAAAATTTTGAATACAGGATCTTAAAATGCTAAGATCTTGAAATTGGCCTAAATCTTCAATTCAGGATTTTCGAAAGCATAAATGTAGAAATCGGCAAAAATCTTGAATTCAGGATTTTTGAAAGCTAAAATCTGGAAATCGGCCAAAATCTTGAATTCAAAATTTTGGAAAGCTAAAATTTTGAAATCGGCCAAAATCTTCAATTCAGGATTTTGGAAACCAAAAATCTTGAAATCCCCCAAAATCTTGAGTTTAGGACTTTGGAAAGCTAAAATCTTGAAATCGGCCAAAATCTTCAATTCTGTATTTTGGAAAGCTAAAATCTTGAAATCGGCCAAAATCTTCAATTCAGGATTTTGCAAACATAAAATTTTGAAATCCCGCAAAATCTTGAGTTTAGGATTTTAGAAAGCTAAAATCTTAAAATCGGCCAAAATCTTGAATTCAGGATTTTCGAAAGCAAAAATTTAGAAATCGGCCAAAATCTTGAATTTAAGATTTTGGAAAACTAAAATCTTGAAATCGGCCAAAATCTTGATTTCACGATTTTGGAAAGCTAAAATCTTGAAATCAGCCAAAATTTTGAATTCATGATTTTGGAAAGCTAAAATCTTGAAATCGGCCATGATAGTGAATTCAGGATTTTTTAAAAGCTAAAATCTTGGAATCGCCGAAAATGTTGAATAGAGGATTTTGGAAAGCTAAAATCTTGAAATCGGCCAAAATCTCTAATTCAGGATTTTGTAAAGCTAAAATTTTGAAATCGGCCAATCTCTTGAATGCAGGATCTTGAAATGCTAAGAGCTTAAGATAGGCCAAAATCTTGAATTCAGGATTTTTGGAAAGCTAAAATTTTGAAATAGGCGAAAATCTTAAATTCAGAATTATGGAAAGCTAAAATCTAGAAATCGGTCAAAATCTTGAGTTCAGGATTTTGGAAAAATAAAATCTTGAAATCGGCAAAAATCTTGACCTCAGGATTTTGGAAAGCTAAAATCTTGGAATCGTCCAAAATCTTGAATTCAGAATTTTGGAAAGCTAAAATCTTGAGATGGGCCAAAATCTTGAATTCAGGATTTTGGAAAGCTAAAATCTTGAGATCGGCGAAAATCTTGAATTCAGGATTTTGGAAAGCTAAAATCTTGAAATCGGCCAAAATCTTGAATTCAAGATTTTCGAAAGCTAAAATCTCGAAATCGGCCAAAATTTTGACTTCAGGATTTTCGAAAGCTCAAATCTTCAAATCGGCCTAGATCTTGAATTCAGGATTTTGGAAAGCTAAAATGTTCGAATCAGCCAAAATCTTGAGTTCAGGATTTTGGAAAAATAAAATCTTGAAATCGGCCAAAATCTTGAATTCAGGATTTTGGAAAGCCTAAATCTTGAAATCGGCCAAAATCTTGAATTCAGGATTTTGGAAAGCCTAAATCTTGAACTCGGCCAAAATCTTGAATTCAGAATTTTGGAAAACTAAAATCTTGAAATGGGCGAAAATCTTGAATTCAGAATTTTGGAAAGCTAAAATCTTGAAATCGGTCAAAATCTTGAATTCAGGATTTTGGAAAGCCTAAATCTTGAAATCGGCCAAAATCTTAAATTCAGAATTTTGGAAATCTAAAATCTTGAAATCGGCGAAAATCTTGAATTCAGAATTTTGGAAAGCTAAAATCTTGAAATCGGCCAAAAACTTAAATTCAGGATTTTGGAAAGCTAAAATCTTCAAATCGGCCAAAATCTTGAGTTCAGGATTTTGGAAAAATAAAATCTTGAAATCGGCCAAAATCTTCAATTCATGATTTTGGATAGCTAAAATCTTAAAATCGTCCAAAATGTTGAGCTCAGAATTTTGGAAAGCTAAAATCTTGAAATCGGCCAAAATCTTGAATTCAGGATTTTGGAAAGCTAAAATCTTGAAATCGGCCAAAATCTTGAATTCAGGATTTTGGAAAGCTAAAATCTTGAAATCGGCCAAAATCTTGAATTTAGGATTTTGGAAAGCTAAAATCTTGAAATCGTCCAAAACGTTGAATTCAGAATTTAGGAAAGCTAAAATCTTGAAATCGGCCAAGATCTTGAATTCAGGATTTTGGAAAGCTAAAATCTTGAAATCGGCAAAAATCTTGAATTCAAGATTTTGGAAAGCTAAAATCTTGAAATCGGCCAAAATCTTGAATTCAGGATTTTGGAAAGCTAAAATCTTGAAATCGGCCAAAATCTTGAATTCAAGATTTTCGAAAGCTAAAATCTTGAAATCGGCCAAAATTTTGACTTCAGGATTTTGGAAAGCTCAAATCTTCAAATCGGCCTAGATCTTGAATTCAGGATTTTGGAAAGCTAAAATCTTCAAATCAGCCAAAATCTTGAGTTCAGGATTTTGGAAAAATAAAATCTTGAAATCGGCCAAAATCTTGAAATCAGGATTTTGGAAAGCCTAAATCTTGAAATCGGCCAAAATCTTGAATGCAGAATTTTGGAAAACTAAAATCTTGAACTCGGCGAAAATCTTGAATTCAGAATTTTGGAAAGCTAAAATCTTGAAATCGGCCAAAATCTTGAATTCAGGATTTTGGAAAGCCTAAATCTTGAAATCGGCCAAAATCTTGAATTCAGAATTTTGGAAAACTAAAATCTTGAAATCGGCGAAAATCTTGAATTCAGAATTTTGGAAAGCTAAAATCTTGAAATCGGCCAAAATCTTAAATTCAGGATATTGGAAAGCTAAAATCTTCAAATCGTCCAAAATCTTGAGTTCAGGATTTTGGAAAAATAAAATCTTGAAATCGGCCAAAATCTTCAATTCAGGATTTTGGATAGCTAAAATCTTGAAATCGGCAAAAATCTTGAATTCAAGATTTTGGAAAGCTAAAATCTTGAAATCGGCCAAAATCTTGAATTCAGGATTTTGGAAAGCTAAAATCTTGAAATCGGCCAAAATCTTGAATTCAAGATTTTCGAAAGCTAAAATCTTGAAATCGGCCAAAATTTTGACTTCAGGATTTTGGAAAGCTCAAATCTTCAAATCGGCCTAGATCTTGAATTCAGGATTTTGGAAAGCTAAAATCTTCAAATCAGCCAAAATCTTGAGTTCAGGATTTTGGAAAAATAAAATCTTGAAATCGGCCAAAATCTTGAAATCAGGATTTTGGAAAGCCTAAATCTTGAAATCGGCCAAAATCTTGAATGCAGAATTTTGGAAAACTAAAATCTTGAACTCGGCGAAAATCTTGAATTCAGAATTTTGGAAAGCTAAAATCTTGAAATCGGCCAAAATCTTGAATTCAGGATTTTGGAAAGCCTAAATCTTGAAATCGGCCAAAATCTTGAATTCAGAATTTTGGAAAACTAAAATCTTGAAATCGGCGAAAATCTTGAATTCAGAATTTTGGAAAGCTAAAATCTTGAAATCGGCCAAAATCTTAAATTCAGGATATTGGAAAGCTAAAATCTTCAAATCGTCCAAAATCTTGAGTTCAGGATTTTGGAAAAATAAAATCTTGAAATCGGCCAAAATCTTCAATTCAGGATTTTGGATAGCTAAAATCTTGAAATCGGCAAAAATCTTGAATTCAAGATTTTGGAAAGCTAAAATCTTGAAATCGGCCAAAATCTTGAATTCAGGATTTTGGAAAGCTAAAATCTTGAAATCGGCCAAAATCTTGAATTCAAGATTTTCGAAAGCTAAAATCTTGAAATCGGCCAAAATTTTGACTTCAGGATTTTGGAAAGCTCAAATCTTCAAATCGGCCTAGATCTTGAATTCAGGATTTTGGAAAGCTAAAATCTTCAAATCAGCCAAAATCTTGAGTTCAGCATTTTGGAAAAATAAAATCTTGAAATCGAACAAAATCTTGAAATCAGGATTTTGGAAAGAATAAATCTTGAAATCGGCCAAAATCTTGAATGCAGAATTTTGGAAAACTAAAATCTTGAAATCGGGGAAAATCTTGAATTCAGAATTTTGGAAAGCTAAAATCTTGAAATCGGCCAAAATCTTGAATTCAGGATTTTGGAAAGCCTAAATCTTGAAATCGGCCAAAATCTTGAATTCAGAATTTTGGAAAACTAAAATCTTGAAATCGGCGAAAATCTTGAATTCAGAATTTTGGAAAGCTAAAATCTTGAAATCGGCAAAAATCTTAAATTCAGGATTTTGGAAAGCTAAAATCTTCAAATCGGCCAAAATCTTGAGTTCAGGATTTTGGAAAAATAAAATCTTGAATTTGGCCAAAATCTTCAATTCAGGATTTTGGATAGCTAAAATCTTAAAATCGTCCAAAATGTTGAGCTCAGAATTTTGGAAAGCTAAAATCTTGAAATCGGCCAAAATCTTGAATTCAGGATTTTGGATAGCTAAAATCTTGAAATCGGCCAAAATCTTGAATTCAGGATTTAGGAAAGCTAAAATCTTGAAATCGGCCAAAATCTTGAATTCAGGATTTTGGAAAAATAAAATCTTGAAATCGGCCAAAATCTTGAATTCAGGATTTTGGAAAGCTAAAATCTTGAAACCGGCCAAGATCTTGAATTCAGGATTTTGGAACGCTAAAATCTTGAAAACGGTCAAAATCTTGAATTCAAGATTTTGGAAAGCTAAAATCTTCAAATCGGCCACAATCTTGAATTCAGGATTTTGGAAAGCTAAAATCTTGAAATCGGCCGAAATCTTGAATTCAGGATTTTGGAAAGCTAAAATCCTGAGATCGGCCAAAATCTTGAATTCAGAATTTTGGAAAACTAAAATCTTGAAATCGGCGAAAATCTTGAACTCAGGATATTGGAAACCTAAAATTTTGAAATCGGCCAAAATTTTAAATTCAGGATTTTCGAAAGCTAAAATCTTGAAATCGGCCAAAATCTTCAGTTCAGGATTTTGGAAAAATAAAATCTTGAAATCGGCCAAAATCTTGAATTCAGGATTTTGGAAAGCTAAAATCTTCAAATCGTCCAAAATGTTGAATTCAGAATTTTGGACAGCTAAAATCTTGAAATCGGCCAAAATCTTGAATTCAAGATTTTGGAAAGCTAAAATGTTGAAATCGGCCAAAATCTTTTATTCAGGATTTTGGTAAGCTAAAATCTTCAAATCGGCCCAAATGTTGAATTCAGGATTTTGGAAGGCTAAAATCTTGAAGTAGGCAAAATCTTGACTTCAGGATTTTGGAAAGCTAAAATCTTGAAATCGGCCACAATCTTGAATTGAGAATTTTCGAAAGATAAAATCTTGAAATCGGCCAAAATCTTGAATTCTGGAATTTCGAAAGCAAAAATCTTGAAATCGGTCAAAATCTTGAATTCAGGACTTTGGAAAGCTAAAATCTTGAAATCGGCCAAAATCTTGAATGCAGGATCTTGAAATGCTAAGAGCTTAAAATAGGCCAAAATCTTGAATTCAGGATTTTGGAAAGCTAAAATCTTCAAATCGGCCCAAATCTTGAATTTAGGATTTTGGAAAGCTAACATCTTAAAATCGGCCAAAATCTTGAGTTCAGGATTTTGGAAAAATAAAATCTTGAAATCGGCCAAAATCTTGAATTCAAGATTTTGGAAAGCAAAAATCTTGAAATCGGCCAAAATCTTGAATTCAGGATTTTGGAAAGCTAAAATCTTGACATCGGGCAAAATCTTGAATTCAGGATTTTGGAAAGCTAAAATCTAAAAATCGGCCAAAATCTTGAATTCAGGATTTTGGAATGCTGAAATCTTGAAATCGGACAAAATCTTGAAATCAGAATTTTGGAAAGCGAAAATCTTGAAATCGGCGAAAATCTTGAATTCAGGATTTTGGAAACCTAAAATATTGAAATCGACCAAAATCTTGAATTCAGGATTTTGGAAAGCTAAAATCTTGAAATCGGCCAAAATCTTGAATTCAGGATTTTGGAAAGCTTAAATATTGAAATCGGCCAAAATCTTGAATTCAGGATTTTGGAAAGCTAAAATCTTGAAATCGGCCAAAATCTTGAATTCAGGATTTTGAAAAGCTAAAATATTGAAATCGGCCAAAATCTTGAATTCAGGATTTTGGAAAGCTAAAATCTTGAAATCGGCCGAAATCTTCAATTCAGGATTTCGAAAAGCTAAAATCTAAAAATCGGCCAAAATCTTGAATTCAGGATTTTGGAAAGCTAAAATCTTGAGATCGGCCAAAATCTTGAATTCAGAATTTTGGAAAACTAAAATCTTGAAATCGGCGAAAATCTTGAATTCAGGATTTTGGAAACCTAAAATTTTGAAATCGGCCAACCTCTTGAATTCAGGATTTTGGAAAGCTAAAATCTTGAAATCGGCCAAAATCTTGAGTTCAGGATTTTGGAAAAATAAAATCTTGAAATCGGCCAAAATCTTGAATTCAGGATTTTGGAAAGCTAAAATCTTGAAATCGTCCAAAATGTTGAATTCAGAATTTTGGAAAGCTAAAATCTTGAAATCGGCCAAAATCTTGAATTCAGGATTTTGGAAAGCTAAAATCTTCAAATCGGCCAAAATCTTGAGTTCAGGATTTTGGAAAGCTAAAATGTTCAAATCGGCCCAAATCTTGAATTCAGGATTTTGGAAGGCTAAAATCTTGAAATAGGCAAAATCTTGACTTCAGGATTTTGGAAAGCTAAAATGTTGAAATCGGCCACAATCTTGAATTGAGAATTTTCGAAAGCTAAAATCTTGAAATCGGCCAAAATCTTGAATTCAGCACTTTGGAAAGCTAAAATCTTGAAATCGGCCAAAATCTTGAATGCAGGATCTTGAAATGCTAAGAGCTTAAAATAGGACAAAATCTTCAATTCAGGATTTTGGAAAGCTAAAATCTTAGAATCGGCCCAAATCTTCAATTTAGGATTTTGGAAAGCTAAAATCTTGAAATCGGCCAAAATCTTGAGTTCAGGATTTCGGAAAAATAAAATCTTGAAATCGGCCAAAATCTAGAATTCAGGATTTTGGAAAGCTAAAATCTTGTAATCGGCCAAAATATTGAATTCAAGATTTTGGAAAGCTAAAATTTTGAAATCGGCCAAAATCTTGAATTCAGGATTTTGGAAAGCTAAAATCTTGAAATCAGCCAAGATCTTGAATTCAGGATTTTGGAAAGCTAAAATCTTGAAATCGGCCAAAATCTTGAATTCAAGATTTTGAAAAGCTAAAATCTTCAAATCGGCCAAAATCTTGAATTCAGGATTTTGGAAAGCTAAAATCTTGAAATCGGCCGAAATCGTCAATTCAGGATTTTGGAAAGCTAAAATCTAAAAATCGGCCAAAATCTTGAATTCAGGATTTTGGAAAGCTAAAATCTTCAAATCAGCCAAAATCTTGAGTTCAGGATTTTGGAAAAATAAAATCTTGAAATCGGCCAAAATCTTGAAATCAGGATTTTGGAAAGCCTAAATCTTGAAATCGGCCAAAATCTTGAATGCAGAATTTTGGAAAACTAAAATCTTGAAATCGGCGAAGACCTTGAATTCAGAATTTTGGAAAGCTAAAATCTTGAAATCGGCCAAAATCTTGAATTCAGGATTTTGGAAAGCCTAAATCTTGAAATCGGCCAAAATCTTGAATTCAGAATTTTGGAAAGCTAAAATCTTCAAATCGGCCAAAATCTCGTGTTCAGGATTTTGGAAAAATAAAATCTTGAAATCGGCCAAAATCTTCAATTCAGGATTTTGGATGGCTAAAATCTTAAAATCGTCCAAAATGTTGAGCTCAGAATTTTGGAAAGATAAAATCTTGAAATCGGCCAAAATCTTGAATTCAGGATTTTGGAAAGCTAAAATCTTGAAATCGGCCAAAATCTTGAATTGAGGATTTTGGTAAGCTAAAATCTTCAAATTGGCCCAAATGTTGAATTCAGGATTTTGGAAGGCTAAAATCTTGAAATAGACAAAATCTTGACTTCAGGATTTTGGAAAGCTAAAATCTTGAAATCGGCCACAATCTTGAATTGAGAATTTTCGAAAGCTAAAATCTTGAAATCGGCCAAAATCTTGAATTCAGGAATTTCGAAAGCAAAAATCTTGAAATCGGCCAAAATCTTGAATTCAGCACTTTGGAAAGCTAACATCTTGAAATCGGCCAAAATCTTGAATGCAGGATCTTGAAATGCTAAGAGCTTAAAATAGGCCAAAATCTTGAATTCAGGATTTTGGAAAGCTAAAATCTTCAAATCGGCCCAAATCTTGAATTTAGGATTTTGGAAAGCTAAAATCTTGAAATCGGCCAAAATCTTGAGTTCAGGATTTTGGAAAAATAAAATCTTGAAATCGGCCAAAATCTTGAATTCAAGATTTTGGAAAGCTAAAATCTTGAAATCGGCCAAAATCTTGAATTCAGGATTTTGGAAAGCTAAAATCTTGAAATCGGCCAAAATCTTGAATTCAGGATTTTGGAAAGCTAAAATCTAAAAATCGGCCAAAATCTTGAATTCAGGATTTTGGAATGCGAAAATCTTGAAATCGGCCAAAATCTTGAATTCAGAATTTTGGAAAGCTAAAATCTTGAAATCGGCGAAAATCTTGAATTCAGGATTTTGGAAACCTAAAATTTTGAAATCGGCCAAAATCTTGAATTCAGGATTTTGGAAAGCTAAAATCTTGAAATCGGCCAAAATCTTGAGTTCAGGATTTTGGAAAAATAAAATCTTGAAATCGGCCAAAATCTTGAATTCAGGATTTTGGAAAGCTAAAATCTTGAAATCGTCCAAAATGTTGAATTCAGAATTTTGGAAAGCTAAAATCTTGAAATCAGCCAAGATCTTGAATTCAGGATTATGGAAAGCTAAAATCTTGAAATCGGCCAAATTCTTGAATTCAAGATTTTGAAAAGCTAAAATCTTGAAATCGGCAAAAAATCTTGAATTCAGGATTTTGGAAAGCTAAAATCTTGAAATCGGCCGAAATCGTCAATTCAGCATTTTGGAAAGCTAAAATCTAAAAATCGGCCAAAATCTTGAATTCAGGATTTTGGAAAGCTAAAATCTTCAAATCAGCCAAAATCTTGAGTTTAGGATTTTGGAAAAATAAAATCTTGAAATCGGCCAAAATCTTGAAATCAGGATTTTCGAAAGCCTAAATCTTGAAATCGGCCAAAATCTTGAATGCAGAATTTTGGAAAACTAAAATCTTGAAATCGGCCAAAATCTTGAATTCAGAATTTTCGAAAGCTAAAATCTTGAAATCGGCCAAAATCTTGAATTCAGGATTTTGGAAAGCCTAAATCTTGAAATCGGCCAAAATCTTGAATTCAGAATTTTGGAAAGCTAAAATCTTCAAATCGGCCAAAATCTTGAGTTCAGGATTTTGGAAAAATAAAATCTTGAAATCGGCCAAACTCTTCAATTCAGGATTTTGGATAGCTAAAATCTTAAAATCGTCCAAAGTGTTCAGCTCAGAATTTTGGAAAGCTAAAATCTTGAAATCGGCCAAAATCTTGACTTCAGGATTTTGGAAAGCTAAAATCTTGAAATCGGCCAAAATCTTAAATTCAGGATTTTGGAAAGCTAAAATCTTGAAATCGGCCAAAATCTTGAATTCAGGATTTTGGAAAAATAAAATCTTGAACTCGGCCAAAATCTTGAATTCAGGATTTTGGAAAGCTAAAATCTTGAAATCGTCCAAAATGTTGAATTCAGAATTTTAGAAAGCTAAAATCTTGAAATCGGCCAAGGTCTTGAATTCAGGATTTTGGAACGCTAAAATCTTGAAATCGGCCAAAATCTTGAATTCAAGATTTTGGGAAGCTAAAATCTTGAAATCGGCCAAAATCTTGAATTCAGGATTTTGGAAAGCTAAAATCTTGAAATCGGCCGAAATCTTGAATTCAGGATTTTGGAAAGCTAAAATCTTGAGATCGGCCAAAAACTTCAATTCAGAATTTTGGAAAACTAAAGTCTTGAAATCGGCGAAAATCTTGAATTCAGGATTTTGGAAACCTAAAATTTTGAAATCGGCAAAAATTTTGAATTCAGGATTTTGGAAAGCTAAAATCTTGAAATCGGCCAAAATCTTGAATTCAGGATTTTGGAAAGCTAAAATCTTGAGATCGGCCAAAAACTTCAATTCAGAATTTTGGAAAACTAAAGTCTAGAAATCGGCGAGAATCTTGAATTCAGGATTTTGGAAACCTAAAATTTTGAAATCGGCAAAAATTTTGAATTCACGATTTTGGAAAGCTAAAATCTTGAAATCGGCCAAAATCTTGAGTTCAGGATTTTGGAAAAATAAAATCTTGAAATCGGCCAAAATCTTGAATTCAGGATTTTGGAAAGCTAAAATCTTGAAATCGTCCAAAATGTTGAATTCAGAATTTTGGAAAGCTAAAATCTTGAAATCGGCCAAAATCTTGAATTCAAGATTTGGAAAGCTAAAATCTAGAAATCGGCCAAAATCTTGAATTAAGGATTTTGGAAAGTTAAAATGTAGAAATCGGCCAAAATCTTGAATACAGGATTTTGGAAAGCAAAACTCTAGAAATCGGCCAAAACCTTGAAGTCAGGATTTTGAAAAGCTAAAATCTTGAAATCTTCCGAAATCTTGAATTTATAATTTTGGAATGCTAAAATTTTAAAATTTGCCAAAATCTTTAATTCAGGATTTTGGAAAGCTAAAATCTTCAAATGGGCCAAAATCTTCAATTCAGAATTTTGGAAAGCTAAAATCTTCAATTCGGCCAAAATCTTGAATTCAGGATTTTGCAAAGCTACAATCTTGAAATCGGCCAAAATCTTGAATTCAGGAGTTTCGAAACCAAAAATCTTGAAATCGGCCAAAATCTTGAATTCACGATTTTGCAAAGCTAAAATCTTGAAATCTGCCAAAATCTTAAATTAAGGATTTTGGAAAGCTAAAATCTTGAAATCGGCCAAAATCTTGAATTCAGGAATTTGGATAGCTAAAATCTTGAAATCGGGCAAAATTTTGAATTCGGGATTTTGGCAAGCAAAAATCTAGAAATCGGCGAAAATCTTGAATTCAGGATTTAGGAAACCTAAAATCTTGAAATGGGCCAAAATCTTGAATTCAGGATTTTGGAATGCTACAATCTTGAAATCGGCCATAATCTTGAATTCAGGATTTTGGAAAGCTAAAATCTTCAAATGGGCGAAAATCTTGAATTCAGGATTTTGGAAAGGTAAAATCTTCAAATCAGCCAAAATCTTCAATTAAGAATTTTGGAAACCTTAAATCTTGAAATCGGCCAAAATCTTGAATTCAGGATTTTCGAAAGCTAAAATCTTGAAATCTGCTAAAATCTTCAATTCAGGATTTTGGAAAGGTAAAATCTTGAGATCAGCCAAATTCTTGAATTCATTATTTTGGAAAGCTAAAATCTAGAAATCGGCCAAAATCTTGAATTAAGGATTTTGGAAAGTTAAAATGTAGAAATCGGCCAAAATCTTGAATACAGGATTTTGGAAAGGTAAAATCTTCAAATCAGCCAAAATCTTCAATTAAGAATTTTGGAAACCTTAAATCTTGAAATCGGCCAAAATCTTGAATTCAGGATTTTGGAAAGCTAAAATCTTGAAATCTGCTAAAATCTTGAATTCAGGATTTTGGAAAGGTAAAATCTTGAGATCTGCCAAATTCTTGAATTCATTATTTTGGAAAGCTAAAATCTAGAAATCGGCCAAAATGTTGAATTAAGGATTTTGGAAAGTTAAAATGTAGAAATCGTCCAAAATCTTGAATACAGGATTTTCGAAAGCAAAAGTCTAGAAATCGGCCAAAACCTTGAATTCAGGATTTTGAAAAGCTAAAATCTTGAAATCTTCCGAAATCTTGAATTTAGGATTTTGGAATGCTAAAATTTTGAAATTTGCCAAAATCTTGAATTCAGGATTTTGGAAAGCTAAAATCTTGAAATCGGCAAAACTCTTGAATTCAGGATTTTGGAAAGAAAAAATCAAGAAATCGCCCAAAATCTCGAATTGAGGATTTTGGAAAGCTAAAATCTTTAAATTGGCCAAAATCTTGAATTCAGGATTTTGGAAGGCTAAAATCTCGAAATTGGCCAAAATCTTAAATTCAGCATTTTGGGAAGCTAAAATCTTCACATCGACCGAAATCTTGAATTCAGGATTTTGGAAAGCTACAATCTTGAAATGGGCCAAAATCTTGAAATCTGGAGTTTGGAAACCAAAAATCTTGAAATCGGCCAAAATCTTGAATTCAGGATTTTGGAAAGCTTAAATCTTAAAATGGGCCAAAATGTTGAATTCAGGATTTTGGAAAGCGAAAATCTTGAAATCAGCCAAAATCTTGAATTCAGGATTTTGGAAAGCTAAAATCTTGAAATTGGCCAAAATCTTGAATTCAGGATTTTGGAAAGCTAAAATCTTGAAATTGGCCAAGATCTTGAATTCAGCATTTTGGAAAGCTAAAATCATAAAATCGGCAAAAATCTTGAATTCAGGATTTTGGAAAGCTAAAATCTTGAAGTGGGCCAATATCTTGAATTCAGGATTTTAAAAAGCTAAAATCTAGAAATCGAACAAAATCTTGAAACTGGCCAAATTCTTGAATTAAGAATTTTGGAAAGCTAAAATCTTGAAATCGGCGAAAATCTTGAATGCAGGATTTTGCAAACCTAAAATTTTGAAATCGGCCAAAATTTTGAATTCAGGATTTTGGAAAGCTAAAATCTTGAAATCGGCCAAAATCTTGAGTTCAGGATTTTGGAAAAATAAAATCTTGAAATCGGCCAAAATCTTGAATTCAAGATTTTGGAAAGCTAAAATCTTGAAATCGGCCAAAATCTTGAATTCAGGATTTTGGTAAGCTAAAATCTTCAAATCGGCCCAAATGTTGAATTCAGCATTTTGGAAGGCTAAAATCTTGAAATAGGCAAAATCTTGACTTCAGAATTTTGGAAAGCTAAAATCTTGAAATCGGCCACAATCTTGAATTGAGAATTTTCGAAAGCTAAAATCTTGAAATCGGCCGAAATCTTTAATTCAGGAATTTCGAAAGCAAAAATCTTGAAATCGGCCAAAATCTTGAATTCAGGACTTTGGAAAGCTAAAATCTTGAAATCGGCCAAAATCTTGAATGCAGGATCTTGAAATGCTAAGAGCTTAAAATAGGCCAAATTCTTGAATTCAGGATTTTGGAAAGCTAAAATCTTCAAATCGGCCCAAATCTTGAATTTAGGATTTTGGAAAGCTAACATCTTAAAATCGGCCAAAATCTTGAGTTCAGGATTTTGGAAAAATAAAATCTTGAAATCGGCCAAAATCTTGAATTCAAGATTTTGGAAAGCTAAAATCTTGAAATGGGCCAAAATCTTGAATTCAGGATTTTGGAAAGCTAAAATCAAAAAATCGGCCAAAATCTTGAATTCAGGATTTTGGAAACCTAAAATCAAAAAATCGACCAAAATCTTGAATTCAGGATTTTGGAATGCTAAAATCTTGAAATCGGCCAAAATCTTGAAATCAGAATTTTGGAAAGCTAAAATCTTGAAATCGGCGAAAATCTTGAATTCAGGATTTTGGAAACCTAAAATTTTGAAATCGGCCAAAATCTTGAATTCAGGATTTTGGAAAGCTAAAATCTTGAAATCGGCCAAAATCTTGAGTTCAGGATTTTGGAAAAATAAAATCTTCAAATCGGCCAAACTCTTGAATTCAGGATTTTGGAAAGCTAAAATCTTGAAATCGTCCAAAATGTTGAATTCAGAATTTTGGAAAGCTAAAATCTTGAAATCGGCCAAAATCTTGAATTAAGGATTTTGGAAAGCTAGAAACTTCAAATCGGCCAAAATCTTGAATTCAGGATTTTGGAAAGCTAAAATCTTCAAATTGGCCCAAATCTTGAATTCAGGATTTTGGAAGGCTAAAATCTTGAAATCGGCCGAAATCTTGAATTCAGGAATTTCGAAAGCAAAAATCTTGAAATCGGCCAAAATCTTGAATTCAGCACTTTGGAAAGCTAAAATCTTGAAATCGGCCAAAATCTTGAATGCAGGATCTTGAAATGCTAAGAACTTAAAATAGGACAAAATCTTGAATTCAGGATTTTGGAAAGCTAAAATCTTCAAATCGGCCCAAATCTTGAATTTAGGATTTTGGAAAGCTAAAATCTTGAAATCGGCCAAAATCTTGAGTTCAGGTTTTCGGAAAAATAAAATCTTGAAATCGGCCAAAATCTAGAATTCAGGATTTTGGAAAGCTAAAATCTTGTAATCGGCCAAAATATTGAATTCAAGATTTTGGAAAGCTAAAATTTTGAAATCGGCCAAAATCTTGAATTCAGGTTTTTGGAAACCTAAAATCTTGTAATCGGCCAAAATATTGAGTTCAGGATTTTGGAAAAATAAAATCTTGAAATCGGCCAAAATCTTGAATTCAGGATTTTGGAAAGCTAAAATCTTGAAATCGTCCAAAATGTTGAATTCAGAATTCTGGAAAGCTAGAATCTTGAAATCGGCCAAGATCTTGAATTCAGGATTTTGGAAAGCTAAAATCTTGAAATCGGCCAAAATCTTGAATTCAAGATTTTCGAAAGCTAAAATCTTGAAATCGGCCAAAATCTTGAATTCAGGATTTTGGAAAGCTAAAATCTTGAAATCGGCCGAAATCTTCAATTCAGGATTTTGGAAAGCTAAAATCTAAAAATCGTCCAAAATCTTGAATTCAGGATTTTGGAAAGCTAAAATCTTGAGATCGGCCAAAATCTTGAATTCAGAATTTTGGAAAACTAAAATCTTGAAATCGGCGAAAATCTTGAATTCAGGATTTTGGAAACCTAAAATTTTGAAATCGTCCAAAATGTTGAACTCAGAATTTTGGAAAGCTAAAATCTTGAAATCGGCCAAAATCTTGAATTCAGGATTTTGGAAAGCTAAAATCTTCAAATCGGCCAAAATCTTGAATTCAGGATTTTGGAAAGCTAAAATCTTGAAATCGGCCAAAATCTTGAATTCAGGATTTTCGAAAGCTAAAATCTTCAAATCGGCCCAAATCTTGAATTTAGGATTTTGGAAGGCTAAAATCTTGAAATAGGCAAAATCTTGACTTCAGGATTTTGGAAACCTAAAATCTTGAAATCGGCCACAATCTTGAATTCAGGAATTTCGAAAGCAAAAATCTTGAAATCGGCCAAAATCTTGAATTCAGGACTTTGGAAAGCTAAAATCTTGAAATCGGCCAAAATCTTGAATGCAGGAACTTGAAATGCTAAGAGCTTAAAATAGGCCAAAATATTGAATTCAGGATTTTCGAAAGCTAAAATCTTCAAATCGGCCCAAATCTTGAATTTAGGATTTTGGAAAGCTAAAATCTTGAAATCGGCCAAAATCTTGAGTTCAGGATTTTGGAAAAATAAAATCTTCAAATCGGCCAAAATCTTGAATTCAAGATTTTGGAAAGCTAAAATCTTGAAATCGGCCAAAATCTTGAATTCAGGATTTTGGAAAGCTAAAATCTTCAAATCGGCCAAAATCTTGAATTCAGGATTTTGGAAAGCTAAAATCTAAAAATCGGCCAAAATCTTGAATTCAGGATTTTGGAAAGCTAAAATCTTTAAATCAGCCAAAATCTTGAGTTCAGGATTTTGGAAAAATAAAATCTTGAAATCGGCCAAAATCTTGAAATCAGGATTTTGGAAAGCCTAAATCTTGAAATCGACCAAAATCTTGAATGCAGAATTTTGGAAAACTAAAATCTTGAAATCGGCGAAGATCTTGAATTCAGAATTTTGGAAAGCTAAAATCTTGAAATCGGCCAAAATCTTGAATTCAGGATTTTGGAAAGCCTAAATCTTGAAATCGGCCAAAATCTTGAATTCAGAATTTTGGAAAGCTAAAATCTTCAAATCGGCCAAAATCTCGTGTTCAGGATTTTGGAAAAATAAAATCTTGAAATCGGCCAAAATCTTCAATTCAGGATTTTGGATGGCTAAAATCTTAAAATCGTCCAAAATGTTGAGCTCAGAATTTTGGAAAGATAAAATCTTGAAATCGGCCAAAATCTTGAATTCAGGATTTTGGAAAGCAAAAATCTTGAAATCGGCCAAAATCTTGAATTGAGGATTTTGGTAAGCTAAAATCTTCAAATTGGCCCAAATGTTGAATTCAGGATTTTGGAAGGCTAAAATCTTGAAATAGACAAAATCTTGACTTCAGGATTTTGGAAAGCTAAAATCTTAAAATCGGCCACAATCTTGAATTGAGAATTTTCGAAAGCTAAAATCTTGAAATCGGCCAAAATCTTGAATTCAGGAATTTCGAAAGCAAAAATCTTGAAATCGGCCAAAATCTTGAATTCAGCACTTTGGAAAGCTAACATCTTGAAATCGGCCAAAATCTTGAATGCAGGATCTTGAAATGCTAAGAGCTTAAAATAGGCCAAAATCTTGAATTCAGGATTTTGGAAAGCTAAAATCTTCAAATCGGCCCAAATCTTGAATTTAGGATTTTGGAAAGCTAAAATCTTGAAATCGGCCAAAATCTTGAATTCAGGATTTTGGAAAGCTAAAATCTAAAAATCGGCCAAAATCTTGAATTCAGGATTTTGGAATGCTAAAATCTTGAAATCGGCCAAAATCTTGAATTCAGAATTTTGGAAAGCTAAAATCTTGAAATCGGCGAAAATCTTGAATTCAGGATTTTGGAAACCTAAAATTTTGAAATCGGCCAAAATCTTGAATTCAGGATTTTGGAAAGCTAAAATCTTGAAATCGGCCAAAATCTTGAGTTCAGGATTTTGGAAAAATAAAATCTTGAAATCGGCCAAAATCTTGAATTCAGGATTTTGGAAAGCTAAAATCTTGAAATCGGCCAAATTCTTGAATTCAAGATTTTGAAAAGCTAAAATCTTGAAATCGGCCAAAAATCTTGAATTCAGGATTTTGGAAAGCTAAAATCTTGAAATCGGCCGAAATCGTCAATTCAGCATTTTGGAAAGCTAAAATCTAAGAATCGGCCAAAATCTTGAATTCAGGATTTTGGAAAGCTAAAATCTTCAAATCCGCCAAAATCTTGAGTTTAGGATTTTGGAAAAATAAAATCTTGAAATCGGCCAAAATCTTGAAATCAGGATTTTGGAAAGCCTAAATCTTGAAATCGGCCAAAATCTTGAATGCAGAATTTTGGAAAACTAAAATCTTGAAATCGGCGAAAATCTTGAATTCAGAATTTTCGAAAGCTAAAATCTTGAAATCGGCCAAAATCTTGAATTCAGGATTTTGGAAAGCCTAAATCTTGAAATCGGCCAAAATCTTGAATTCAGAATTTTGGAAAGCTAAAATCTTCAAATCGGCCAAAATCTTGAGTTCAGGATTTTGGAAAAATAAAATCTTGAAATCGGCCAAACTCTTCAATTCAGGATTTTGGATAGCTAAAATCTTAAAATCGTCCAAAGTGTTCAGCTCAGAATTTTGGAAAGCTAAAATCTTGAAATCGGCCAAAATCTTGACTTCAGGATTTTGGAAAGCTAAAATCTTGAAATCGGCCAAAATCTTAAATTCAGGATTTTGGAAAGCTAAAATCTTGAAATCGGCCAAAATCTTGAATTCAGGATTTTGGAAAAATAAAATCTTGAACTCGGCCAAAATCTTGAATTCAGGATTTTGGAAAGCTAAAATCTTGAAATCGTCCAAAATGTTGAATTCAGAATTTTGGAAAGCTAAAATCTTGAAATCGGCCAAGGTCTTGAATTCAGGATTTTGGAACGCTAAAATCTTGAAATCGGCCAAAATCTTGAATTCAAGATTTTGGGAAGCTAAAATCTTGAAATCGGCCAAAATCTTGAATTCAGGATTTTGGAAAGCTGAAATCTTGAAATCGGCCGAAATCTTGAATTCAGGATTTTGGAAAGCTAAAATCTTGAGATCGGCCAAAAACTTCAATTCAGAATTTTGGAAAACTAAAGTCTTGAAATCGGCGAAAATCTTGAATTCAGGATTTTTGGAAACCTAAAATTTTGAAATCGGCAAACATTTTGAATTCAGGATTTTGGAAAGCTAAAATCTTGAAATCGGCCAAAATCTTGAGTTCAGGATTTTGGAAAAATAAAATCTTGAAATCGGCCAAAATCTTGAATTCAGGATTTTGGAAAGCTAAAATCTTGAGATCGGCCAAAAACTTCAATTCAGAATTTTGGAAAACTAAAGTCTAGAAATCGGCGAAAATCTTGAATTCAGGATTTTGGAAACCTAAAATTTTGAAATCGGCAAAAATTTTGAATTCACGATTTTGGAAAGCTAAAATCTTGAAATCGGCCAAAATCTTGAGTTCAGGATTTTGGAAAAATAAAATCTTGAAATCGGCCAAAATCTTGAATTCAGGATTTTGGAAAGCTAAAATCTTGAAATCGTCCAAAATGTTGAATTCAGAATTTTGGAAAGCTAAAATCTTGAAATCGGCCAAAATCTTGAATTCAAGATTTGGAAAGCTAAAATCTAGAAATCGGCCAAAATCTTGAATTAAGGATTTTGGAAAGTTAAAATGTAGAAATCGGCCAAAATCTTGAATACAGGATTTTGGAAAGCAAAAGTCTAGAAATCGGCCAAAACCTTGAAGTCAGGATTTTGAAAAGCTAAAATCTTGAAATCTTCCGAAATCTTGAATTTATAATTTTGGAATGCTAAAATTTTAAAATTTGCCAAAATCTTTAATTCAGGATTTTGGAAAGCTAAAATCTTCAAATCGGCCAAAATCTTCGATTCAGAATTTTGGAAAGCTAAAATCTTGAAATCGGCCAAAATCTTGAATTCAGGAATTTGGATAGCTAAAATCTTGAAATCGGCCAAAATTTTGAATTCGGGATTTTGGAAAGCAAAAATCTAGAAATCGGCGAAAATCTTGAATTCAGGATTTAGGAAACCTAAAATCTTGAAATGGGCCAAAATCTTGAATTCAGGATTTTGGAATGCTACAATCTTGAAATCGGCCATAATCTTGAATTCAGGATTTTGGAAAGCTAAAATCTTCAAATGGGCGAAAATCTTGAATTCAGGATTTTGGAAAGGTAAAATCTTCAAATCAGCCAAAATCTTCAATTAAGAATTTTGGAAACCTTAAATCTTGAAATCGGCCAAAATCTTGAATTCAGGATTTTCGAAAGCTAAAATCTTGAAATCTGCTAAAATCTTCAATTCAGGATTTTGGAAAGGTAAAATCTTGAGATCAGCCAAATTCTTGAATTCATTATTTTGGAAAGCTAAAATCTAGAAATCGGCCAAAATCTTGAATTAAGGATTTTGGAAAGTTAAAATGTAGAAATCGGCCAAAATCTTGAATACAGGATTTTGGAAAGGTAAAATCTTCAAATCAGCCAAAATATTCAATTAAGAATTTTGGAAACCTTAAATCTTGAAATCGGCCAAAATCTTGAATTCAGGATTTTGGAAAGCTAAAATCTTGAAATCTGCAAAAATCTTGAATTCAGGATTTTGGAAAGGTAAAATCTTGAGATCTGCCAAATTCTTGAATTCATTATTTTGGAAAGCTAAAATCTAGAAATCGGCCAAAATGTTGAATTAAGGATTTTGGAAAGTTAAAATGTAGAAATCGGCCAAAATCTTGAATACAGGATTTTGGAAAGCAAAAGTCTAGAAATCGGCCAAAACCTTGAATTCAGGATTTTGAAAAGCTAAAATCTTGAAATCTTCCGAAATCTTGAATTTAGGATTTTGGAATGCTAAAATTTTGAAATTTGCCAAAATCTTGAATTCAGGATTTTGGAAAGCTAAAATCTTGAAATCGGCAAAACTCTTGAATTCAGGATTTTGGAAAGCAAAAATCAAGAAATCGCCCAAAATCTCGAATTGAGGATTTTGGAAAGCTAAAATCTTTAAATTGGCCAAAATCTTGAATTCAGGATTTTGGAAAGCTAAAATCTCGAAATTGGCCAAAATCTTAAATTCAGCATTTTGGGAAGCTAAAATCTTCACATCGACCGAAATCTTGAATTCAGGATTTTGGAAAGCTACAATCTTGAAATGGGCCAAAATCTTGAAATCTGGAGTTTGGAAACCAAAAATCTTGAAATCGGCCAAAATCTTGAATTCAGGATTTTGGAAAGCTTAAATCTTAAAATGGGCCAAAATGTTGAATTCAGGATTTTGGAAAGCGAAAATCTTGAAATCAGCCAAAATCTTGAATTCAGGATTTTGGAAAGCTAAAATCTTGAAATTGGCCAAAATCTTGAATTGAGGATTTTGGAAAGCTAAAATCTTGAAATTGGCCAAGATCTTGAATTCAGCATTTTGGAAAGCTAAAATCATAAAATCGGCAAAAATCTTGAATTCAGGATTTTGGAAAGCTAAAATCTTGAAGTGGGCCAATATCTTGAATTCAGGATTTTAAAAAGCTAAAATTTAGAAATCGAACAAAATCTTGAAACTGGCCAAATTCTTGAATTCAGAATTTTGGAAAGCTACAATCTTGAAATGGGCCAAAATCTTGAATTCAGGAGTTTGGAATGCTAAAATCTTGAAATCGGCCAAAATCTTAAGTTCAGGATTTTGGAAAAATAAAATCTTGAAATCGGCCAAAATCTTGAGTTCAGGATTTTGGAAAGCTAAGATCTTGAAATCGGCCGAAATCTTAAATTCAGGATTTTGGAAAGCTATAATCTTGAGATCGGCCAAAATCTTGAATTCAGAATTTTGGAAAACTAAAATCTTGAAATCGGCGAAAATCTTGAATTCAGGATTTTGCAAACCTAAAATTTTGAAATCGGCTAAAATTTTGAATTCAGGATTTTGGAAAGCTAAAATCTTGAAATCGGCCAAAATCTTGAGTTCAGGATTTTGGAAAAATAAAATCTTGAAATCGGCCAAAATCTTGAATTCAGGATTTTGGAAAGCTAAAATCTTGAAATCGTCCAAAATGTTGAATTCAGAATTTTGGAAAGCTAAAATCTTAAAATCGGCCAAAATCTTGAATTCAAGATTTTGGAAAGCTAAAATCTTGAAATCGGCCAAAATCTTGAATTCAGGATTTTGGTAAGCTAAAATCTTCAAATCGGCCGAAATGTTGAATTCAGCATTTTGGAAGGCTAAAATCTTGAAATAGGCAAAATCTTGACTTCAGAATTTTGGAAAGCTAAAATCTTGAAATCGGCCACAATCTTGAATTGAGAATTTTCGAAAGCTAAAATCTTGAAATCGGCCGAAATCTTTAATTCAGGAATTTCGATTGCAAAAATCTTGAAATCGGCCAAAATCTTGAATTCAGGACTTTGGAAAGCTAAAATCTTGAAATCGGCCAAAATCTTGAATGCAGGATTTTGAAATGCTAAGAGCTTAAAATAGGCCAAATTCTTGAATTCAGGATTTTGGAAAGCTAAAATCTTCAAATCGGCCCAAATCTTGAATTTAGGATTTTGGAAAGCTAAAATCTTAAAATCGGCCAAAATCTTGAGTTCAGGATTTTGGAAAAATAAAATCTTGAAATCGGCCAAAATCTTGAATTCAAGATTTTGGAAACCTAAAATCAAAAAATCGACCAAAATCTTGAATTTAGGATTTTGGAATGCTAAAATCTTGAAATCGGCCAAAATCTTGAAATCAGAATTTTGGAAAGCTAAAATCTTGAAATCGGCGAAAATCTTGAATTCAGGATTTTGGAAACCTAAAATTTTGAAATCGGCCAAAATCTTGAATTCAGGATTTTGGAAAGCTAAAATCTTGAAATCGGCCAAAATCTTGAGTTCAGGATTTTGGAAAAATAAAATCTTCAAATCGGCCAAAATCTTGAATTCAGGATTTTGGAAAGCTAAAATCTTGAAATCGTCCAAAATGTTGAATTCAGAATTTTGGAAAGCTAAAATCTTGAAATCGGCCAAAATCTTGAATTAAGGATTTTGGAAAGCTAGAATCTTCAAATCGGCCAAAATCTTGAATTCAGGATTTTGGAAAGCTAAAATCTTCAAATTGGCCCAAATCTTGAATTCAGGATTTTGGAAAGCTAAAATCTTGAAATCGGCCGAAATCTTGAATTCAGGAATTTCGAAAGCTAAAATCTTGAGATCGGCCAAAATCTTGAATTCAGAATTTTGGAAAACTAAAATCTTGAAATCGGCGAAAATCTTGAATTCAGGATTTTGGAAACCTAAAATTTTGAAATCGTCCAAAATGTTGAATTCAGAATTTTGGAAAGCTAAAATCTTGAAATCGGCCAAAATCTTGAATTAAGGATTTTGGAAAGCTAGAATCTTCAAATCGGCCAAAATCTTGAATTCAGGATTTTGGAAAGCTAAAATCTTCAAATTGGCCCAAATCTTGAATTCAGGATTTTGGAAGGCTAAAATCTTGAAATCGGCCGAAATCTTGAATTCAGGAATTTCGAAAGCAAAAATCTTGAAATCGGCCAAAATCTTGATTTCAGCACTTTGGAAAGCTAAAATCTTGAAATCGGCCAAAATCTTGAATGCAGGATCTTGAAATGCTAAGAACTTAAAATAGGACAAAATCTTGAATTCAGGATTTTGCAAAGCTAAAATCTTCAAATCGGCCCAAATCTTGAATTTAGGATTTTGGAAAGCTAAAATCTTGAAATCGGCCGAAATCTTGAGTTCAGGATTTCGGAAAAATAAAATCTTGAAATCGGCCAAAATCTAGAATTCAGGATTTTGGAAAGCTAAAATCTTGTAATCGGCCAAAATATTGAATTCAAGATTTTGGAAAGCTAAAATTTTGAAATCAGCCAAAATCTTGAATTCAGGTTTTTGGAAACCTAAAATCTTGTAATCGGCCAAAATATTGAGTTCAGGATTTTGGAAAAATAAAATCTTGAAATCGGCCAAAATCTTGAATTCAGGATTTTGGAAAGCTAAAATCTTGAAATCGTCCAAAATGTTGAATTCAGAATTCTGGAAAGCTAAAATCTTGAAATCGGCCAAGATCTTGAATTCAGGATTTTGGAAAGCTAAAATCTTGAAATCGGCCAAAATCTTGAATTCAAGATTTTCGAAAGCTAAAATCTTGAAATCGGCCAAAATCTTGAATTCAGGATTTTGGAAAGCTAAAATCTTGAAATCGGCCGAAATCTTCAATTCAGGATTTTGGAAAGCTAAAATCTAAAAATCGTCCAAAATCTTGAATTCAGGATTTTGGAAAGCTAAAATCTTGAGATCGGCCAAAATCTTGAATTCAGAATTTTGGAAAACTAAAATCTTGAAATCGGCGAAAATCTTGAATTCAGGATTTTGGAAACCTAAAATTTTGAAATCGTCCAAAATGTTGAATTCAGAATTTTGGAAAGCTAAAATCTTGAAATCGGCCAAAATCTTGAATTCAGGATTATGGAAAGCTAAAATCTTCAAATCGGCCAAAATCTTGAATTCAGGATTTTGGAAAGCTAAAATCTTGAAATCGGCCAAAATCTTGAATTCAGGATTTTGGAAAGCTAAAATCTTCAAATCGGCCAAAATCTTGAATTCAGGATTTTGGAAAGCTAAAATCTTGAAATCGGCCAAAATCTTGAATTCAGGATTTTCGAAAGCTAAAATCTTCAAATCGGCCCAAATCTTGAATTCAGGATTTTGGAAGGCTAAAATCTTGAAATAGGCAAAATCTTGACTTCAGGATTTTGGAAAGCTAAAATCTTGAAATCGGCCAAGATCTTGAATTCAGGATTTTGGAAAGCTAAAATCTTGAAATCGGCCAAAATCTTGAGTTCAGAATTTTGGAAAGCTAAAATCTTGACATCGGCCGAAATCTTCAATTCAGGATTTTGGAAAGCTAAAATCTAAAAATCGTCCAAAATCTTGAATTCAGGATTTTGGAAAGCTAAAATCTTGAGATCGGCCAAAATCTTGAATTCAGAATTTTGGAAAACTAAAATCTTGAAATCCGCGAAAATCTTGAATTCAGGATTTTGGAAACCTAAAATTTTGAAATCGTCCAAAATGTTGAATTCAGAATTTTGGAAAGCTAAAATCTTGAAATCGGCCAAAATCTTGAATTCAGGATTTTGGAAAGCTAAAATCTTCAAATCGGCCAAAATCTTGAATTCAGGATTTTGGAAAGCTAAAATCTTGAAATCGGCCAAAATCTTGAATTCAGGATTTTCGAAAGCTAAAATCTTCAAATCGGCCCAAATCTTGAATTCAGGATTTTGGAAGGCTAAAATCTTGAAATAGGCAAAATCTTGACTTCAGGATTTTGGAAAGCTAAAATCTTCAAATTGGCCCAAATCTTGAATTCAGGATTTTGGAAGGCTAAAATCTTGAAATCGGCCGAAATCTTGAATTCAGGAATTTCGAAAGCAAAAATCTTGAAATCGGCCAAAATCTTGAATTCAGCACTTTGGAAAGCTAAAATCTTGAAATCGGCCAAAATCTTGAATGCAGGATCTTGAAATGCTAAGAACTTAAAATAGGACAAAATCTTGAATTCAGGATTTTGGAAAGCTAAAATCTTCAAATCGGCCCAAATCTTGAATTTAGGATTTTGGAAAGCTAAAATCTTGAAATCGGCCAAAATCTTGAGTTCAGGATTTCGAAAAATAAAATCTTGAAATCGGCCAAAATCTAGAATTCAGGATTTTGGAAAGCTAAAATCTTGTAATCGGCCAAAATATTGAATTCAAGATTTTGGAAAGCTAAAATTTTGAAATCAGCCAAAATCTTGAATTCAGGTTTTTGGAAACCTAAAATCTTGTAATCGGCCAAAATATTGAGTTCAGGATTTTGGAAAAATAAAATCTTGAAATCGGCCAAAATCTTGAATTCAGGATTTTGGAAAGCTAAAATCTTGAAATCGTCCAAAATGTTGAATTCAGAATTCTGGAAAGCTAAAATCTTGAAATCGGCCAAGATCTTGAATTCAGGATTTTGGAAAGCTAAAATCTTGAAATCGGCCAAAATCTTGAATTCAAGATTTTCGAAAGCTAAAATCTTGAAATCGGCCAAAATCTTGAATTCAGGATTTTGGAAAGCTAAAATCTTGAAATCGGCCGAAATCTTCAATTCAGGATTTTGGAAAGCTAAAATCTAAAAATCGTCCAAAATCTTGAATTCAGGATTTTGGAAAGCTAAAATCTTGAGATCGGCCAAAATCTTGAATTCAGAATTTTGGAAAACTAAAATCTTGAAATCGGCGAAAATCTTGAATTCAGGATTTTGGAAACCTAAAATTTTGAAATCGTCCAAAATGTTGAATTCAGAATTTTGGAAAGCTAAAATCTTGAAATCGGCCAAAATCTTGAATTAAGGATTTTGGAAAGCTAGAATCTTCAAATCGGCCAAAATCTTGAATTCAGGATTTTGGAAAGCTAAAATCTTCAAATTGGCCCAAATCTTGAATTCAGGATTTTGGAAGGCTAAAATCTTGAAATCGGCCGAAATCTTGAATTCAGGAATTTCGAAAGCAAAAATCTTGAAATCGGCCAAAATCTTGAATTCAGCACTTTGGAAAGCTAAAATCTTGAAATCGGCCAAAATCTTGAATGCAGGATCTTGAAATGCTAAGAACTTAAAATAGGACAAAATCTTGAATTCAGGATTTTGGAAAGCTAAAATCTTCAAATCGGCCCAAATCTTGAATTTAGGATTTTGGAAAGCTAAAATCTTGAAATCGGCCAAAATCTTGAGTTCAGGATTTCGGAAAAATAAAATCTTGAAATCGGCCAAAATCTAGAATTCAGGATTTTGGAAAGCTAAAAGCTTGTAATCGGCCAAAATATTGAATTCAAGATTTTGGAAAGCTAAAATTTTGAAATCAGCCAAAATCTTGAATTCAGGTTTTTGGAAACCTAAAATCTTGTAATCGGCCAAAATATTGAGTTCAGGATTTTGGAAAAATAAAATCTTGAAATCGGCCAAAATCTTGAATTCAGGATTTTGGAAAGCTAAAATCTTGAAATCGTCCAAAATGTTGAATTCAGAATTCTGGAAAGCTAAAATCTTGAAATCGGCCAAGATCTTGAATTCAGGATTTTGGAAAGCTAAAATCTTGAAATCGGCCAAAATCTTGAATTCAAGATTTTCGAAAGCTAAAATCTTGAAATCGGCCAAAATCTTGAATTCAGGATTTTGGAAAGCTAAAATCTTGAAATCGGCCGAAATCTTCAATTCAGGATTTTGGAAAGCTAAAATCTAAAAATCGTCCAAAATCTTGAATTCAGGATTTTGGAAAGCTAAAATCTTGAGATCGGCCAAAATCTTGAATTCAGAATTTTGGAAAACTAAAATCTTGAAATCGGCGAAAATCTTGAATTCAGGATTTTGGAAACCTAAAATTTTGAAATCGTCCAAAATGTTGAATTCAGAATTTTGGAAAGCTAAAATCTTGAAATCGGCCAAAATCTTGAATTCAGGATTATGGAAAGCTAAAATCTTCAAATCGGCCAAAATCTTGAATTCAGGATTTTGGAAAGCTAAAATCTTGAAATCGGCCAAAATCTTGAATTCAGGATTTTGGAAAGCTAAAATCTTCAAATCGGCCAAAATCTTGAATTCAGGATTTTGGAAAGCTAAAATCTTGAAATCGGCCAAAATCTTGAATTCAGGATTTTCGAAAGCTAAAATCTTCAAATCGGCCCAAATCTTGAATTCAGGATTTTGGAAGGCTAAAATCTTGAAATAGGCAAAATCTTGACTTCAGGATTTTGGAAAGCTAAAATCTTGAAATCGGCCAAGATCTTGAATTCAGGATTTTGGAAAGCTAAAATCTTGAGTTCAGAATTTTGGAAAGCTAAAATCTTGACATCGGCCGAAATCTTCAATTCAGGATTTTGGAAAGCTAAAATCTAAAAATCGTCCAAAATCTTGAATTCAGGATTTTGGAAAGCTAAAATCTTGAGATCGGCCAAAATCTTGAATTCAGAATTTTGGAAAACTAAAATCTTGAAATCCGCGAAAATCTTGAATTCAGGATTTTGGAAACCTAAAATCTTGAAATCGGCCAAAATCTTGAATTCAGGATTTTCGAAAGCTAAAATCTTCAAATCGGCCCAAATCTTGAATTCAGGATTTTGGAAGGCTAAAATCTTGAAATAGGCAAAATCTTGACTTCAGGATTTTGGAAAGCTAAAATCTTGAAATCGGCCACAATCTTCAATGCAGGAATTTCGAAAGCAAAAATCTTGAAATCGGCCAAAATCTTGAATTCAGGACTTTGGAAAGCTAAAATCTTGAAATCGGCCAAAATCTTGAATGCAGGAACTTGAAATGCTAAGAGCTTAAAATAGGCCAAAATATTGAATTCAGGATTTTGGAAAGCTAAAATCTTCAAATCGGCCCAAATCTTGAATTTAGGATTTCGGAAAGCTAAAATCTTGAAATCGGCCAAAATCTTGAGTTCAGGATTTTGGAAAAATAAAATCTTGAAATCGGCCAAAATCTTGAATTCAAGATTTTGGAAAGCTAAAATCTTGAAATCGGCCAAAATCTTGAATTCAGGATTTTCGAAAGCTAAAATCTTGAAATCGGCCAAAATCTTGAATTCAGGATTTTCGAAAGCTAAAATCTTGAAATCGGCCAAAATCTTGAATTCAGAATTTTGGAAAGCTAAAATCTTGAAATCGGCGAAAATCTTGAATTCAGGATTTTGGAAACCTAAAATTTTGAAATCGGCCAAAATCTTGAATTCAGGATTTTGGAAAGCTAAGATCTTGAAATCGGCCAAAATCTTGAATTCAGGATTTTGGAAAGCTGAAATCTTGAAATCGGCCGAAATCGTCGATTCAGGATTTTGGAAAGCTAAAATCTTCAAATCAGCCAAAATCTTGAGTTCAGGATTTTGGAAAAATAAAATCTTGAAATCGGCCAAAATCTTGAAATCAGGATTTTGGAAAGCCTAAATCTTGAAATCGGCCAAAATCTTGAATGCAGAATTTTGGAAAACTAAAATCTTGACATCGGCGAAAATCTTGAATTCAGAATTTTGGAAAGCTAAAATCTTGAAATCGGCCAAAATCTTGAATTCAGAATTTTGGAAAGCTAAAATCTTCAAATCGGCCAAAATCTTGAGTTCAGGATTTTGGAAAAATAAAATCTTGAATTCGGCCAAAATCTTCAATTCAGGATTTTGGATAGCTAAAATCTTAAAATCGTCACAAATGTTCAGCTCAGAATTTTGGAAAGCTAAAATCTTGAAATCGGCCAAAATCTTAAATTCAGGATTTTGGAAAGCTAAAATCTTGACATCGGCCAAAATCTTGAATTCAGGATTTTGGAAAGCTAAAATCTTGAAATCGGCCAAAATCTTCAATTCAGGATTTTGGAAAAATAAAATCTTGAAATCGGCCAAAATCTTGACTTCAGGATTTTGGAAAGCTAACATCTTGAAATCGTCCAAAATGTTGAATTCAGAATTTTGGAAAGCTAAAATCTTGAAATCGGCCAAGATCTTGAATTCAGGATTTTGGAACGCTAAAATCTTGAAATCGGCCAAAATCTTGAATTCAAGATTTTGGAAAGCTAAAATCTTGAAATCGGCCAAAATCTTCAATTCAGGATTTTGGAAAGCTAAAATCTTGAAATCGGCCGAAATCTTGAGTTCAGGATTTTGGAAAGCTAAAATCTTGAGATCCGCCAAAATCTTGAATTCTTAATTTTGGAAAACTAAAATCTTGAAATCGGCGAAAATCTTGAATTCAGAATTTTGGAAACCTAAAATTTTGAAATCGGCCAAAATTTTGAATTCAGGATTTTGGAAAGCTAAAATCTTGAAATCGGCCAAAATCTTGAGTTCAGGATTTTGGAAAAATAAAATCTTGAAATCGGCCAAAATCTTGAATTCAGGATTTTGGAAAGCTAAAATCTTGAAATCGTCCAAAATGTTGAATTCAGAATTTTGGAAAGCTAAAATCTTGAAATCGGCCAAAATCTTGAATTCAAGATTTTGGTAAGCTAAAATCTTCAAATCGGCCCAAATGTTGAATTCAGGATTTTGGAAGGCTAAAATCTTGAAATCGGCCAAAATCTTGAATTCAGGATTTTGGTAAGCTAAAATCTTCAAATCGGCCCAAATGTTGAATTCAGGATTTTGGAAGGCTAAAATCTTGAAATCGGCCACAATCTTGAATTGAGAATTTTCGAAAGCTAAAATCTTGAAATCGGCCAAAATCTTGAATTCAGGAATTTCGAAAGCAAAAATCTTGAAATCGGCCAAAATCTTGCATTCAGGACTTTGGAAAGCTAAAATCTTGAAATCGGCCAAAATCTTGAATGCAGGATCTTGAAATGCTAAGAGCTTAAAATAGGCCAAAATCTTGAATTCAGGATTTTGGAAAGCTAAAATCTTCAAATCGGCCCAAATCTTGAATTTAGGATTTTGGAAAGCTAACATCTTAAAATCGGCCAAAATCTTGAGTTCAGGATTTTGGAAAAATAAAATCTTGAAATCGGAAAAAATCTTGAATTCAGGATTTTGGAAAGCTAAAATCTTCAAATCGGCCCTAATCCTGAATTCAGGATTTTGGAAGGCTAAAATCTTGAAATACGCAAAATCTTGACTTCAGGATTTTGGAAAGCTAAAATCTTGAAATCGGCAACAATCTTGAATTGAGAATTTTCGAAAGCTAAAATCTTGAAATCGGCCAAAATCTTGAATTCAGGAATTTCGAAAGCAAAAATCTTGAAATCGGCCAAAATCTTGAATTCAGCACTTTGGAAAGCTAAAATCTTGAAATCGGCCAAAATCTTGAATGCAGGATCTTGAAATGCTAAGAGCTTAAAATAGGACAAAATCTTGAATTCAGGATTTTGGAAAGCTAAAATCTTCAAATCGGCCCAAATCTTGAATTTAGGATTTTGGAAAGATAAAATCTTGAAATCGGCCAAAATCTTGAGTTCAGGATTTCGGAAAAATAAAATCTTGAAATCGGCCAAAATCTAGAATTCAGGATTTTGGAAAGCTAAAATCTTGTAATCGGCCAAAATATTGAATTCAAGATTTTGGAAAGCTAAAATTTTGAAATCGGCCAAAATCTTGAATTCAGGATTTTGGAAAGCTAAAATCTTGTAATCGGCCAAAATCTTGAGTTCAGGATTTTGGAAAAATAAAATCTTGAAATCGGCCAAAATCTTGAATTCAGGATTTTGGAAAGCTAAAATCTTGAAATCGGCCAAAATCTTGAATTCAGGATTTTAGAAAGCTAAAATCTTGAAATCGGCCGAAATCTTCAATTCAGGATTTTGGAAAGCTAAAATCTAAAAATCGTCCAAAATCTTGAATTCAGGATTTTGGAAAGCTAAAATCTAGAGATCGCCCAAAATCTTGAATTCAGAATTTTGGAAAACTAAAATCTTGAAATCGGCGAGAATCTTCAATTCAGGATTTTGGAAACCTAAAATTTTGAAATCGGCCAAAATCTTGAATTCAGGATTTTGGAAAGCTAAAATCTTGAAATCGGCAAAAATCTTGAGTTCACGATTTTGGAAAGCTAAAATCTTGAAATCGGCCAAAATCTTGAATTCAGGATTTTGGAAAGCTAAAATCTTGAAATCGTCCAAAATGTTGAATTCAGAATTTTGGAAAGCTAAAATCTTGAAATCGGCCAAAATGTTGAATTCAGGATTTTCGAAAGCTAAAATCTTCAAATCGGCCAAAATCTTGAATTCAGGATTTTGGAAACCAAAAATCTTGAAATCGGCCAAAATCTTGAATTCACGATTTTGCAAAGCTAAAATCTTGAAATCTGCCAAAATCTTGAATTCAGGATTTTGGAAAGCTAAAATCTTGAAATCGGCCAAAATCTTGAATTCAGGAATTTGGATAGCTAAAATCTTGAAATCGGCCAAAATTTTGAATTCAGGATTTTGGAAAGCAAAAATCTAGAAACCGGCGAAAATCTTGAATTCAGGATTTAGGAAAGCTAAAATCTTGAAATGGGCCAAAATCGTGAATTCAGGATTTTGGAAAGCTACAATCTTGAAATTGGCCATAATCTTGAATTCAGGATTTTGGAAAGGGAAAATCTTCAAATCAGCCAAAATCTTCAATTAAGAATTTTGGAAACCTTAAATCTTGAAATCGGCCAAAATCTTGAATTCAGGATTTTGGAAAGTTAAAATCTTGAAATCTGCTAAAATCTTGAATTCAGGATTTTGGAAAAGTAAAATCTTGAGATCTGCCAAAATCTTGAATTCATTATTTTGGAAAGCTAAAATCTAGAAATCGGCCAAAATCTTGAATTAAGGATTTTGCAAAGTTAAAATGTAGAAATCGGCCAAAATCTTGAATACAGGATTTTGGAAAGCAAAAGTCTAGAAATCGGCCAAAACCTTGAATTCAGGATTCTGAAAAGCTAAAATCTTGAAATCTGCCGAAATCTTGAATTTAGGATTTTTGAATGCTAAAATTTTGAAATTTGCCAAAATCTTCAATTTAGGATTTTGGAAAGCTAAAATCTTGAAATCGGCAAAACTCTTGAATTCAGGATTTTGGATAGCTAAAATCTTGAAATCGTCCAAAATGTTGAGCTTAGAATTTTGGAAAGATAAAATCTTGAAATCGGCCAAAACCTTGAATTCAGGATTTTGGAAAGCTAAAATCTTGAAATCGGCCAAAATCTTCAATTCAGGATTTAGGAAAGCTAAAATCTTGAAATCGGCCAAAATCTTGAGTTCAGGATTTTGGAAAAATAAAATCTTGAAATCGGCCAAAATCTTGAATTCAGGATTTTGGAAAGCTAAAATCTTGAAATCGTCCAAAATCTTGAAATCAAGATTTTGGAAAGCTAAAATCTTCAAATCGGCCAAAATCTTGACTTCAGGATTTTGGTAAGCTAAAATCTTCAAATCGGCCCAAATGTTAAATTCAGGATTTTGGAAGGCTAAAATCTTCAAATAGGCAAAATCTTGACTTCAGGATTTTGGAAAGCTAAAATCTTAAAATCGGCCACAATCTTGAATTGAGAATTTTCGAAAGCTAAAATCTTGAAATCGGCCAAAATCTTGAATTCAGGAATTTCGAAAGCACAAATCTTGATATCGGCCAAAATCTTGAATTCAGGACTTTGGAAAGCTAAAATCTTGAAATCGGCCAAAATCTTGAATGCAGGATCTTGAAATGCTAAGAGCTTAAGATAGGCCAAAATCTTGAATTCAGGATTTTGGAAAGCTAAAATCTTCAAATCGGCCCAAATCTTGAATTTAGGATTTTGGAAAGCTAAAATCTTGAAATCGGCCAAAATCTTGAGTTCAGGATTTTGGAAAAATAAAATCTTGAAATCGGGCAAAATCTTGAATCCAGGATTTTGGAAAGCTAAAATCTAAAAATCGGCCAAAATCTTGAATTCAGGATTTTGGAATGCTAAAATGTTGAAATCGGCCGAAATCTTGAATTCAGAATTTTGGAAAACTAAAATCTTAAAATCGGCGAAAATCTTGATTTCAGGATTTTGGAAACCTAAAATTTTGAAATCGGCCAAAATCTTGAATTCAGGATTTTGGAAAGCTAAAATCTTGAAATCGGCAAAAATCTTGAGTTCAGGATTTTGGATAAAAAAAATCTTCAAATCGGCCAAAATCTTGAATTCAGGATTTTGGAAAGCTAAAATCTTCAAATCGGCCCAAATCTTGAATTTAGGATTTTGGAAAGCTAAAATCTTGAAATCGGCCAAAATCTTGAGTTCAGGATTTCGGAAAAATAAAATCTTGAAATCGGCCAAAATCTAGAATTCAGGATTTTGGAAAGCTAAAAGCTTGTAATCGGCCAAAATATTGAATTCAAGATTTTGGAAAGCTAAAATTTTGAAATCAGCCAAAATCTTGAATTCAGGTTTTTGGAAACCTAAAATCTTGTAATCGGCCAAAATATTGAGTTCAGGATTTTGGAAAAATAAAATCTTGAAATCGGCCAAAATCTTGAATTCAGGATTTTGGAAAGCTAAAATCTTGAAATCGTCCAAAATGTTGAATTCAGAATTCTGGAAAGCTAAAATCTTGAAATCGGCCAAGATCTTGAATTCAGGATTTTGGAAAGCTAAAATCTTGAAATCGGCCAAAATCTTGAATTCAAGATTTTCGAAAGCTAAAATCTTGAAATCGGCCAAAATCTTGAATTCAGGATTTTGGAAAGCTAAAATCTTGAAATCGGCCGAAATCTTCAATTCAGGATTTTGGAAAGCTAAAATCTAAAAATCGTCCAAAATCTTGAATTCAGGATTTTGGAAAGCTAAAATCTTGAGATCGGCCAAAATCTTGAATTCAGAATTTTGGAAAACTAAAATCTTGAAATCGGCGAAAATCTTGAATTCAGGATTTTGGAAACCTAAAATTTTGAAATCGTCCAAAATGTTGAATTCAGAATTTTGGAAAGCTAAAATCTTGAAATCGGCCAAAATCTTGAATTCAGGATTATGGAAAGCTAAAATCTTCAAATCGGCCAAAATCTTGAATTCAGGATTTTGGAAAGCTAAAATCTTGAAATCGGCCAAAATCTTGAATTCAGGATTTTGGAAAGCTAAAATCTTCAAATCGGCCAAAATCTTGAATTCAGGATTTTGGAAAGCTAAAATCTTGAAATCGGCCAAAATCTTGAATTCAGGATTTTCGAAAGCTAAAATCTTCAAATCGGCCCAAATCTTGAATTCAGGATTTTGGAAGGCTAAAATCTTGAAATAGGCAAAATCTTGACTTCAGGATTTTGGAAAGCTAAAATCTTGAAATCGGCCAAGATCTTGAATTCAGGATTTTGGAAAGCTAAAATCTTGAGTTCAGAATTTTGGAAAGCTAAAATCTTGACATCGGCCGAAATCTTCAATTCAGGATTTTGGAAAGCTAAAATCTAAAAATCGTCCAAAATCTTGAATTCAGGATTTTGGAAAGCTAAAATCTTGAGATCGGCCAAAATCTTGAATTCAGAATTTTGGAAAACTAAAATCTTGAAATCCGCGAAAATCTTGAATTCAGGATTTTGGAAACCTAAAATCTTGAAATCGGCCAAAATCTTGAATTCAGGATTTTCGAAAGCTAAAATCTTCAAATCGGCCCAAATCTTGAATTCAGGATTTTGGAAGGCTAAAATCTTGAAATAGGCAAAATCTTGACTTCAGGATTTTGGAAAGCTAAAATCTTGAAATCGGCCACAATCTTCAATGCAGGAATTTCGAAAGCAAAAATCTTGAAATCGGCCAAAATCTTGAATTCAGGACTTTGGAAAGCTAAAATCTTGAAATCGGCCAAAATCTTGAATGCAGGAACTTGAAATGCTAAGAGCTTAAAATAGGCCAAAATATTGAATTCAGGATTTTGGAAAGCTAAAATCTTCAAATCGGCCCAAATCTTGAATTTAGGATTTCGGAAAGCTAAAATCTTGAAATCGGCCAAAATCTTGAGTTCAGGATTTTGGAAAAATAAAATCTTGAAATCGGCCAAAATCTTGAATTCAAGATTTTGGAAAGCTAAAATCTTGAAATCGGCCAAAATCTTGAATTCAGGATTTTCGAAAGCTAAAATCTTGAAATCGGCCAAAATCTTGAATTCAGGATTTTCGAAAGCTAAAATCTTGAAATCGGCCAAAATCTTGAATTCAGAATTTTGGAAAGCTAAAATCTTGAAATCGGCGAAAATCTTGAATTCAGGATTTTGGAAACCTAAAATTTTGAAATCGGCCAAAATCTTGAATTCAGGATTTTGGAAAGCTAAGATCTTGAAATCGGCCAAAATCTTGAATTCAGGATTTTGGAAAGCTGAAATCTTGAAATCGGCCGAAATCGTCGATTCAGGATTTTGGAAAGCTAAAATCTTCAAATCAGCCAAAATCTTGAGTTCAGGATTTTGGAAAAATAAAATCTTGAAATCGGCCAAAATCTTGAAATCAGGATTTTGGAAAGCCTAAATCTTGAAATCGGCCAAAATCTTGAATGCAGAATTTTGGAAAACTAAAATCTTGACATCGGCGAAAATCTTGAATTCAGAATTTTGGAAAGCTAAAATCTTGAAATCGGCCAAAATCTTGAATTCAGAATTTTGGAAAGCTAAAATCTTCAAATCGGCCAAAATCTTGAGTTCAGGATTTTGGAAAAATAAAATCTTGAATTCGGCCAAAATCTTCAATTCAGGATTTTGGATAGCTAAAATCTTAAAATCGTCACAAATGTTCAGCTCAGAATTTTGGAAAGCTAAAATCTTGAAATCGGCCAAAATCTTAAATTCAGGATTTTGGAAAGCTAAAATCTTGACATCGGCCAAAATCTTGAATTCAGGATTTTGGAAAGCTAAAATCTTGAAATCGGCCAAAATCTTCAATTCAGGATTTTGGAAAAATAAAATCTTGAAATCGGCCAAAATCTTGACTTCAGGATTTTGGAAAGCTAACATCTTGAAATCGTCCAAAATGTTGAATTCAGAATTTTGGAAAGCTAAAATCTTGAAATCGGCCAAGATCTTGAATTCAGGATTTTGGAACGCTAAAATCTTGAAATCGGCCAAAATCTTGAATTCAAGATTTTGGAAAGCTAAAATCTTGAAATCGGCCAAAATCTTCAATTCAGGATTTTGGAAAGCTAAAATCTTGAAATCGGCCGAAATCTTGAGTTCAGGATTTTGGAAAGCTAAAATCTTGAGATCCGCCAAAATCTTGAATTCTTAATTTTGGAAAACTAAAATCTTGAAATCGGCGAAAATCTTGAATTCAGAATTTTGGAAACCTAAAATTTTGAAATCGGCCAAAATTTTGAATTCAGGATTTTGGAAAGCTAAAATCTTGAAATCGGCCAAAATCTTGAGTTCAGGATTTTGGAAAAATAAAATCTTGAAATCGGCCAAAATCTTGAATTCAGGATTTTGGAAAGCTAAAATCTTGAAATCGTCCAAAATGTTGAATTCAGAATTTTGGAAAGCTAAAATCTTGAAATCGGCCAAAATCTTGAATTCAAGATTTTGGTAAGCTAAAATCTTCAAATCGGCCCAAATGTTGAATTCAGGATTTTGGAAGGCTAAAATCTTGAAATCGGCCAAAATCTTGAATTCAGGATTTTGGTAAGCTAAAATCTTCAAATCGGCCCAAATGTTGAATTCAGGATTTTGGAAGGCTAAAATCTTGAAATCGGCCACAATCTTGAATTGAGAATTTTCGAAAGCTAAAATCTTGAAATCGGCCAAAATCTTGAATTCAGGAATTTCGAAAGCAAAAATCTTGAAATCGGCCAAAATCTTGCATTCAGGACTTTGGAAAGCTAAAATCTTGAAATCGGCCAAAATCTTGAATGCAGGATCTTGAAATGCTAAGAGCTTAAAATAGGCCAAAATCTTGAATTCAGGATTTTGGAAAGCTAAAATCTTCAAATCGGCCCAAATCTTGAATTTAGGATTTTGGAAAGCTAACATCTTAAAATCGGCCAAAATCTTGAGTTCAGGATTTTGGAAAAATAAAATCTTGAAATCGGAAAAAATCTTGAATTCAGGATTTTGGAAAGCTAAAATCTTCAAATCGGCCCTAATCCTGAATTCAGGATTTTGGAAGGCTAAAATCTTGAAATACGCAAAATCTTGACTTCAGGATTTTGGAAAGCTAAAATCTTGAAATCGGCAACAATCTTGAATTGAGAATTTTCGAAAGCTAAAATCTTGAAATCGGCCAAAATCTTGAATTCAGGAATTTCGAAAGCAAAAATCTTGAAATCGGCCAAAATCTTGAATTCAGCACTTTGGAAAGCTAAAATCTTGAAATCGGCCAAAATCTTGAATGCAGGATCTTGAAATGCTAAGAGCTTAAAATAGGACAAAATCTTGAATTCAGGATTTTGGAAAGCTAAAATCTTCAAATCGGCCCAAATCTTGAATTTAGGATTTTGGAAAGATAAAATCTTGAAATCGGCCAAAATCTTGAGTTCAGGATTTCGGAAAAATAAAATCTTGAAATCGGCCAAAATCTAGAATTCAGGATTTTGGAAAGCTAAAATCTTGTAATCGGCCAAAATATTGAATTCAAGATTTTGGAAAGCTAAAATTTTGAAATCGGCCAAAATCTTGAATTCAGGATTTTGGAAAGCTAAAATCTTGTAATCGGCCAAAATCTTGAGTTCAGGATTTTGGAAAAATAAAATCTTGAAATCGGCCAAAATCTTGAATTCAGGATTTTGGAAAGCTAAAATCTTGAAATCGGCCAAAATCTTGAATTCAGGATTTTAGAAAGCTAAAATCTTGAAATCGGCCGAAATCTTCAATTCAGGATTTTGGAAAGCTAAAATCTAAAAATCGTCCAAAATCTTGAATTCAGGATTTTGGAAAGCTAAAATCTAGAGATCGCCCAAAATCTTGAATTCAGAATTTTGGAAAACTAAAATCTTGAAATCGGCGAGAATCTTCAATTCAGGATTTTGGAAACCTAAAATTTTGAAATCGGCCAAAATCTTGAATTCAGGATTTTGGAAAGCTAAAATCTTGAAATCGGCAAAAATCTTGAGTTCACGATTTTGGAAAGCTAAAATCTTGAAATCGGCCAAAATCTTGAATTCAGGATTTTGGAAAGCTAAAATCTTGAAATCGTCCAAAATGTTGAATTCAGAATTTTGGAAAGCTAAAATCTTGAAATCGGCCAAAATGTTGAATTCAGGATTTTCGAAAGCTAAAATCTTCAAATCGGCCAAAATCTTGAATTCAGGATTTTGGAAACCAAAAATCTTGAAATCGGCCAAAATCTTGAATTCACGATTTTGCAAAGCTAAAATCTTGAAATCTGCCAAAATCTTGAATTCAGGATTTTGGAAAGCTAAAATCTTGAAATCGGCCAAAATCTTGAATTCAGGAATTTGGATAGCTAAAATCTTGAAATCGGCCAAAATTTTGAATTCAGGATTTTGGAAAGCAAAAATCTAGAAACCGGCGAAAATCTTGAATTCAGGATTTAGGAAAGCTAAAATCTTGAAATGGGCCAAAATCGTGAATTCAGGATTTTGGAAAGCTACAATCTTGAAATTGGCCATAATCTTGAATTCAGGATTTTGGAAAGGGAAAATCTTCAAATCAGCCAAAATCTTCAATTAAGAATTTTGGAAACCTTAAATCTTGAAATCGGCCAAAATCTTGAATTCAGGATTTTGGAAAGTTAAAATCTTGAAATCTGCTAAAATCTTGAATTCAGGATTTTGGAAAAGTAAAATCTTGAGATCTGCCAAAATCTTGAATTCATTATTTTGGAAAGCTAAAATCTAGAAATCGGCCAAAATCTTGAATTAAGGATTTTGCAAAGTTAAAATGTAGAAATCGGCCAAAATCTTGAATACAGGATTTTGGAAAGCAAAAGTCTAGAAATCGGCCAAAACCTTGAATTCAGGATTCTGAAAAGCTAAAATCTTGAAATCTGCCGAAATCTTGAATTTAGGATTTTTGAATGCTAAAATTTTGAAATTTGCCAAAATCTTCAATTTAGGATTTTGGAAAGCTAAAATCTTGAAATCGGCAAAACTCTTGAATTCAGGATTTTGGATAGCTAAAATCTTGAAATCGTCCAAAATGTTGAGCTTAGAATTTTGGAAAGATAAAATCTTGAAATCGGCCAAAACCTTGAATTCAGGATTTTGGAAAGCTAAAATCTTGAAATCGGCCAAAATCTTCAATTCAGGATTTAGGAAAGCTAAAATCTTGAAATCGGCCAAAATCTTGAGTTCAGGATTTTGGAAAAATAAAATCTTGAAATCGGCCAAAATCTTGAATTCAGGATTTTGGAAAGCTAAAATCTTGAAATCGTCCAAAATCTTGAAATCAAGATTTTGGAAAGCTAAAATCTTCAAATCGGCCAAAATCTTGACTTCAGGATTTTGGTAAGCTAAAATCTTCAAATCGGCCCAAATGTTAAATTCAGGATTTTGGAAGGCTAAAATCTTCAAATAGGCAAAATCTTGACTTCAGGATTTTGGAAAGCTAAAATCTTAAAATCGGCCACAATCTTGAATTGAGAATTTTCGAAAGCTAAAATCTTGAAATCGGCCAAAATCTTGAATTCAGGAATTTCGAAAGCACAAATCTTGATATCGGCCAAAATCTTGAATTCAGGACTTTGGAAAGCTAAAATCTTGAAATCGGCCAAAATCTTGAATGCAGGATCTTGAAATGCTAAGAGCTTAAGATAGGCCAAAATCTTGAATTCAGGATTTTGGAAAGCTAAAATCTTCAAATCGGCCCAAATCTTGAATTTAGGATTTTGGAAAGCTAAAATCTTGAAATCGGCCAAAATCTTGAGTTCAGGATTTTGGAAAAATAAAATCTTGAAATCGGGCAAAATCTTGAATCCAGGATTTTGGAAAGCTAAAATCTAAAAATCGGCCAAAATCTTGAATTCAGGATTTTGGAATGCTAAAATGTTGAAATCGGCCGAAATCTTGAATTCAGAATTTTGGAAAACTAAAATCTTAAAATCGGCGAAAATCTTGATTTCAGGATTTTGGAAACCTAAAATTTTGAAATCGGCCAAAATCTTGAATTCAGGATTTTGGAAAGCTAAAATCTTGAAATCGGCAAAAATCTTGAGTTCAGGATTTTGGATAAAAAAAATCTTCAAATCGGCCAAAATCTTGAATTCAGGATTTTGGAAAGCTAAAATCTTGAAATCGTCCAAAATGTTGAATTCAGAATTTTGGAAAGCTAAGATCTTGAAATCGGCCAACATCTTGAATTCAGGATTTTGGAAAGCTAAAATCTTGAAATCGGCCAAAATCTTGAATTCAAGATTTTGGAAAGCTAAAATCTTGAAATCGGCCAAAATCTTGAATTCAGGAGTTTGGAAAGCTAAAATCTTGAAATCGGCGGAAATCTTGAATTCAGGATTTTGGAAAGCTAAAATCTAAAAATCGGCCAAAATCTTGAATTCAGGATTTTGGAAAGCTAAAATCTTGAGATCGGCAAAAATCTTGAATTCAGAATTTTGGAAAACTAAAATCTTGAAATCGGCGAAAATCTTGAATTCAGGATTTTGGAAACCTAAGATTTTGAAATCGGGCAAAATCTTGAATTCAGGATTTTGGAAAGCTAAAATCTTGAAATCGGCCAAAATCTTGAGTTCAGGATTTTGGAAAAATAAAATCTTGAAATCGGCCAAAATCTTGAATTCAGGATTTTGGAAAGCTAAAATCTTGAAATCGTCCAAAATGTTGAATTCAGAATTTTGCAAAGCTAAAATCTTGAAATCGGCCAAAATCTTGAATTCAGGATTTTGGAAAACTAAAATCTTCAAATCGGCCGAAATCCTGAATTCAGGATTTTGGAAAGCTAAAATCTTGAAATCGGCCAAAATCTTCGGTTCAGAATTTTGGAAAGCTAAAATCTTCAAATCGGCCAAAATCTTGAATTCAGGATTTTGCAAAGCTACAATCTTGAAATCGGCCAAAATCTTGAACTCAGGAGTTTCGAAACCAAAAATCTTGAAATCGGCTAAAATCTTGAATTCACGATTTTGCAAAGCTAAATTCTTGAAATCTGCCAAAATCTTGAATTCAGGATTTTGGAAAGCTAAAATCTTGAAATCGGCCAAAATCTTGAATTCAGGAATTTGGATAGCTAAAATCTTGAAATCGGCCAAAATTTTGAATTCAGGATTTTGGAAAGCAAAAATCTAGAAATCGGCGAAAATCTTGAATTCAGGATTTAGGAAAGCTAAAATCTTGAAATGGGCCAAAATCTTGAATTCAGGATTTTGGAATGCTACAATCTTGAAATCGGCCATAATCTTGAATTCAGGATTTTGGAAAGCTAAAATCTTCAAATGGGCGAAAATCTTGAATTCAGGATTTTGGAAAGGTAAAATCTTCAAATCAGCCAAAATCTTCAATTAAGAATTTTGGAAACCTTAAATCTTGAAATCGGCCAAAATCTTGAATTCAGAATTTTGGAAAGCTAAAATCTTGAAATCTGCTAAAATCTTGAATTCAGGATTTTCGAAAGGTAAAATCTTGAGATCTGCCAAATTCTTGAATTCATTATTTTGAAAAGCTAAAATCTAGAAATCGGCCAAAATCTTGAATTAAGGATTTTGGAAAGTTAAAATGTAGAAATCGGCCAAAACCTTGAATACAGGATTTTGGAAAGCAAAAGTCTAGAAATCGGCCAAAACCTTGAATTCAGGATTTTGAAAAGCTAAAATCTTGAAATCTTCCGAAATCTTGAATTTAGGATTTTGGAATGCTAAAATTTTGAAATTTGCCAAAATCTTGAATTCAGGATTTTGGAAAGCTAAAATCTTTAAATTGGCCAAAATCTTGAAATCTGGAGTTTGGAAACCAAAAATCTTGAAATCTCGCAAAAACTTGAATTCAGGATTTTGGAAAGCTTAAATCTTAAAATGGGCCAAAATGTTGAGTTCAGGATTTTGGAAAGCGAAAATCTTGAAATCAGCCAAAATCTTGAATTCAGGATTTTGGAAAGCTAAAATCTTAAAATTGGCCAAAATCTTGAATTGAGGATTTTGGAAAGCTAAAATCTTGAAATTGGCCAAGATCTTGAATTCAGCATTTTGGAAAGCTAAAATCCTAAAATCAGCAAAAATCTTGAATTCAGGATTTTGGAAAGCTAAAATCTTGAAATGGGCCAATATCTTGAATTCAGGATTTTGGAAAGCTAAAATCTAGAAATCGAAAAAAATCTTGAAACTGGCCAAATTCTTGAATTCAGAATTTTGGAAAGCTACAATCTTGAAATGGGCCAAAATCTTGAATTCAGGAGTTTGGAATGCTAAAATTTTGAAATCGGCCAAAATCTTGAGTTCAGGATTTTGGAAAAATAAAATCTTGAAATCGGCCAAAATCTTGAATTCAGGATTTTGGAAAGCTAAAATCTTGAAATCGTCCAAAATGTTGAATTCAGAATTTTGCAAAGCTAAAATCTTGAAATCGGCCAAAATCTTGAATTCAGGATTTTGGAAAACTAAAATCTTCAAATCGGCCGAAATCCTGAATTCAGGATTTTGGAAAGCTAAAATCTTGAAATCGGCCAAAATCTTCGGTTCAGAATTTTGGAAAGCTAAAATCTTCAAATCGGCCAAAATCTTGAATTCAGGATTTTGCAAAGCTACAATCTTGAAATCGGCCAAAATCTTGAACTCAGGAGTTTCGAAACCAAAAATCTTGAAATCGGCTAAAATCTTGAATTCACGATTTTGCAAAGCTAAATTCTTGAAATCTGCCAAAATCTTGAATTCAGGATTTTGGAAAGCTAAAATCTTGAAATCGGCCAAAATCTTGAATTCAGGAATTTGGATAGCTAAAATCTTGAAATCGGCCAAAATTTTGAATTCAGGATTTTGGAAAGCAAAAATCTAGAAATCGGCGAAAATCTTGAATTCAGGATTTAGGAAAGCTAAAATCTTGAAATGGGCCAAAATCTTGAATTCAGGATTTTGGAATGCTACAATCTTGAAATCGGCCATAATCTTGAATTCAGGATTTTGGAAAGCTAAAATCTTCAAATGGGCGAAAATCTTGAATTCAGGATTTTGGAAAGGTAAAATCTTCAAATCAGCCAAAATCTTCAATTAAGAATTTTGGAAACCTTAAATCTTGAAATCGGCCAAAATCTTGAATTCAGAATTTTGGAAAGCTAAAATCTTGAAATCTGCTAAAATCTTGAATTCAGGATTTTCGAAAGGTAAAATCTTGAGATCTGCCAAATTCTTGAATTCATTATTTTGAAAAGCTAAAATCTAGAAATCGGCCAAAATCTTGAATTAAGGATTTTGGAAAGTTAAAATGTAGAAATCGGCCAAAACCTTGAATACAGGATTTTGGAAAGCAAAAGTCTAGAAATCGGCCAAAACCTTGAATTCAGGATTTTGAAAAGCTAAAATCTTGAAATCTTCCGAAATCTTGAATTTAGGATTTTGGAATGCTAAAATTTTGAAATTTGCCAAAATCTTGAATTCAGGATTTTGGAAAGCTAAAATCTTTAAATTGGCCAAAATCTTGAAATCTGGAGTTTGGAAACCAAAAATCTTGAAATCTCGCAAAAACTTGAATTCAGGATTTTGGAAAGCTTAAATCTTAAAATGGGCCAAAATGTTGAGTTCAGGATTTTGGAAAGCGAAAATCTTGAAATCAGCCAAAATCTTGAATTCAGGATTTTGGAAAGCTAAAATCTTAAAATTGGCCAAAATCTTGAATTGAGGATTTTGGAAAGCTAAAATCTTGAAATTGGCCAAGATCTTGAATTCAGCATTTTGGAAAGCTAAAATCCTAAAATCAGCAAAAATCTTGAATTCAGGATTTTGGAAAGCTAAAATCTTGAAATGGGCCAATATCTTGAATTCAGGATTTTGGAAAGCTAAAATCTAGAAATCGAAAAAAATCTTGAAACTGGCCAAATTCTTGAATTCAGAATTTTGGAAAGCTACAATCTTGAAATGGGCCAAAATCTTGAATTCAGGAGTTTGGAATGCTAAAATTTTGAAATCGGCCAAAATCTTGAGTTCAGGATTTTGGAAAAATAAACTCTTGAAATCGGCCAAAATCTTGAATTCAGGATTTCGGAAAGCTAAAATCTTGAAATCGTCTAAAATGTTGAATTCAGCATTTTGGAAAGCTAAAGTCTTGAGATTGGCAAAGATCTTGAATTCAGGATTTTGGAAAGCTAAAATCTTGAAATCGGCCAAAATCTTCAATTCAAGATTTTGGAAAGCTAAAATCTTGAAATCGGCCAAAATCTTGACTTCAGGATTTTGGAAAGCTAAAATCTTGAAATCGGCCCAAATCTTGAATTCAGGATTTTAGAAAGCTAAAATCTAAAAATCGGCCAAAATCTTGAATTCACGATTTTGGAAAGCTAAAATCTTGAGATCGGCCAAAATCTTGAATTCAGAATTTTGGAAAACTAAAATCTTGAAATCGGCGAGAATCTTGAATTCAGGACTTTGGAAACCTAAAATTTTGAAATCGCCCAAAATCTTGAATTCAGGATTTTGGAAAGCTAAAATCTTGAAATCGGCTAAAATCTTAAGTTCAGGATTTTGGAAAAAGAAAATCTTGAAATCGGCCAAAATCTTGAATTCAGGATTTTGGAAACCTAAAATCTTGAAATCGTCCAAAATGTTGAATTCAGAATTTTGGAAAGCTAAAATCTTGAAATCGGCCAAAATCTTGAATTCAGGATTTTGGAAAGCTAAAATCTTCAAATCGGCCAAAATCTTGAATTCAGGATTTTTTAAAGCTAAAATCTTGAAATCGGCCAAAATCTTGAATTCCAGATTTTGGAAAGCTAAAATCTTGAAATCGGCAAAAATCTTGAATTCAGGATTTTGGAAGGCTAAAATCTTGAAATAGGCAAAATCTTGACTTCAGGATTTTGGAAAGCTAAAATCTTGAAATCGGCCATGATCTTGAATTCAGGATTTTGGAAAGCAAAAAAGTTGACAGCGGCCAAAATCTTGAATTCAGGGTTTTGGAAAGCTAAAATCTTGAAATCGGCCAAAATCTTGAATTCAGGACTTTGGAAAGCTAAAATCTTGAAATCGGCCAAAATCTTGAATGCAGGATCTTGAAATGCTAAGAGCTTAAAATAGGCCAAAATCTTGAATTCAGGATTTTGCAAAGCAAAAATCTTCAAATCGGCCCAAATCTTCAATTTAGGATTTTGGAAAGCTAAAGTCTTGAAATCGGCCAAAATCTTGAGTTCAGGATTTTCGAAAAATAAAATCTTGAAATTGGCCAAAATCTGGAATTCAGGATTTTGGAAAGCTAAAATCTTGAAATCGGCCAAAATCTTGAATTCAGAATTTTGGAAAGCTAAAATCTTGAAATCGGCAAAAAT
>OZ037785.1:467500-510000 GCA_964035525.1 Porites cylindrica | reverse complement strand
TAAAATGTAGAAATCGGCCAAAATCTTGAATACAGGATTTTGGAAAGCAAAAGTCTAGAAATCGGCCAAAACCATGAATTCAGGAGTTTGAAAAGCTAAAATCTTGAAATCTGCCGAAATCTTGAATTTAGGATTTTGGAATGGTAAAATTTTGAAATTTGCCAAAATCTTGAATTCAGGATTTTGGAAAGCTAAAATCTTGAAATCGGCAAAACTCTTGAATTCAGGATTTTGGAAAGCAAAAATCAAGAAATCGCCCAAAATCTCGAATTGAGGATTTTGGAAAGCTAAAATCTTTAAATTGGCCAAAATCTTGAATTCAGGATTTTGGAAAGCAAAAATCTCGAAATTGGCCAAAATCTTAAATTCAGCATTTTGGAAAGCTAAAATCTTCACATCGACCGAAATCTTGAATACAAAATTTTGGAAAGCTAAAATCTTCAAATCGGCCAAAGTCTTGAATTCAGGATTTTGGAAAGCTACAATCTTGAAATGGGCCAAAATCTTGAAATCTGGAGTTTGGAAACCAAAAATCTTGACATCGGCCAAAATCTTGAATTAAGGATTTTGGAAAGCTTAAATCTTAAAATGGGCCAAAATGTTGAATTCAGGATTTTGGAAAGCGAAAATCTTGAAATTGGCCAAAATCTTGAATTGAGGATTTTGGAAAGCTAAAATCTTGAAATTGGCCAAAATCTTGAATTCAGCATTTTGGAAAGCTAAAATCCTAATATCGGCAAAAATCTTGAATTTCAGGATTTTGGAAAGCTAAAATCTTGAAATGGGCCAATATCTTGAATTCAGGATTTTGGAAAGCTAAAATCTAGAAATCGGGCAAAATCTTGAAACTACCCAAAATCTTGAATTCAGAATTTTGGAAAGCTACAATCTTGAAATGCGCCAAGATCTTGAATTCCGAATTTTGGAAAGCGAAAATCTTGAAATCGGCCAAAATCTTGAATTCAGGATTATGGAAAGCTAAATTCCTGAAATCGGCCAAAATCTTGAATTCAGGATTTTGGAAAGCTAAAATCTTAAAATCGGCCAAAATCTTGAATTAAGGATTTTGGAAAGCTAAAATCTTGAAATCGGCCAAATTCTTAAATTGAGGATTTTGGATAGGAAAAATCTTGAAATCGCCCAAGATCTCGAATTGAGGATTTTCCAAAGCTAAAATCTTGAAATTGCCCAAAAAATTAAATTCAGGATTTCTGAAAGCTAAAATCTTGAAATTGGCCAAAATCTTGAATTCAGGATTTTGGAAAGCTAAAATCTTAAAATCGGCCAAAATCTTGAATTAAGGATTTTGGAAAGCTAAAATCTTGAAATCGGCCAAATTCTTAAATTGAGGATTTTGGATAGGAAAAATCTTGAAATCGCCCAAGATCTCGAATTGAGGATTTTCCAAAGCTAAAATCTTGAAATTGCCCAAAAAATTAAATTCAGGATTTCTGAAAGCTAAAATCTTGAAATTGGCCAAAATCTTGAATTCAGGATTTTGGAAAGCTAAAATCTTGAAATTGGCCAAAATCTTGAATTCAGCATTTTGAAAAGCTAAACTCTTAAAATCGGCCATAATCTTGAATTGAGGATTTTGGAAAGCTAAAACTTTAAAATGGCCCAAAATCTTCAATTTAGAATTTTGGAAAGCTAAAATCTTAAAATCGGCCAGAATCTTGAATTCATTGTTTTGGAAAGCTAAAATCTTGAAATTGGCCAAAATCTTGAATTCAGGATTTTGGAAAGCTAAAGTCTTGAAATAGGCCAGAATCTTGAATTCAGCATTTTGTTAAGCTAAAATCTTAAAATTGGCCAAAATCTTGAATTCAGCATTTTGAAAAGCTAAAATCTTCAAATCGCCCAAAATCTTGAATGCAGGATTTTGGAAAGCTAAAATCTTTACATCGGCCAAAATCTTCAATTCAGGATTTTGGAAACCAAAAATCTAGAAATCAGCCAAAATCTTCAATTCAGGATTTTGGAAGGCTAAAATATTGTAATGGGCCAGAATCTTGAATTCTGGAATTTGGAAAGCTAAATTCTTGAAATCGGCCAAAATCGTGAATTCAGGATTTTGGAAAGCTAAAACTTTAAAATGGCCCAAAATCTTCAATTTAGAATTTTGGAAAGCTAAATTCTTCAAATCGGCCAGAATCTTGAATTCATTGTTTTGAAAGCTAAAATCTTGAAATTGGCCAAAATCTTGAATTGAGGATTTTGGAAAGCAAAAATCTTGAAATTGGCCAAAATCTTGAATTCAGGATTTTGGAAAGCTAAAGTCTTGAAATAGGCCAGAATCTTGAATTCAGCATTTTTTTAAGCTAAAATCTTAAAATTGGCCAAAATCTTGAATTCAGCATTTTGAAAAGCTAAAATCTTCAAATCGCCCAAAATCTTGAATGCAGGATTTTGGAAAGCTAAAATCTTCACATCGGACAAAATCTTCAATTCAGGATTTTGGAAACCAAAAATCTAGAAATCAGCCAAAATCTTCAATTCATGATTTTGGAAGGCTAAAATATTGTAATGGGCCAGAATCTTGAATTCTGGATTTTTGAAAGCTAAATTCTTGAAATCGGCCAAAATCGTGAATTCAGGATTTTGGAAAGCTAAAATCTTGAAATTGAAAAAAATCTTAAATTGAGCATTTTGGAAAGCTAAAATCTTGAAATTGGCCAAAATCTTGAATTCAGTATTTTGGAAAGCTAAAATCTTGAAATCGGCCAAAATCTTGAATTCAGGGTCTTGGAAAGCTAAAATCTTGAAATTAGCCAAAGTCTTGAATTAAACATTTTGGCATGCTAAAAACTTCAAATCGGCCAAAATCTTGAATTCAGGATTTTGCAATTTCCAAATCTTCAAATCGGCCAAAATCTTAAATTCAGGATTTTTGAAAGCTAAAATCTTGAAATCGGCCACAATCTTGAATTCAACATTTTAGAAGGCTACAATCTTGAAATCTTTCAAAATCTTTAATTCAGGATTTTCGAAAGCTAAAATGTTGAATTCAGGATTTTGGAAAGCTAAAATCTTGAGATCGGCCAAAATCTTGAATTCAGGATTTTGGAAACCTAAAATCTTGAAATTGGCCAAAATCTTGAATTGAGCATTTTGGAAAGCTAAAATGTTGAAATTGGCCAAAGTCTTAAAATCAGCGTTTTGGAAAGCTAAAATCTTCAAATCGGCCAAAATCTTGAATTCAGGATTTTGGAAAGCTAAAATCTTCAAATCGGCCAAAGTTTTGAATACAGGATCTTAAAATGCTAAGATCTTGAAATCGGCCAAAATCTTGTATTCACGATTTTCGAAAGCAAAAATCTAGAAATCGGCCAAAATCTTGAATTCAGGATATTGGAAATAAAAATCTCGAAGTCGGCCAAAATCTTGAATTCAAAATTTTGGAAAGCTAAAATCTTGAGATCGGCCAAAATCTTGAATTCAGGATTTTGGAAACCTAAGATCTTGAAATCGGCCAAAGTCTTGAATTCTGGATTTTGGAAACCTAAGATCTTGAAATCGGCCAAAATCTTGAATTCAGGATTTTGGAAAGCTAAAATCTCGAAATCAGCCAAAATCTTGAATTCAAAATTTTGGAAAGCTAAAATCTTGAGATCGGCCAAAATCTTGAATTCTGGATTTTGGAAACCTAAGATCTTGAAATCGGCCAAAATCTTGAATTCAGGATTTTGGAAAGCTAAAATCTCGAAATCAGCCAAAATCTTGAATTCAAAATTTTGGAAAGCTAAAATCTTGAGATGGGCCAAAATCTTGAATTCAGGATTTTGGAAACCGAAAATCTTAAAATCGGTCAAAATCTTGAATTCAGGATTTTGGAAACCTAAAATCCTTTAAATCGGCCAAAATTTTGAATTCAGGATTTTCGAAAGCGAAAATTTAGAAATCGGCCAAAATCTTGAATTCAGGATTTTGGAAAGCTGAAATCTTGAAATCGGCCAAAATCTTGAATTCAGGATTTTGGAAACCTGAAATCTTGAAAGCGGCCCGAATCTTGATTTCAGAATTTTCGGAAGTTAAAATCTACAAATCGGCCGAAATCTTGAAATTAGGATTTTGGAAAGCTAAAATCTTCAACTCGGCCAAAATCTTGAATTCAGGATTGTGGAAAGCTAAATTATTGAAATCGGCCAAAATTTTGAAATCAGGATTTTGGAAAGCTAAAATCTTAAAATCGGCCAAAATCTTGAATTCAGGATTTTGGGAAAGCTAAAATCTTGAAATCGGCCAAAATCTTGAATGCAGGTTTTTGGAAAGCAAAAATCTAGAAATCGGCCAAAATCTTGAATTTAGGATTTTGAAATGCTAAAATCTTAAAATTTGCCAAAATCTTGAATTCAACAATTTGGAAAGCTAAAAACTTGAAATCGGCCAAATTCTTAAATTGACGATTGTGGAAAGCAAAAATCTTTAAATCGCCCAAAATCTCGAATTGAGGATTTTGCAAGCCTAAAATCTTGAAATTGGCCAGAAACTTGAATTCAAGATTTTGGAAAGCTAAAATCTTGAAATTGGCCAAAATCTTGAATTCAGGAATTTCGAAAGCTAAAGTTTTGAAATCGGCAAAAATCTTGAATTCAGGATTTTGGAAACCTACAATCTTGAAATGGGCCAAAATCTTGAATTCAGAATTTTAAAAAGCTAAACTCTTGCTTACAGGAACTTGAAATGCTAAGAGCTTGTAATCGGCCAAAATCTTGAATTCAGAATTTTGGAACGCTGAAATGTTTTAATCGGCCAAAATCTTGAATTCAGGATTTTGGAAAGCTAAAATCTTCAAATCGGCCAATATCTTGAATTCAGGATTTTGTAAAGCTAAAATCTTGAAATCGGCCAACGTCTTCAATTTAGGATCTTGGACAGCTAAAATCTGAAAATTTGCCAAAATCTTGAATTCAACATTTTGGAAAGCTAAAAACTTGAAATCGGCCAAATTCTTAATTTGACCATTTTGGAAAGCAAAAATCTTGAAATCGCCCAAAATCTCGATTTGAGGATTTTGCAAAGCTAAAATCTTAAAATCGGCCAGAAACTTGAATTCAGGATTTTGGAAACCTAAAATCTTGAAATTGGCCAAAATCATGAATTCAGTATTTTGGAAACCTAAAATCTTGAAATCGGCCAAAATCGTGACTTCAGGATTTTGGAAAGCTAAAATCTTCAAATCGGCCAAAATCTTAAATTCACGAATTTCGAAAGCTAAAATCTTGAAATCTGCCAAAATCTTGAATTCTGGATATTGGAACGCAAAAATCTAGCTATTAGCCAAAATCTTGAATTCAGGATTATGGAAACCTAAAATCTTGAAATCGGCCAAAATCTTGAATTCAGGATTTTGGAAAGCTAAAATCTTTAAATTGACCAAAATCTTGAATTTAGGATTTTGGAAAGCTAAACTCTTGAAATTGACAAAATCTTGAATTTAGCATTTTGGAAAGCTAGGATCATGAAATCAGCCAAATTCTTCATTTCAGAATTCTGGAAAGCTGAAATCTTCAAATCGGTCAAAATCTAGACTTCAGGATTTTGGAAAGCTAAAATCTTGAAATCGGAAAAAATATTAAATACAGAATATTGAACTAAGAGCTTAAAATAGCACAAAATCTTGAATTCAGGATTTTTGGAAAGCTAAAATCTTGAAATCGGCGAAAATTTTGAATTCACAATTATGGAAAGCTAAAATCTAGAAATTGGCGAAAATCTTGAATTTAAGATTTTGGAAAGCTAAAATCTTCAAATCGGCCAAAATCTTGAATTCAGGATTTTTGAAAGCTAAAATCTTGAAATCGGCCGAAATCTTGAATGCACAATTTTGGAAAGCTAAAATCTTCAAACCGGCGAAAATCTTGAATTTACGATTTTGGAAAGCTAAAATCTTAAAATCGGCCAAAATCTTGAATTCACGATTTTGGAATGCTAAAATCTTGAAATCGGCTAAAATCTTGAATTCAGGATTTTGGAAAGCTAAAATCTTCAAATCGGCCAAAATCTTGAACTCAGGATTTTGGAAAGCTACAATCTTGAAATCAGCCAAAATCTTAAATTCAGGATTTTGCAAAGCTAAAATCTTGAAATCGGGCAAAATCTTCAATTTAAGATTTTGGAAAGCTAAAATCTTCAAATCGGCCAAAATCTTGAATTCAGGATTTTTGAAAGCTAAAATCTTGAAATCGGCCGAAATCTTGAATGCACAATTTTGGAAAGCTAAAATCTTCAAACCGGCGAAAATCTTGAATTTAGGATTTTGGAAAGCTAAAATCTTAAAATCGGCCAAAATCTTGAATTCACGATTTTGGAATGCTAAAATCTTGAAATCGGCCAAAATCTTGAATTCAGGATTTTGGAAAGCTAAACTCTTCAAATCGGCCAAAATCTTGAATTCAGGATTTATGAAAGCTAAAATATTGAAATCAGCCAAAATCTTAAATTCAGGATTTTGCAAAGCTAAAATCTTGAAATCGGGCAAAATCTTCAATTTAAGATTTTGGAAAGCTAAAATCTTCAAATCGGCCAAAATCTTGAATTCAGGATTTTTGAAAGCTAAAATCTTGAAATCGGCCAAAATCTTGAATTCAGGATTTTGGAAAGCTAAAATCTTGAAATCGGCCGACATCTTGAATTCAGGATTTTGGAAAGGTCAAATCTAGAAATCGGCCAGAATCTTAATTTCACGATTTTGGAAGGCTAAAATCTTGAAACCGGCCAATGTTGATTTCAGGATTTTGGAAGGCTAAAATCTTGAAATCGGCCAAAATCTTGAATTCAAAATTTTGGAAAGGTAAAATCTTTAAATCGGCCAAAATCTTGAATTCAGGATTTCGGAAACCTAAAATCTTGAAATCGGCCAAAGTCTTGAACTTAGGATTTTGGAAAGCTAAAATCTTGAAATCTGCAAAAATCTTGAATTCTGGATATTGGAACGCAAAAATCTAGCTATTAGCCAAAATCTTGAATTCAGGATTATGGAAACCTAAAATCTTGAAATCGGCCAAAATCTTGAAGTCAGGATTTTGGAAAGCTAAAATCTTAAAATTGACCAAAATCTTGAATTTAGGATTTTGGAAAGCTAAACTCTTGAAATTGGCCAAAATCTTGAATTTAGCATTTTGGAAAGCTAGGATCTTGAAATCGGCCAAAATCTTCATTTCAGAATTTTGGAAAGCTAAAATCTTCAAATCGGTCAAAATCTAGACTTCAGGATTATGGAAACCTAAAATCTTGAAATCGGCCAAAATCTTGAATTCAGGATTTTGGAAAGCTAAAATCTTGAAATCGGCCAAAATCTTGAATTCAGGATTTTGGAATGCTAAAATTTTGAAATCGGCCAAAATCTTAAATTCCGGATTTTGGAAAGCTAAAATCCTCAAATCGGCCAAAATCTTGAATTCAAAATTTTGGAAAGCTAAAATCTTGAAATCAGCCAAAATCTTCAATTCAGGATTTTGGAAAGCTAAAATCTTGAAATCGGCCAACATCTTGAATTCAGGATTTTGGAAAGCTAAAATCTTGAAATCGGCCAAAATCTTGAATTCAGGACTTTGAAAAGCTAAAATCTTTAAATCGGCGAAAATCTTGAATTCAGGATTTTGGAAAGCTAAAATCTTGAGGTGGGCCAAAATCTTGAATTCAGGAATTTGGAAAGCTAAAATCTTAAAATCGGCCAAAATTTTGAATACACGATCTTGAAATGCTAAGATCTTGAAATCGGCCAAAGTCTTGAATTCAGGATCTTGGAAGCCTAAAATCGTAAACTAGGCCAAAATCTTGAATTCAGGATTTTGGAAAGCTAAAATCTTGAAATCACGATTTTGGAAAGTTAAAATCTCGAATTCGGCGAAAATCTTAAATTTAGAATTTTGGAAAGATAAAATCTTGAAATCGGCCAAAATCTTAAATTTAGGATCTTGGAAAGCTAAAATGTTGAAATCGGCAAAAATCTTGAATGCCCGATTTTGTAAAGCTAAAATTTTGAAATCGGCCAAAATCTTGAATTCAAGATTTTGGAAAGCTAAAATCTTCAAATCGGCCAAAATCTTGAATTCATTATTTTGGAAAGCTAAAGTCTTCAAATCGGCCAAAATCTTGAATTCAGGATTTTTGAAAGCTATAATCTTCAAATCGCCCAAAATCTTGAATTCAGGATTTTGGAAAGGTCAAATCTTGAAATCGGCCAAAATCTTTAATTCAGGATTTTGGAAAGGTAAAATTTTGAAATGGCCCAAAATCATGAATTCAGGATTTTGGAAAGGTTAAATCTTGAAATCGGCCAAAATCTTGAATTCATGATTTTGTAAAGCTAAAATCTTGAAATAGGCTAAAAGCTTGAATTCAGGAGTTTGGAAAGCTAAAATCTTGAAATGGGCCAGAATTTAGAATACAGGATCTTTAAATGCTAAGATCTTGAAACTGGCCAAAGTCTTGAATTCAGGATCTTGGAAAGCTAAAATCCCAAAAGAGACCAAAATCTTGAATTCAGGATTTTGGAAAGTTAAAATCTTGAAATCGGCCAAAATCTTGAATTCAGGATCTTAAAATGCTAAGATCTTGAAATCGGTCAAAGTCTTGAATTTAGTATCTTGGAAAGCTAAAGTCCTGAAATAGGCCAAAATCTTGAATTCAGGATTTCGGAAAGCTAAAATCTTGAAGTGGGCCAAAATCTTGAGTTCAGGATTTTGGAAAGCTAAAATCTTGAAATCACGATTTTGGAAAGGTAAAATCTCGAATTCGGCCAAAATCTTCAATTAAGGATTTTGGAAAACTAAAATCTTGAAATCGGCCAAAATCTTCAATTCAGGATTTGGGATAGCTAAAATCTTCAAATCGACCAAAATCTTGAATTTAGGGTTCTGGAAAGCTAAAATCTTGAAGTCGGTCAAAATCTTGAATTCAGCATTTTGGAAACCACACATCTAGAAATCGGCCAAAATCTTGAATTCAGGATTTTTAAAAGCTAAAATCTTAAAATCGGCCAAGATCTTGAATTCAGGATTTTGGAAACCTAAAATCTTGAAATCGGCCAAAATCTTGAATTCAGGATTTTGGAAAGCTAAAATCTTGAAATTGACCAAAATCTTGAATTTAGCATTTTGGAAAGCTAAAATCTTGAAATCGGCCAAAATCTTCATTTCAGAATTCTGGAAAGCTAAAATCTTCCAATCGGACAAAATCTTGACTTCAGGATTTTTGGAAAGCTAAAATCTTGAAATCGGCGAAAATCTTGAATTCAGAATTATGGAAAGCTAAAATCTAGAAATTGGCCAAAATCTTGAATTTAAGATTTTGGAAAGCTAAAATCTTCAAATCGGCCAAAATCTTGAATTCAGGATTTTGGAAAGCTAAAATCTTGAAATCTGCCAAAATCTTGAATTCATGATTTTGTAAAGCTAAAATCTTGAAATAGGCTCAAAGTTTGAATTCAGGAGTTTGGAAAGCTAAAATCTTGAAATGGGCCAGAATTTTGAATACAGGATCTTTAAATGCTAAGATCTTGAAACTGGCCAAAGTCTTCAATTCAGGATCTTGGAAAGCTAAAATCCTGAAAGAGGCCAAAATCTGGAATTCAGGATTCTGGAACTCTAAAATCTTGAAATCGGCCAAAATCTTGAACTCCGAATTTTGGAAAGCTAAAATCTTCAAACCGGCTAAAATCTTGAATTTAGGATTTTGGAAAGCTAAAATCTTGAAATCGGCCAAAATCTTGTATTCAGGATCTTAAAATGCAAAGATCTTGAAATCGGTCAAAGTCTTAAATTTAGGATCTTGGAAAGCTTAAATCCTGAAATAGGCCAAAATCTTGAATTCAGGATTTTGGAAAGCTAAAATCTTTAAGTGGGCCAAAATCTTGAAGTAAGGATTTTGGAAAGCTAAAATCTTAAAATCGGCCAAAATTTTGAATACAGGATCTTGAAATGCGAAGATCTTGAAATCGGCCAAAGTCTTGAATTCAGGATCTTGAAAAGGTAAAATCGTAAAATGGGCCAAAATCTTGAATTCAGGATTTTGGGAAGGTAAAATCTTGAAATCACGATTTTGGAAAGGTAAAATCTCGAATTCGGCCAAAATCTTCAATTAAGGATTTTGGAAAACTAAAATCTTGAAATCGGCCAAAATCTTTAATTCAGGATTTGGGATAGCTAAAATCTTCAAATCGACCAAAATCTTGAATTTAGGGTTTTGAAAAGCTAAAATCTTGAAGTCGGTCAAAATCTTGAATTCAGCATTTTCGAAACCACACATCTAGAAATCGGCCAAAATCTTGAATTCAGGATTTTTAAAAGCTAAAATCTTGAGATCGGCCAAGATCTTGAATTCAGGATTTTGGAAACCTAAAATCTTGAAATCGGCCAAAATCTTGAATTCAGGATTTTAGAAAGCTAAAATCTTGAAATTGACCAAAATCTTGAATTTAGCATTTTGGAAACCTAAAATCTTGAAATCGGCCAAAGTCTTCATTTCTGAATTTTGGAAAGCTAAAATCTTCCGATCAGTCAAAATGTTGACTTCAGGATTTTTGGAAAGCTAAAATCTTGAAATCGGCGAAAATCTTGAATTCAGAATTATGGAAAGCTAAAATCTTAAGATTGGCCAAAATCTTGAATTTAAGATTTTGCAAAGCTAAAATCTTCAAATCGGCCAAAATCTTGAATTCAGGATTTTGGAAAGCTAAAATCTTCAAACCGTCGAAAATCTTGAATTCAGGATTTTGGAAACCTAAAATCTTGAAATCGGCGAAAATCTTGAATTCAGAATTTTGGAAACGTCAAATCTAGAAATCGGCCAGAATCTTAACTTCACGATTTTGGAAAGCTAAAATCTTCAAATCGGCCAAAATCTTGAATTCAGGATTTTGGAAAGCTAAAATCTTGAAATCAGCCAAAATCTTGAATTCAGGATTTTGTAAAGCTAAAATCTTGAAATAGGCTAAAAGCTTGAATTCAGGAGTTTGGAAAGCTAAAATCTTGAAATGGGCCAGTATTTTGAATACAGGATCTTTAAATGCTAAGATCTTGAAACTGGCCAAAGTCTGGACTTCAGGATCTTGGAAAGCTAAAATCCTGAAAGAGGCCAAAATCTTGAATTCAGGATTTTGGAACTCTAAAATCTTGAAAACGGCCAAAATCTTGAACTCCGAATTTTGGAAAGCTAAAATCTTCAAACCGGCTAAAATCTTGCATTTAGGATTTTGGAAGCTAAAATCTTGAAATCGGCCAAAATCTTGAATTCAGGATCTTAAAATGCTATATCTTGAAATCGGTCAAAGTCTTGAATTTAATATCTTGGAAAGCTAAAATCCTCAAATAGGCCAAAATCTTGAATTCAGGATTTTGGAAAGCTAAAATCTTGAAGTGGGCCAAAATCTTGAATTCAGGATTTTGGAAAGCTAAAATCTTAAAATCGGCCAAAATTTTGAATACAGGATCTTGATATGCTAAGATCTTGAAATGGGCCAAAGTCTTGAATTCAAGATCTTGAAAAGCTAAAATCGTAAAATGGGCCAAAATCTTGAATTCAGGATTTTGGAAAGCTAAAATCTTGAAATTGGCGAAAATCTTGAATTCAGGATTTTGGAAAGCTAAAATCTTGAAATCGGCCAAAATCTTGAATTCAGGATTTTGGAAAGCTAAAATCTTGAAATTGGCCAAGATCTTGAATTCAGGATTTTGGAAAGCTAAAATCTTGAAATCGGCCAAAATCTTGAATTCAGGATTTTGGAAAGCTAAAATCTTCAAATCGGCCAAAATCTTCAATTCAGGATTGTGGAAAGCTAAAATCTTGAAATCGGTCAAAATCTTGAAATCAGGATTTTGGAAAGCTAAAATCTTGAAATCGGCCAAAATCTTGTATTCAGGATTTTGGAAAGCTAAAATCTTGAAATGGGTTAAAATCTTGAATTCAGGATTTTGGAAAGCTAAAATATTGAAATCGGCCAGAATCTTGAAATCAGCATTTTTGAAAGCTAAAACCTTGAAATCGGCCAAAATCTTGAATTCAGGATTGTGAAAAGCTACAATCTTGAAATCGGCCAAAATCATGAATTCAGGATTTTGGAAAGCTAAAATCTTGACATCGGGCAAAATCTTGAATTCAGGATTGTGGAAAGCTAAAATCTTGAAATCGGCCAAAATATTGAATTCAGGATTGTGGAAAGCTAAAATCTTGAAATCGGCCAAGATCTTGAATTCAGGATTGTGGAAAGCTAAAATCTTGAAATCGGCCAAGATCTTGAATTCAGGATTTTGGAAAGCTAAAATCCTGAAATCGGTCAAAATCTTGAATTCAGGATTGTGGAAAGCTAAAATCTTGAAATCGGCCAAGATCTTGAATTCAGGATTTTGGAAAGCTAAAATCCGTAAATCGGCCAAAATCTTGAATTCAGGATTTTGGATAGCTAAAATCTTCAAAACGGCCAAATTCTTGAATTCAGGATTGTGGAAAGGTAAAATCTTGAAATCGGTCAAAATCTTGAATTCAGGATTGTGGAAAGCTAAAATCTTGAAATCGGCCAAGATCTTGAATTCAGGATTTTGGAAAGCTAAAATCCGTAAATCGGCCAAAATCTTGAATTCAGGATTGTGGAAAGCTAACATCTTCAGATCGGCCAAGATCTTGAATTCACGATTGTGGAAAGGTAAAATCTTGAAATCGGTCATAATCTTAAATTCAGGATTGTGGAAAGCTAAAATCTTGAAATCGGCCAAAATCTTGAATTCAAGATTTTGGAAAGCTAAAATCTTGAAATCGGCCAGAATCTTGAATTCAGGATTGTGGAAAGCTAAAATCTTGAAATCGGCCAAAATCTTGAATTCAAGATTTTGGAAAGCTAAAATCTTGAAATCGGCCAGAATCTTGAAATCAGGATTTTGGAAAGCTAAAATATTGAAATCGGCCAAAATCTTGAATTCAGGATTGTGGAAAGCTAAAATCTTGAAATCGGCCAAATCTTGAATTCAGGATTTTGGAAAGCCAAAATCCGTAAATCGGCCAAAATCTTGAATTCAGGATTTCTGAAAGCTAAAATCCGTAAATCGGCCAAAATCTTGAATTCAGGATTTTGGAAAGCTAAAATCTTGAAATCGGCCAGAATCTTGAAATCGGGATTTTGGAAAGATAAAATCTTGAAATCGGTCAAAAACTTGAATTCAGGATTGTGCAAAGCTAAAATCTTGAAATCGGCCAAGATCTTGAATTCAGGATTGTCGAAAGCTAAAATCTTGAAATCAGCCAAAATCTTGAATTCAGGATTGGGAAAAGCTAAAATCTTGAAATCCCCCAACATCTTGAATTCAGGATTTTGGAAAGCTAAAATCTTGAAATCGGTCAAAAACTTGAATTCAGGATTGTGGAAAGCTAAAATCTTGAAATCGGCCAAAATCTTGAATTCAGGATTGTGGAAAGCTAAAATCTTGAAGTCAGCCAAAATCTTGAATTCAGGATTGTGGAAAGCTAAAATCTTGAAATCGGCCAAAATCTTGAATTCAGGATTTTGGAAAGCTAAAATCTTGAAATCACGATTTTGGAAAGTTAAAATCTCGAATTCGGCGAAAATCTTAAATTTAGAATTTTGGAAAGATAAAATCTTGAAATCGGCCAAAATCTTAAATTTAGGATCTTGGAAAGCTAAAATGTTGAAATCGGCAAAAATCTTGAATGCCCGATTTTGTAAAGCTAAAATTTTAAAATCGGCCAAAATCTTGAATTCAAGATTTTGGAAAGCTAAAATCTTCAAATCGGCGAAAATCTTGAATTCATTATTTTGGAAAGCTAAAGTCTTCAAATCGGCCAAAATCTTGAATTCAGGATTTTTGAAAGCTATAATCTTCAAATCGCCCAAAATCTTGAATTCAGGATTTTGGAAAGGTCAAATCTTGAAATCGGCCAAAATCTTTAATTCAGGATTTTGGAAAGCTAAAATTTTGAAATGGCCCAAAATCATGAATTCAGGATTTTGGAAAGGTCAAATCTTGAAATCGGCCAAAATCTTGAATTCATGATTTTGTAAAGCTAAAATCTTGAAATAGGCTAAAAGCTTGAATTCAGGAGTTTGGAAAGCTAAAATCTTGAAATGGGCCAGAATTTAGAATACAGGATCTTTAAATGCTAAGATCTTGAAACTGGCCAAAGTCTTGAATTCAGGATCTTGGAAAGCTAAAATCCCAAAAGAGAGCAAAATCTTGAATTCAGGATTTTGGAAAGTTAAAATCTTGAAATCGGCCAAAATCTTGAATTCAGGATCTTAAAATGCTAAGATCTTGAAATCGGTCAAAGTCTTGAATTTAGTATCTTGGAAAGCTAAAGTCCTGAAATAGGCCAAAATCTTGAATTCAGGATTTCGGAAAGCTAAAATCTTGAAGTGGGCCAAAATCTTGAGTTCAGGATTTTGGAAAGCTAAAATCTTGAAATCACGATTTTGGAAAGGTAAAATCTCGAATTCGGCCAAAATCTTCAATTAAGGATTTTGGAAAACTAAAATCTTGAAATCGGCCAAAATCTTCAATTCAGGATTTGGGATAGCTAAAATCTTCAAATCGACCAAAATCTTGAATTTAGGGTTCTGGAAAGCTAAAATCTTGAAGTCGGTCAAAATCTTGAATTCAGCATTTTGGAAACCACACATCTAGAAATCGGCCAAAATCTTGAATTCAGGATTTTTAAAAGCTAAAATCTTAAAATCGGCCAAGATCTTGAATTCAGGATTTTGGAAACCTAAAATCTTGAAATCGGCCAAAATCTTGAATTCAGGATTTTGGAAAGCTAAAATCTTGAAATTGACCAAAATCTTGAATTTAGCATTTTGGAAAGCTAAAATCTTGAAATCGGCCAAAATCTTCATTTCAGAATTCTGGAAAGCTAAAATCTTCCAATCGGACAAAATCTTGACTTCAGGATTTTTGGAAAGCTAAAATCTTGAAATCGGCGAAAATCTTGAATTCAGAATTATGGAAAGCTAAAATCTAGAAATTGGCCAAAATCTTGAATTTAAGATTTTGGAAAGCTAAAATCTTCAAATCGGCCGAAATCTTGAATTCAGGATTTTGGAAAGCTAAAATCTTGAAATCTGCCAAAATCTTGAATTCATGATTTTGTAAAGCTAAAATCTTGAAATAGGCTCAAAGTTTGAATTCAGGAGTTTGGAAAGCTAAAATCTTGAAATGGGCCAGAATTTTGAATACAGGATCTTTAAATGCTAAGATCTTGAAACTGGCCAAAGTCTTGAATTCAGGATCTTGGAAAGCTAAAATCCTGAAAGAGGCCAAAATCTGGAATTCAGGATTCTGGAACTCTAAAATCTTGAAATCGGCCAAAATCTTGAACTCCGAATTTTGGAAAGCTAAAATCTTCAAACCGGCTAAAATCTTGAATTTAGGATTTTGGAAAGCTAAAATCTTGAAATCGGCCAAAATCTTGTATTCAGGATCTTAAAATGCAAAGATCTTGAAATCGGTCAAAGTCTTAAATTTAGGATCTTGGAAAGCTTAAATCCTGAAATAGGCCAAAATCTTGAATTCAGGATTTTGGAAAGCTAAAATCTTTAAGTGGGCCAAAATCTTGAAGTAAGGATTTTGGAAAGCTAAAATCTTAAAATCGGCCAAAATTTTGAATACAGGATCTTGAAATGCGAAGATCTTGAAATCGGCCAAAGTCTTGAATTCAGGATCTTGAAAAGGTAAAATCGTAAAATGGGCCAAAATCTTGAATTCAGGATTTTGGGAAGGTAAAATCTTGAAATCACGATTTTGGAAAGGTAAAATCTCGAATTCGGCCAAAATCTTCAATTAAGGATTTTGGAAAACTAAAATCTTGAAATCGGCCAAAATCTTTAATTCAGGATTTGGGATAGCTAAAATCTTCAAATCGACCAAAATCTTGAATTTAGGGTTTTGAAAAGCTAAAATCTTGAAGTCGGTCAAAATCTTGAATTCAGCATTTTCGAAACCACACATCTAGAAATCGGCCAAAATCTTGAATTCAGGATTTTTAAAAGCTAAAATCTTGAGATCGGCCAAGATCTTGAATTCAGGATTTTGGAAACCTAAAATCTTGAAATCGGCCAAAATCTTGAATTCAGGATTTTAGAAAGCTAAAATCTTGAAATTGACCAAAATCTTGAATTTAGCATTTTGGAAACCTAAAATCTTGAAATCGGCCAAAGTCTTCATTTCTGAATTTTGGAAAGCTAAAATCTTCCGATCAGTCAAAATGTTGACTTCAGGATATTTGGAAAGCTAAAATCTTGAAATCGGCGAAAATCTTGAATTCAGAATTATGGAAAGCTAAAATCTTAAGATTGGCCAAAATCTTGAATTTAAGATTTTGCAAAGCTAAAATCTTCAAATCGGCCAAAATCTTGAATTCAGGATTTTGGAAAGCTAAAATCTTCAAACCGTCGAAAATCTTGAATTCAGGATTTTGGAAACCTAAAATCTTGAAATCGGCGAAAATCTTGAATTCAGAATTTTGGAAACGTCAAATCTAGAAATCGGCCAGAATCTTAACTTCACGATTTTGGAAAGCTAAAATCTTCAAATCGGCCAAAATCTTGAATTCAGGATTTTGGAAAGCTAAAATCTTGAAATCAGCCAAAATCTTGAATTCAGGATTTTGTAAAGCTAAAATCTTGAAATAGGCTAAAAGCTTGAATTCAGGAGTTTGGAAAGCTAAAATCTTGAAATGGGCCAGTATTTTGAATACAGGATCTTTAAATGCTAAGATCTTGAAACTGGCCAAAGTCTGGACTTCAGGATCTTGGAAAGCTAAAATCCTGAAAGAGGCCAAAATCTTGAATTCAGGATTTTGGAACTCTAAAATCTTGAAAACGGCCAAAATCTTGAACTCCGAATTTTGGAAAGCTAAAATCTTCAAACCGGCTAAAATCTTGCATTTAGGATTTTGGAAGCTAAAATCTTGAAATCGGCCAAAATCTTGAATTCAGGATCTTAAAATGCTATATCTTGAAATCGGTCAAAGTCTTGAATTTAATATCTTGGAAAGCTAAAATCCTCAAATAGGCCAAAATCTTGAATTCAGGATTTTGGAAAGCTAAAATCTTGAAGTGGGCCAAAATCTTGAATTCAGGATTTTGGAAAGCTAAAATCTTAAAATCGGCCAAAATTTTGAATACAGGATCTTGATATGCTAAGATCTTGAAATGGGCCAAAGTCTTGAATTCAAGATCTTGAAAAGCTAAAATCGTAAAATGGGCCAAAATCTTGAATTCAGGATTTTGGAAAGCTAAAATCTTGAAATTGGCGAAAATCTTGAATTCAGGATTTTGGAAAGCTAAAATCTTGAAATCGGCCAAAATCTTGAATTCAGGATTTTGGAAAGCTAAAATCTTGAAATTGGCCAAGATCTTGAATTCAGGATTTTGGAAAGCTAAAATCTTGAAATCGGCCAAAATCTTGAATTCAGGATTTTGGAAAGCTAAAATCTTGAAATCGGCCAAAATCTTCAATTCAGGATTGTGGAAAGCTAAAATCTTGAAATCGGTCAAAATCTTGAAATCAGGATTTTGGAAAGCTAAAATCTTGAAATCGGCCAAAATCTTGTATTCAGGATTTTGGAAAGCTAAAATCTTGAAATGGGTTAAAATCTTGAATTCAGGATTTTGGAAAGCTAAAATATTGAAATCGGCCAGAATCTTGAAATCAGCATTTTTGAAAGCTAAAACCTTGAAATCGGCCAAAATCTTGAATTCAGGATTGTGAAAAGCTACAATCTTGAAATCGGCCAAAATCATGAATTCAGGATTTTGGAAAGCTAAAATCTTGACATCGGGCAAAATCTTGAATTCAGGATTGTGGAAAGCTAAAATCTTGAAATCGGCCAAAATATTGAATTCAGGATTGTGGAAAGCTAAAATCTTGAAATCGGCCAAGATCTTGAATTCAGGATTGTGGAAAGCTAAAATCTTGAAATCGGCCAAGATCTTGAATTCAGGATTTTGGAAAGCTAAAATCCTGAAATCGGTCAAAATCTTGAATTCAGGATTGTGGAAAGCTAAAATCTTGAAATCGGCCAAGATCTTGAATTCAGGATTTTGGAAAGCTAAAATCCGTAAATCGGCCAAAATCTTGAATTCAGGATTTTGGATAGCTAAAATCTTCAAAACGGCCAAATTCTTGAATTCAGGATTGTGGAAAGGTAAAATCTTGAAATCGGTCAAAATCTTGAATTCAGGATTGTGGAAAGCTAAAATCTTGAAATCGGCCAAGATCTTGAATTCAGGATTTTGGAAAGCTAAAATCCGTAAAATCGGCCAAAATCTTGAATTCAGGATTGTGGAAAGCTAACATCTTCAGATCGGCCAAGATCTTGAATTCACGATTGTGGAAAGGTAAAATCTTGAAATCGGTCATAATCTTAAATTCAGGATTGTGGAAAGCTAAAATCTTGAAATCGGCCAAAATCTTGAATTCAAGATTTTGGAAAGCTAAAATCTTGAAATCGGCCAGAATCTTGAATTCAGGATTGTGGAAAGCTAAAATCTTGAAATCGGCCAAAATCTTGAATTCAAGATTTTGGAAAGCTAAAATCTTGAAATCGGCCAGAATCTTGAAATCAGGATTTTGGAAAGCTAAAATATTGAAATCGGCCAAAATCTTGAATTCAGGATTGTGGAAAGCTAAAATCTTGAAATCGGCCAAATCTTGAATTCAGGATTTTGGAAAGCCAAAATCCGTAAATCGGCCAAAATCTTGAATTCAGGATTTCTGAAAGCTAAAATCCGTAAATCGGCCAAAATCTTGAATTCAGGATTTTGGAAAGCTAAAATCTTGAAATCGGCCAGAATCTTGAAATCAGGATTTTGGAAAGATAAAATCTTGAAATCGGTCAAAAACTTGAATTCAGGATTGTGCAAAGCTAAAATCTTGAAATCGGCCAAGATCTTGAATTCAGGATTGTCGAAAGCTAAAATCTTGAAATCAGCCAAAATCTTGAATTCAGGATTGGGAAAAGCTAAAATCTTGAAATCCCCCAACATCTTGAATTCAGGATTTTGGAAAGCTAAAATCTTGAAATCGGTCAAAAACTTGAATTCAGGATTGTGGAAAGCTAAAATCTTGAAATCGGCCAAGATCTTGAATTCAGGATTGTGGAAAGCTAAAATCTTGAAGTCAGCCAAAATCTTGAATTCAGGATTGTGGAAAGCTAAAATCTTGAAATCGGCCAAAATCTTGAATTCAGGATTTTGGAAAGCTAAAATCTTGAAATCGGCCAGAATCTTGAAATCAGGATTTTGGAAAGCTAAAATCTTGAAATCAGCCAAAATCTTGAATTCAGGATTTTGGAAAGCTAAAATCTTGAAATCGGCCAAGATCTTGAATTCAGGATTTTGGAAAGCTAAAATTTTGAAATCGGCCAAGACCTTGAATTCAGGATTTTGGAAACCTAAAATCTTGAAATCGGCCAAAATCTTGAATTCGGGATTGTGGAAAGCTAAAATCTTGAAATCGGTCAAAATCTTGAATTTAGGATTGTGGAAAGCTAAAATCTTGAGATCGGCCAAGATCTTGAATTCAGGATTTTGGAAATCTAAAATCCGTAAATCGGCCAAAATCTTGAATTCGGGATTTTGGAAAGCTAAAATCTTGAAATCGGTCAAAATCTTGAATTCAGGATTGTGGAAAGCTAAAATCTTGAAATCGGCCAAAATCTTGAATTCAGGATTGTGGAAAGCTAAAATCTTGAAATCGGCCAAAATCTTGAATTCAGGATTGTGGAAAGCTAAAATCTTGAGATCGGCCAAGATCTTGAATTCAGTATGTTGGATAGATAAAATCTTGAAATCGGCCAAAATCTTGAATTCAGGATTTTGGAAAGCTAAAATCTTGAAATCGGCCAAAATCTTGAATTAAGAATTTTGGAAAGATAAAATCTTGAAATCGGCCAGAATCTTGAAATCAGGATTTTGGAAAGCTAAAATCTTGAAATCGGCCAAAATCTTGAATTCAGGATTGTGGAAAGCTAAAATCTTGAAATCGGCCAAGATCTTGAATTCAGGATTTTGGAAAGCCAAAATCCGTGAATCGGCCAAAATCTTGAATTCAGGATTTCTGAAAGCTAAAATCCGTAAATCGGCCAAAATCTTCAATTCAGGATTTTGGAAAGCTAAAATCTTGAAATCGGCCAAAATCTTAAATTCAGGATTTTGGAAAGCTAAAATCTTGAAATCGGCGAAAATCTTAAATTCAGGATTTTGAAAAGATAAAATCTTGAAAACGCTCAAAATCTTGAATTCAAGATTGTGGAAAGCTAAAATCTTAAACTCAGCCAAAATCTTGAATTCAGGATTTTGGAAAGCTAAAATCTTCAAATCGGCCAAAATCTTCAATTCAGGATTTTGGAAAGCTAAAATCTTGAAATCGGCCAAGATCTTTAATTCAGGATTTTGGAAAGCTAAAATCTTGAAACCGGCCATAATCTTGAATTCAGGATTGTGGAAAGCTAAAATCTTGAAATCGGTCAAAATCTTAAATTCAGGATTGTGGAAAGCTAAAATCTTGAGATCGGCCAAGATCTTGAATTCAGGATTTTGGAAAGCTAAAATCCGTAAATCGGCCAAAATCTTGAATTCAGGATTTTGCAAAGCTAAAATCTTGAAATCGGCGAAGATCTTGAAGTCAGGATTTTGGAAAACTAAAATCTTGAAATGGGCCAGAATCTTGAAATCCGGATTTTGGTATGCTAAAATCTTGAAATCGGCCAAAACCTTGAATTCAGGATTTTGGAAAGCTAAAATCTTGTAATCGGCCAAAATCTTGAATTCAGGATTTCTGAAAGCTAAAATCCGTAATTCGGCCAAAATCTTCAATTCAGGATTTTGGAAAGCTAAAATCTTGAAATCGGCCAAAATCTTGAATTGAGGATTTTGGAAAGCTAAAATGTTGAAATCGGCCAGAATCTTGAAATCAGGATTTTGGAAAGCTAAAATCTTGAAATCGGCCAAAATGTTGAATTCAGGATTGTGAAAAGCTAAAATCTTGAAATCGGCCAAAATTTTGAATTTAGGATTGTGGAAAGCTAAAATCTTGAAATCGGCCAAGATCTTGAATTCAGGATTTTGGAAAGCTAAAATCTTGAAATCGGCCAAAATCTTGAATTCAGGATTTTGGAAAGCTAAAATCTTGAAATCGGCCAAAATCTTGAACTCAGGATTGTGGAAAGGTAAAATCTTAAAATCGGCCAAAATTTTGAATACAGGATCTTGAAATGCTAAGATCTTGAAATCGGCCAAAGTCTTGAATTCAGGATCTTGAAAAGCTAAAATCGTAAAATGGGCCAAAATCTTGAATTCAGGATTTTGGAAAACTAAAATCTTGAAATCGGCGAAAATCTTGAATTCAGGATTTTGGAAAGCTAAAATCTTGAAATCGGGCAAGATCTTGAATTCAGGATTTTCGAAAGCTAAAATCTTGAATTCAGGATTTTGGAAAGCTAAAATCTTGAAATCGGCCAGAATCTTAAAATGAGGATTTTGGAAAGCTAAATCCTGAAATCGGCCAAAATCTTGAATTCAGGATTGTGGAAAGCAAAAATCTTGAAATCGGCCAAGATCTTGAATTCAGGATTTTGAAAAGCGATAATCCGTAAATCGGCCAAAATCTTGAATTCAGGATTTCTTAAAGCTAAAATCTGTAAATCGGCCAAAATCTTCATTTCAGGATTTTGGAAAGCTAAAATCTTCAAATCGGCCAAAATCTTGAGTTCAGGATTTTGGAAATCTAAAATCTTCAAAATCGGCCAGGATCTTGAAATCAGTATATTGGAAAGCTAAAATCTTGAAATCGGTCAAAAACTTGAATTCAGGATTGTGGAAAGCTAAAATCTTGAAATCGGCCAAGATCTTGAATTCAGGATTGTGGAAAGCTAAAATCTTGAAATCGGCCAAAATCTTGAATTCAGGATTGTGGAAAGCTAAAATCTTCAAATCGGCCAAGATCTTGAATACAGGATTTTGGAAAGCTAAGATCTTGAAATCGGACAAAATCTTGAATTCAGGATTGTGGAAAGCTAACATCTTGAAATCTGCCAAAATCTTGAATTCAGGATTTTGGAAAGCTAAAATCTTGGAATCGGCCAAAATCTTGAATTCATGATTTTGGAAAGCTAAAATCTTGAAATCGGCCAGAATCTTGAAATCAGGATTTTGGAACGCTAAAATCTTGAATTCAGGATTGTCGAAAGCTTAAATCTTGAAATCGGTCAAAATCTTGAATTCAGGATTGTGGAAAGCTAAAATCTTGAATTCAGGATTTTGGGAAGGTAAAATCTTGAAATCACGATTTTGGAAAGGTAAAATCTCGAATTCGGCCAAAATCTTCAATTAAGGATTTTGGAAAACTAAAATCTTGAAATCGGCCAAAATCTTTAATTCAGGATTTGGGATAGCTAAAATCTTCAAATCGACCAAAATCTTGAATTTAGGGTTTTGAAAAGCTAAAATCTTGAAGTCGGTCAAAATCTTGAATTCAGCATTTTCGAAACCACACATCTAGAAATCGGCCAAAATCTTGAATTCAGGATTTTTAAAAGCTAAAATCTTGAGATCGGCCAAGATCTTGAATTCAGGATTTTGGAAACCTAAAATCTTGAAATCGGCCAAAATCTTGAATTCAGGATTTTAGAAAACTAAAATCTTGAAATTGACCAAAATCTTGAATTTAGCATTTTGGAAACCTAAAATCTTGAAATCGGCCAAAGTCTTCATTTCTGAATTTTGGAAAGCTAAAATCTTCCGATCGGTCAAAATGTTGACTTCAGGATTTTTGGAAAGCTAAAATCTTGAAATCGGCGAAAATCTTGAATTCAGAATTATGGAAAGCTAAAATCTTGAAATTGGCCAAAATCTTGAATTTAAGATTTTGCAAAGCTAAAATCTTCAAATCGGCCAAAATCTTGAATTCAGGATTTTGGAAAGCTAAAATCTTCAAACCGTCGAAAATCTTGAATTCAGGATTTTGGAAACCTAAAATCTTGAAATCGGCGAAAATCTTGAATTCAGAATTTTGGAAACGTCAAATCTAGAAATCGGCCAGAATCTTAACTTCACGATTTTGGAAAGCTAAAATCTTCAAATCGGCCAAAATCTTGAATTCAGGATTTTGGAAAGCTAAAATCTTGAAATCAGCCAAAATCTTGAATTCAGGATTTTGTAAAGCTAAAATCTTGAAATAGGCTAAAAGCTTGAATTCAGGAGTTTGGAAAGCTAAAATCTTGAAATGGGCCAGTATTTTGAATACAGGATCTTTAAATGCTAAGATCTTGAAACTGGCCAAAGTCTGGACTTCAGGATCTTGGAAAGCTAAAATCCTGAAAGAGGCCAAAATCTTGAATTCAGGATTTTGGAACTCTAAAATCTTGAAAACGGCCAAAATCTTGAACTCCGAATTTTGGAAAGCTAAAATCTTCAAACCGGCTAAAATCTTGCATTTAGGATTTTGGAAGCTAAAATCTTGAAATCGGCCAAAATCTTGAATTCAAGATTTTGGAAAGCTAAAATCTTGAAATCGGCCAGAATCTTGAATTCAGGATTGTGGAAAGCTAAAATCTTGAAATCGGCCAAAATCTTGAATTCAAGATTTTGGAAAGCTAAAATCTTGAAATCGGCCAGAATCTTGAAATCAGGATTTTGGAAAGCTAAAATATTGAAATCGGCCAAAATCTTGAATTCAGGATTGCGGAAAGCTAAAATCTTGAAATCGGCCAAATCTTGAATTCAGGATTTTGGAAAGCCAAAATCCGTAAATCGGCCAAAATCTTGAATTCAGGATTTCTGAAAGCTAAAATCCGTAAATCGGCCAAAATCTTGAATTCAGGATTTTGGAAAGCTAAAATCTTGAGATCGGCCAAGATCTTGAATTCAGGATTTTGGAAATCTAAAATCCGTAAATCGGCCAAAATCTTGAATTCGGGATTTTGGAAAGCTAAAATCTTAAAATCGGTCAAAATCTTGAATTCAGGATTGTGGAAAGCTAAAATCTTGAAATCGGCCAAAATCTTGAATTCAGGATTGTGGAAAGCTAAAATCTTGAAATCGGCCAAAATCTTGAATTCAGGATTGTGGAAAGCTAAAATCTTGAGATCGGCCAAGATCTTGAATTCAGTATGTTGGATAGATAAAATCTTGAAATCGGCCAAAATCTTGAATTCAGGATTTTGGAAAGCTAAAATCTTGAAATCGGCCAAAATCTTGAATTAAGAATTTTGGAAAGCTAAAATCTTGAAATCGGCCAGAATCTTGAAATCAGGATTTTGGAAAGCTAAAATCTTGAAATCGGCCAAAATCTTGAATTCAGGATTGTGGAAAGCTAAAATCTTGAAATCGGCCAAGATCTTGAATTCAGGATTTTGGAAAGCCAAAATCCGTGAATCGGCCAAAATCTTGAATTCAGGATTTCTGAAAGCTAAAATCCGTAAATCGGCCAAAATCTTCAATTCAGGATTTTGGAAAGCTAAAATCTTGAAATCGGCGAAAATCTTAAATTCAGGATTTTGGAAAGCTAAAATCTTGAAATCGGCGAAAATCTTAAATTCAGGATTTTGGAAAGATAAAATCTTGAAAACGCTCAAAATCTTGAATTCAAGATTGTGGAAAGCTAAAATCTTAAACTCAGCCAAAATCTTGAATTCAGGATTTTGGAAAGCTAAAATCTTCAAATCGGCCAAAATCTTCAATTCAGGATTTTGGAAAGCTAAAATCTTGAAATCGGCCAAGATCTTTCATTCAGGATTTTGGAAAGCTAAAATCTTGAAACCGGCCATAATCTTGAATTCAGGATTGTGGAAAGCTAAAATCTTGAAATCGGTCAAAATCTTAAATTCAGGATTGTGGAAAGCTAAAATCTTGAGATCGGCCAAGATCTTGAATTCAGGATTTTGGAAAGCTAAAATCCGTAAATCGGCCAAAATCTTGAATTCAGGATTTTGCAAAGCTAAAATCTTGAAATCGGCGAAGATCTTGAAGTCAGGATTTTGGAAAACTAAAATCTTGAAATGGGCCAGAATCTTGAAATCCGGATTTTGGTATGCTAAAATCTTGAAATCGGCCAAAACCTTGAATTCAGGATTTTGGAAAGCTAAAATCTTGTAATCGGCCAAAATCTTGAATTCAGGATTTCTGAAAGCTAAAATCCGTAATTCGGCCAAAATCTTCAATTCAGGATTTTGGAAAGCTAAAATCTTGAAATCGGCCAAGATCTTTCATTCAGGATTTTGGAAAGCTAAAATCTTGAAATCGGCCAAAATCTTGAATTCAGGATTTTGGAAAGCTAAAATCTTGAAATCGGCCAGTATCTTGAAATGAGGATTTTGGAAAGCTAAAATCTTCAAATCGGCCAAAATATTGAATTCAGGATTTTGGAAAGCTAAAATCTTGAAATCGACCAAAATCTTGAATTCAGGATTTTGGAAGCTAAAATCTTGACATCGGCCAGAATCTTGAATTCAGCATTTTGGAAAGCTAAAACCTTGAAATCGGCCAAAATCTTGAATTCCGGATTTTGGAAAGCTAAAATCTTGAAATCGGCGAGAATCTTGAAATCAGGATTTTGGAAAGCTAAAATCTTGAAATCGACCAAAATCTTGAATTCAGGATTTTGGAAAGCTAAAATCTTGAAATCGGCCAAGATCTTGAATTCAGAATTTTGGAAAGCTAAAATCTTGAAATCGGTCAAAATCTTGAATTGAGGAATTTGAAAAGCTAAACTCTTGACATCGGCCAAAATCTTGAATTCAGCATTTTGGAAAGCTAAAACCTTCAAATCGGGACAAATCTTGAATTCAGGATTTTGGAAAGCTAAAATCTTGAAATCGGCCAGAATCTTGAAATCAGGATTTTGGAAAGCTAAAATCTTGAAATCGGCCAAAATCTTAAATTTAAGATTTTGGAAAGCTAAAATTTTGAAATCGGCCAAAATCTTGAAGTCAGGATTGTGGAAAGCTAAAATCTTGAAATCGGCCAAAATCTTGAATTCAGGACTGTGGAAAGCTAAAATCTTGAAATCGGCCAAAATCTTGAATTCAGGATTTTGGAAAGCTAAAATCTTGAAATCGGCCAAGATCTTGTAATCAGGATTTTCGAAAGCTAAAATCTTGAAATCGGCCAAAATCTTGAATTCAGGATTGTGGAAAGCTAAAATTTTGAGATCGGCCAAGATCTTCAATTCAGGATTTTGGAAAGCTAAAATCTTGAAATCGGCCGAAATCTTGAATTCACGATTGTGGAAAGCTAAAATCTTGAAATCGGCCAAGATCTTGAATTCAGGATTTTGGAAAGCTAAAATCCGTAAATCGGCCAAAATCTTGAATTCAGGATTGTGGAAAGCTAAAATCTTGAAATCGGCCAAGATCTTGAATTCAGGATTTTGGAAAGCTAAAATCCGTAAATCGGCCAAAATCTTGAATTCAGGATTGTGGAAAGCTAAAATCTTGAAATCGGCCAAGATCTTGAATTCAGGATTTTGGAAAGCTAAAATCTTCAAATCGGCCAAAATCTTGAATTCAGGATTGTGGAAAGCTAAAATCTTGAAATCGGCCAAAATCTTCAATTCAGGATTGTGGAAAGCTAAAATCTTGAAATTGGCCAAGATCTTGAATTCAGTATTTTTAAAAGCTAAAATCCGTAAATCGCCCAAAATCTTGAATTCAGGATTGTGGAAACCTAAAATCTTGAAATCGGCCAAGATCTTGAAGTCAGGATTTTGGAAAGCTAAAATCTTGAAATCGGCCTAGATCTTGAATTCAGAATTTTGGAAAGCTAAAATCTTGAAATCGGCCAAAATCTTGAAATCAGTATTTTGGAAAGATAAAATCTTGAAATCGGCCAAAATCTTGAATTCAGGATTTTGGAAGCTAAAATCTTGAAATCGGGCAAAATCTTGAATTCAGGATTTTGGAAAGCTAAAATCTTGAAATCGGCCAGAGTCTTGAAATCAGGATGCGGGAAAGCTAAAATCTTGAAATCGGTCAAAATCTTGAATTCAGGATTTTGGAAAGCTAAAATCTTGAATTCAGGATTTTGGAAAGCTAAAATCTTGAAATCGGCCACAATCTTGAAATCACGATTTTGAAAAGCTAAAATCTCGAAATCGGCCAAAATCTTGAATTCAGGATTGTGGAAAGCTAAAATCTTGAAATCGGCCAAGATCTTGAATTCAGGATTTAGGAAAGCTAAAATCTTGAAATCGGCCAAAATCTTGAATTCAGGATTGTGGAAAGATTAAATCTTGAAATCGGTCAAAATCTTGAATTCAGGATTGTGGAAAGCTAAAATCTTGAGATCGGCAGGGATCTTGAATTCAGGATTTTGGAAAGCGAAAATCCGCAAATGGGCCAAAATCTTGAATTCAGGATTGTGGAACGCTAAAATCTTGAAATCGGCCAGAATCATGAAATCAGGATTTTGGAAAGCTAAAATCTTGAAATCGGCCAACATCTTCAATTCAGGATTGTGGAAAGCTAAAATCTTGAAATCGGCCAAAATCTTGAATTCAGGATTTTGGAAAGCTAAAATCTCGAAATCGGCCACAATCTTGAAATCAGGATTGTGGAAAGCTAAAATCTTGAAATCGGCCAAAATCTTGAATTCAGGATTGTGGAAAGCTAAAATCTTGAAATCGGCCAAGATCTTGAATTCAGGATTTTGGAAAGCTAAAATCCGTAAATCGGCCAAAATCTTGAATTCAGGAATGTGGAAAGATTAAATCTTGAAAGCGGTCAAAATCTTGAATTCAGGATTGTGGAAAGCTAAAATCTTGAGATCGGCAGGGATCTTGAATTCAGGATTTTGGAAAGCGAAAATCCGTAAATCGGCCAAAATCTTGAATTCAGGATTGTGGAACGCTAAAATCTTGAAATCGGCCAAGATCTTGAATTCAGGATTTTGGAAAGCTAAAATCTTGAATCGGCCAAAATCTTGAAATCAGTATTTTGGAAAGCTAAAATCTTGAAATCGGCCAAAATCTTGAATTCAGGATTGTGGAAAGCTAAAATCTTGAAATCGGCCAGAATCATGAAATCAGGATTTTGGAAAGCTAAAATCTTGAAATCGGCCAACATCTTCAATTCAGGATTGTGGAAAGCTAAAATCTTGAAATCGGCCAAGATCTTGAATTCAAGATTTTGGAAAGCCAAAATCCGTAAATCGGCCAAAATCTTGAATTTAGGATTTCTGAAAGCTAAAATCCGTAAATCGGCCAAAATCTTCAATTCAGGATTTTGGAAAGCTAAGATCTTGAAATCGGCCAAAATCTTAAATTCAAGATTTTGGAAAGCTAAAATCTTGAAATCGGCCAAAATCTTGAATTCAGGATTTCTGAAAGCTAAAATCCGTACATCGGACAAAATCTTGAAATCAGTATTTTGGAAAGCTAAAATCTTGAAATCGGCCAAAATCTTGAATTCAGGATTGTGGAAAGCTAAAATCTTGAAATCGGCCAGAATCATGAAATCAGGATTTTGGAAAGCTAAAATCTTGAAATCGGCCAACATCTTCAATTCAGGATTGTGGAAAGCTAAAATCTTGAAATCGGCCAAGATCTTGAATTCAAGATTTTGGAAAGCCAAAATCCGTAAATCGGCCAAAATCTTGAATTCAGGATTTCTGAAAGCTAAAATCCGTAAATCGGCCAAAATCTTCAATTCAGGATTTTGGAAAGCTAAGATCTTGAAATCGGCCAAAATCTTGAATTCAGGATTTCTGAAAGCTAAAATCCGTACATCGGACAAAATCTTGAAATCAGGATTTTGGAAAGCTAAAATCTTGAAATCGGCCAAAATCTTGAATTCAGGATTTTGGAAAGCTAAAATCTCGAAATCGGCCACAATCTTGAAATCAGGATTGTGGAAAGCTAAAATCTTGAAATCGGCCAAAATCTTGAATTCAGGATTGTGGAAAGCTAAAATCTTGAAATCGGCCAAGATCTTGAATTCAGGATTTTGGAAAGCTAAAATCCGTAAATCGGCCAAAATCTTGAATTCAGGAATGTGGAAAGCTAAAATCTTGAAATCGGCCAGAGTCTTGAAATCAGGATGTGGGAAAGCTAAAATCTTGAATCGGTCAAAATCTTGAATTCAGGATGGTGGAAAGCTAAAATCTTGAAATCGGCCAAGATCTTGAATTCAGGATTTTGGAAAGCTAAAACCTTCAAATCGGCCAAAATCTTAAATTCAGGATTTTGGAAAGCTAAAATCTTGAAATCGGCCACAATCTTCAAATCAGGATTTTGGAAAGCTAAAATTTTGAAATCGGCAAAAATCATAAATTCAGGATTGTGGATAGCTAAAATCTTGAAATAGGCCAAAATCTTCAATTGAGCATTGTGGAAAGCTAAAATCTTGAAATCAGCCAAGAGCTTGAATTCAGTATTTTGGAAAGCTAAAATCCGTAAATCGCCCAAAATCTTGAATTCAGGATTGTGGAAAGCTAAAATCTTGAAATCGGCCGAAATCTTCTATTCAGGATTGTGGAAAGCTAAAATCTTGAAATCGGCCAAAATCTTCAAGTCAGGATTTTGGAAAGCTAAAATTTTGAAATCGGCAGAGATCTTGAATTCAGGATTTTGGAAAGCTAAAATCTTGAAATCGGCCAGAATCTTGAAATCAGGATTTTGGAAAGCTAAAATCTTGAAATCGGCCAAAATCTTGAATTCAGGATTTTTTAAAGCAAAAAATTTGACATCGGCCGAAATCTTGAATTCAGGATTTTGGAAAGCTAAAATCTTGAAATCGGCCAAAATCTTGAATTCAGGATTTTGGAAAGCTAAAATCTTGAAATCGGCCAAAATATTGAATTCAGGATTCTGGGAAGCTAAAATCTTGAAATAGGCCAAAATCTTGAATTCAGGATTGTGGAAAGCTAAAATCTTGAAATCGGCCAAGATCTTGAATTTTAGGATTTTGGAAAGCTAAAATCCGTAAATCGGCCAAAATCTTGAATTCAGGATTGTGGGAACCTAAAATCTTGAAATCGGCCAAGATCTTGAATTCAGGACTTTCGAAAGCTAAAATCTTTAAATCGGCCAAAATCTTGAATTCAGGATTTCTGAAAGCTAAAATCCGTAAATCGGCCAAAATCTTGAATTCAGGATTTTGGAAGCTAAAATCTTGACATCGGCCAAAATCTTGAAGTCAGGATTTTGGAAAGCTAAAATCTTGAAATCGGCCAGAATCTTGAAATCAGGATTTTGGAAAGCTAAAATCTTGAAATCGGCGAAAATCTTGAATTCAGGATTTTGGAAAGCTAAAATCTTCAAATCGGCCAAGTTCTTGAATTCAGGATTTTGGAAAGCTAAAATCTTGAAACCGGCCAGAGTCTTCAAATCAGGATGTGGGAAAGCTAAAATCTTGAAATCGGTCAAAATCTAGCCTGCGTGCAGACGATAACTAAACTCTGATTAGTACCGTCTGCGAAGCAGCGCAGAGATCCTTGTTCTGGACCCCCAACGGACTCAACGAATTACCGGAAGTGCGTTTCGAATTCCCCTTCAACCTGATTGGCGATCACGACAAACAAAACAAAGGCCTTTTTTAACTGGCCAATCGTGGCGCGTACTCAAATCTGGGTACACAGCTGGAAGTCCAGAACAAGGATTTCGGCGCTGTTTCGCAGACGGAGTTAACCAGAGTTTAATTTCGTCTGCGCGCAGGCTAGTCAAAATCTTGAATTCAGGATGGTGGAAAGCTAAAATCTTGAAATTGGCCAAGATCTTGAATTCAGTATTTTGAAAAGCTAAAATCCGTAAATCGCCCAAAATCTTGAATTCAGGATTGTGGAAACCTAAAATCTTGAAATCGGCCAAAATCTTCAATTCACGATGGTGGAAAGCTAAAATCTTGAAATCGGCCAAGATCTTGAAGTCAGGATTTTGGAAAGCTAAAATCTTGAAATCGGCCTAGATCTTGAATTCAGAATTTTAGAAAGCTAAAATCTTGAAATCGGCCAAAATCTTGAAATCAGTATTTTGGAAAGCTAAAATCTTGAAATCGGCCAAAATCTTGAATTCAGGATTTTGGAAAGCTAAAATCTTGAAATCGGCCAGAGTCTTGAAATCAGGATGCGGGAAAGCTAAAATCTTGAAATCGGTCAAAATCTTGAATTCAGGATTTTGGAAAGCTAAAATCTTGAATTCAGGATTTTGGAAAGCTAAAATCTTGAAATCGGCCACAATCTTGAAATCACGATTTTGAAAAGCTAAAATCTCGAAATCGGCCAAAATCTTGAATTCAGGATTGTGGAAAGCTAAAATCTTGAAATCGGCCAAGATCTTGAATTCAGGATTTAGGAAAGCTAAAATCTTGAAATCGGCCAAAATCTTGAATTCAGGATTGTGGAAAGATTAAATCTTGAAATCGGTCAAAATCTTGAATTCAGGATTGTGGAAAGCTAAAATCTTGAGATCGGCAGGGATCTTGAATTCAGGATTTTGGAAAGCGAAAATCCGTAAATGGGCCAAAATCTTGAATTCAGGATTGTGGAACGCTAAAATCTTGAAATCGGCCAAGATCTTGAATTCAGGATTTTGGAAAGCTAAAATCTTGAATCGGCCAAAATCTTGAAATCAGTATTTGGGAAAGCTAAAATCTTGAAATCGGCCAACATCTTGAATTCAGGATTGTGGAAAGCTAAAATCTTGAAATCGGCCAGAATCATGAAATCAGGATTTTGGAAAGCTAAAATCTTGAAATCGGCCAACATCTTCAATTCAGGATTGTGGAAAGCTAAAATCTTGAAATCGGCCAAGATCTTGAATTCAAGATTTTGGAAAGCCAAAATCCGTAAATCGGCCAAAATCTTGAATTCAGGATTTCTGAAAGCTAAAATCCGTAAATCGGCCAAAATCTTCAATTCAGGATTTTGGAAAGCTAAGATTTTGAAATCGGCCAAAATCTTAAATTCAGGATTTTGGAAAGCTAAAATCTTGAAATCGGCCAAAATCTTGAATTCAGGATTTCTGAAAGCTAAAATCCGTACATCGGACAAAATCTTGAATTCTGGATTTTGGAAAGCTAAAATCTTCAAATCGGCCAAAATCTTGAATTCAGGATTTTGGAAAGCTAAAATCTCGAAATCGGCCACAATCTTGAAATCAGGATTGTGGAAAGCTAAAATCTTGAAATCGGCCAAAATCTTGAATTCAGGATTGTGGAAAGCTAAAATCTTGAAATCGGCCAAGATCTTGAATTCAGGATTTTGGAAAGCTAAAATCCGTAAATCGGCCAAAATCTTGAATTCAGGAATGTGGAAAGCTAAAATCTTGAAATCGGCCAGAGTCTTGAAATCAGGATGTGGGAAAGCTAAAATCTTGAATCGGTCAAAATCTTGAATTCAGGATTTTGGAAAGCTAAAATCTTGAAATCGGCCAAAATCTTGAATTCAGGATTTTGGAAAGCTAAAATCTTGAAATGGGCCAAAATATTGAATTCAGGATTGTGGAAAGCTAAAATCTTGAAATAGGCCAAAATCTTGAATTCAGGATTGTGGAAAGCTAAAATCTTGAAATCGGCCAAGATCTTGAATTTTAGGATTTTGGAAAGCTAAAATCCGTAAATCGGCCAAAATCTTGAATTCAGGATTGTGGGAAGCTAAAATCTTGAAATCGGCCAAGATCTTGAATTCAGGACTTTCGAAAGCTAAAATCTTTAAATCGGCCAAAATCTTGAAGTCAGGATTTTGGAAAGCTAAAATCTTGAAATCGGCCAGAATCTTGAAATCAGGATTTTGGAAAGCTAAAATCTTGAAATCGGCGAAAATCTTGAATTCAGGATTTTGGAAAGCTAAAATCTTCAAATCGGCCAAGATCTTGAATTCAGGATTTTGGAAAGCTAAAATCTTGAAACCGGCCAGAGTCTTCAAATCAGGATGTGGGAAAGCTAAAATCTTGAAACCGGTCAAAATCTTGAATTCAGGATGGTGGGAAGCTAAAATCTTGAAATCGGTCAAAATCTTGAATTCAGTATTTTGGAAAGCTAAAATCTTGAAATCGGCCAAAATCTTGAATTCAGGATTTTGGAAAGCTAAAATCTTGAAATCGGCCAAGATCTTGAAATCAGGATTATGGAAAGCTAAAATCTTGAAATCGGCCAAAATCTTGAAATCAGTATTTTGGAAAGCTAAAATCTTGAAATCGGCCAAAATCTTGAATTCAGGATTTTGGAAGCTAAAATCTTGAAATCGGGCAAAATCTTGAATTCAGGATTTTGGAAAGCTACAATCTTGAAATCGGCCAGAGTCTTGAAATCAGGATGTGGGAAAGCTAAAATCTTGAAATCGGTCAAAATCTTGAATTCAGGATTTTGGAAAGCTAAAATCTTGAATTCAGGATTTTGGAAAGCTAAAATCTTGAAATCGGCCACAATCTTGAAATCACGATTTTGGAAAGCTAAAATCTTGAAATCGGCCAAAATCTTGAATTCAGGATTTTGGAAAGCTAAAATCTTGAAATCGGCCAAGATCTTGAATTCAGGATTTTGGAAAGCTAAAATCTTGAAATCGGCCAAAATCTTGAATTCAGGATTTTGGAAGCTAAAATCTTCAAAATCGGCCAAAATCTTGAATTCAGGATTTTCGAAAGCTAAAATCTTGAAATCGGCCAGAGTCTTGAAATCAGGATGTGGGAAAGCTAAAATCTTGAAATAGGTCAAAATCTTGAATTCAGGATGGTGGAAAGCTCAAATCTTGAAATCGGCCAGAATCCTGAAATATGGATTTTGGAAAGCTAAAATCTTGGAATCGGCCAAAATCTTGAATTCAGGATTTTGGAAAGCTAAAATCTTGAAATCGGCCAAAATCTTGAATTCAGGATTGTGGAGAGCTAAAATCTTGAAATCGGCCAAAATCTTGAATTCAGGATTGTGGAAAGCTAAAATCTTGAGATCGGCCAAGATCTTGAATTTAGGATTTTGGAAAGGTAAAATCTTGAAATCGGCCAAAATCTTGAATTGAGGATTTTGGAAAGCTAAAATCTTGAAATCGGCCAAAATCTTGAATTCAGGATTTTGGAAAGCTAAAATCTTGAAATCGGCCAGAATCTTGAAATGAGGATTTTGGAAAGGTAAATCTTGAAATCGGCCAAAATCTTCAATTCAGGATTGTGGAAAGCAAAAATCTTAAAATCGGCCAAGATCTTGAATTCAGGATTTTGGAAAGCGAAAATCCGTAAATCGGCCAAAATCTTGAATTCAGGATTTCTGAAAGCTAAAATCCGTAAATCGACCAAAATCTTCAATTCAGGATTTTGGAAAGCTAAAATCTTGAAATCGGTCAAAATCTTAAATTAAGGATTTTGGAAAGCTAAAATCTTGAAATCGGCCAAGATCTTGAATTCAGTATTTTGGAAAGCTAAAATCCGTATATCGCCCAAAATCTTCAATTCAGTATTGTGGAAAGCTAAAATCTTGAAATCGGCCAAAATCTTCAATACAGGATTGTGGAAAGCTAAAATCTTGAAATCGGCCAAAATCTTGAAGTCAGGTTTTTGGAAAGCTAAAATCTTGAAATCGGCCAAGATCTTGAATTCAGGATTTTGGAAAGCTAAAATCTTGAAATCGGCCAGAATCTTGAAACCAGGATTTTGAAAAGCTAAAATCTTGAAATCGGCCAAAATCTTGAATTCAGGATTTTGGAAGCTAAAATCTTGAAATCGGCCAAAATCTTGAATTCAGGATTTTGGAAAGCTAAAATCTTGAAATCGGCCAAAATCTTGAATTCAGGATTGTGGAAAGCTAAAATCTTGAAATCGGTCAAAATCGTGAATTCAGGATTGTGGAAAGCTAAAATCTTGAAATCGGCCAAGATCTTGAATTCAGGATTTTGGAAAGCTAAAATCCGTAAATCGGCCAAAATCTTGAATTCAGGATTTTGGAAAGCTAAGATCTTGAAATCGGCCAAAATCTTTTATTCAGGATTGTGGAAAGCAAAAAACTTGACATCGGCCAAAAACTTGAATTCAGCATTTTGGAAAGCTAAAACCTTGAAATCGGCCAAAATCTTGAATTCAGGATTTTGGAAAGCTAAAATCTTGAAATCGGCCAGAGCCTTGAAATCAGGATGTGGAAAAGCTAAAGTCTTGAAATCGGTCAAAATCTTGAATTCAGGATGAAGAAAGCTAAAATCGTGAAATCGGCAAGATCTTGAATTCAGGATTTTGGAAAGCTAAAATCTTGAAATCGGCCAAGATCTTGAATTCAGGATTTTGGAAAGCTAAAATCTTGAAATTGGCCAGAATCTTGAAATCAGGATTTTGGAAAGCTACAATCTTGAAATCGGCCAAAATCTTGAATTCAGGATTTTGGAAAGCTAAAATCTTGAAATCGGCCATGATCTTGAATTCAGGATTTTGGAAAGCAAAAAACTTGACATCGGCCAAAATCTTGAATTCAGGGTTTTGGAAAGCTAAAATGTTGAAATCGGCCAAAATCTTGAATTCAGGATTTTCGAAAGCTAAAATCTTGAAATCGGCCAAAATCTTGAATTCAGGATTTTTTAAAGCAAAAAATTTGACATCGGCCAAAATCTTGAATTCAGGATTTTGGAAAGCAAAAATCTTGAAATCGGCCAAAATCTTGAATTCAGTATTTTGGAAAGCTAAAATCTTGAAATCGGCCAGTATCTTGAAATGAGGATTTTGGAAAACTAAAATCTTGAAATCGGCCAAAATATTGAATTCAGGATTGTGGAAAGCTAGAATCTTGAAATAGGCCGAAATCTTGAATTCAGGATTGTGGAAAGCTAAAATCTTGAAATCGGCCAAGATCTTGAATTCAGGATTGTGGAAAGCTAAAATCTTGAGATCGGCCAAGATCTTGAATTCAGGATTTTGGAAAGCTAAAATCTTGAAATCGGCCAAAATCTTGAATTCAGGATTTTGGAAAGCTAAAATCTTGAAATCGGCCAGTATCTTGAAATGAGGATTTTGGAAAGCTAAAATCTTCAAATCGGCCAAAATATTGAATTCAGGATTTTGGAAAGCTAAAATCTTGAAATCGACCAAAATCTTGAATTCAGGATTTTGGAAGCTAAAATCTTGACATCGGCCAGAATCTTGAATTCAGCATTTTGGAAAGCTAAAACCTTGAAATCGGCCAAAATCTTGAATTCCGGATTTTGGAAAGCTAAAATCTTGAAATCGGCGAGAATCTTGAAATCAGGATTTTGGAAAGCTAAAATCTTGAAATCGACCAAAATCTTGAATTCAGGATTTTGGAAAGCTAAAATCTTGAAATCGGCCAAGATCTTGAATTCAGAATTTTGGAAAGCTAAAATCTTGAAATCGGTCAAAATCTTGAATTGAGGAATTTGAAAAGCTAAACTCTTGACATCGGCCAAAATCTTGAATTCAGCATTTTGGAAAGCTAAAACCTTCAAATCGGGACAAATCTTGAATTCAGGATTTTGGAAAGCTAAAATCTTGAAATCGGCCAGAATCTTGAAATCAGGATTTTGGAAAGCTAAAATCTTGAAATCGGCCAAAATCTTAAATTTAAGATTTTGGAAAGCTAAAATTTTGAAATCGGCCAAAATCTTGAAGTCAGGATTGTGGAAAGCTAAAATCTTGAAATCGGCCAAAATCTTGAATTCAGGACTGTGGAAAGCTAAAATCTTGAAATCGGCCAAAATCTTGAATTCAGGATTTTGGAAAGCTAAAATCTTGAAATCGGCCAAGATCTTGTAATCAGGATTTTCGAAAGCTAAAATCTTGAAATCGGCCAAAATCTTGAATTCAGGATTGTGGAAAGCTAAAATTTTGAGATCGGCCAAGATCTTCAATTCAGGATTTTGGAAAGCTAAAATCTTGAAATCGGCCGAAATCTTGAACTCACGATTGTGGAAAGCTAAAATCTTGAAATCGGCCAAGATCTTGAATTCAGGATTTTGGAAAGCTAAAATCCGTAAATCGGCCAAAATCTTGAATTCAGGATTGTGGAAAGCTAAAATCTTGAAATCGGCCAAGATCTTGAATTCAGGATTTTGGAAAGCTAAAATCCGTAAATCGGCCAAAATCTTGAATTCAGGATTGTGGAAAGCTAAAATCTTGAAATCGGCCAAGATCTTGAATTCAGGATTTTGGAAAGCTAAAATCTTCAAATCGGCCAAAATCTTGAATTCAGGATTGTGGAAAGCTAAAATCTTGAAATCGGCCAAAATCTTCAATTCAGGATTGTGGAAAGCTAAAATCTTGAAATTGGCCAAGATCTTGAATTCAGTATTTTGAAAAGTTAAAATCCGTAAATCGCCCAAAATCTTGAATTCAGGATTGTGGAAACCTAAAATCTTGAAATCGGCCAAAATCTTCAATTCACGATGGTGGAAAGCTAAAATCTTGAAATCGGCCAAGATCTTGAAGTCAGGATTTTGGAAAGCTAAAATCTTGAAATCGGCCTAGATCTTGAATTCAGAATTTTGGAAAGCTAAAATCTTGAAATCGGCCAAAATCTTGAAATCAGTATTTTGGAAAGATAAAATCTTGAAATCGGCCAAAATCTTGAATTCAGGATTTTGGAAGCTAAAATCTTGAAATCGGGCAAAATCTTGAATTCAGGATTTTGGAAAGCTAAAATCTTGAAATCGGCCAGAGTCTTGAAATCAGGATGCGGGAAAGCTAAAATCTTGAAATCGGTCAAAATCTTGAATTCAGGATTTTGGAAAGCTAAAATCTTGAATTCAGGATTTTGGAAAGCTAAAATCTTGAAATCGGCCACAATCTTGAAATCACGATTTTGAAAAGCTAAAATCTCGAAATCGGCCAAAATCTTGAATTCAGGATTGTGGAAAGCTAAAATCTTGAAATCGGCCAAGATCTTGAATTCAGGATTTAGGAAAGCTAAAATCTTGAAATCGGCCAAAATCTTGAATTCAGGATTGTGGAAAGATTAAATCTTGAAATCGGTCAAAATCTTGAATTCAGGATTGTGGAAAGCTAAAATGTTGAGATCGGCAGGGATCTTGAATTCAGGATTTTGGAAAGCGAAAATCCGCAAATGGGCCAAAATCTTGAATTCAGGATTGTGGAACGCTAAAATCTTGAAATCGGCCAGAATCATGAAATCAGGATTTTGGAAAGCTAAAATCTTGAAATCGGCCAACATCTTCAATTCAGGATTGTGGAAAGCTAAAATCTTGAAATCGGCCAAGATCTTGAATTCAAGATTTTGGAAAGCCAAAATCCGTAAATCGGCCAAAAATCTTGAATTCAGGATTTCTGAAAGCTAAAATCCGTAAATCGGCCAAAATCTTCAATTCAGGATTTTGGAAAGCTAAGATCTTGAAATCGGCCAAAATCTTAAATTCAGGATTTTGGAAAGCTAAAATCTTGAAATCGGCCAAAATCTTGAATTCAGGATTTCTGAAAGCTAAAATCCGTACATCGGACAAAATCTTGAAATCAGGATTTTGGAAAGCTAAAATCTTGAAATCGGCCAAAATCTTGAATTCAGGATTTTGGAAAGCTAAAATCTCGAAATCGGCCACAATCTTGAAATCAGGATTCTGGAAAGCTAAAATCTTGAAATCGGCCAAAATCTTGAATTCAGGATTGTGGAAAGCTAAAATCTTGAAATCGGCCAAGATCTTGAATTCAGGATTTTGGAAAGCTAAAATCCGTAAATCGGCCAAAATCTTGAATTCAGGAATGTGGAAAGATTAAATCTTGAAAGCGGTCAAAATCTTGAATTCAGGATTGTGGAAAGCTAAAATCTTGAGATCGGCAGGGATCTTGAATTCAGGATTTTGGAAAGCGAAAATCCGTAAATCGGCCAAAATCTTAAATTCAGGATTGTGGAACGCTAAAATCTTGAAATCGGCCAAGATCTTGAATTCAGGATTTTGGAAAGCTAAAATCTTGAATCGGCCAAAATCTTGAAATCAGTATTTTGGAAAGCTAAAATCTTGAAATCGGCCAAAATCTTGAATTCAGGATTGTGGAAAGCTAAAATCTTGAAATCGGCCAGAATCATGAAATCAGGATTTTGGAAAGCTAAAATCTTGAAATCGGCCAACATCTTCAATTCAGGATTGTGGAAAGCTAAAATCTTGAAATCGGCCAAGATCTTGAATTCAAGATTTTGGAAAGCCAAAATCCGTAAATCGGCCAAAATCTTGAATTTAGGATTTCTGAAAGCTAAAATCCGTAAATCGGCCAAAATCTTCAATTCAGGATTTTGGAAAGCTAAGATCTTGAAATCGGCCAAAATCTTAAATTCAGGATTTTGGAAAGCTAAAATCTTGAAATCGGCCAAAATCTTGAATTCAGGATTTCTGAAAGCTAAAATCCGTACATCGGACAAAATCTTGAAATCAGTATTTTGGAAAGCTAAAATCTTGAAATCGGCCAAAATCTTGAATTCAGGATTGTGGAAAGCTAAAATCTTGAAATCGGCCAGAATCATGAAATCAGGATTTTGGAAAGCTAAAATCTTGAAATCGGCCAACATCTTCAATTCAGGATTGTGGAAAGCTAAAATCTTGAAATCGGCCAAGATCTTGAATTCAAGATTTTGGAAAGCCAAAATCCGTAAATCGGCCAAAATCTTGAATTCAGGATTTCTGAAAGCTAAAATCCGTAAATCGGCCAAAATCTTCAATTCAGGATTTTGGAAAGCTAAGATCTTGAAATCGGCCAAAATCTTGAATTCAGGATTTCTGAAAGCTAAAATCCGTACATCGGACAAAATCTTGAAATCAGGATTTTGGAAAGCTAAAATCTTGAAATCGGCCAAAATCTTGAATTCAGGATTTTGGAAAGCTAAAATCTCGAAATCGGCCACAATCTTGAAATCAGGATTGTGGAAAGCTAAAATCTTGAAATCGGCCAAAATCTTGAATTCAGGATTGTGGAAAGCTAAAATCTTGAAATCGGCCAAGATCTTGAATTCAGGATTTTGGAAAGCTAAAATCCGTAAATCGGCCAAAATCTTGAATTCAGGAATGTGGAAAGCTAAAATCTTGAAATCGGCCAGAGTCTTGAAATCAGGATGTGGGAAAGCTAAAATCTTGAATCGGTCAAAATCTTGAATTCAGGATGGTGGAAAGCTAAAATCTTGAAATCGGCCAAGATCTTGAATTCAGGATTTTGGAAAGCTAAAACCTTCAAATCGGCCAAAATCTTAAATTCAGGATTTTGGAAAGCTAAAATCTTGAAATCGGCCACAATCTTCAAATCAGGATTTTGGAAAGCTAAAATTTTGAAATCGGCAAAAATCATAAATTCAGGATTGTGGATAGCTAAAATCTTGAAATAGGCCAAAATCTTCAATTGAGCATTGTGGAAAGCTAAAATCTTGAAATCAGCCAAGAGCTTGAATTCAGTATTTTGGAAAGCTAAAATCCGTAAATCGCCCAAAATCTTGAATTCAGGATTGTGGAAAGCTAAAATCTTGAAATCGGCCGAAATCTTCTATTCAGGATTGTGGAAAGCTAAAATCTTGAAATCGGCCAAAATCTTCAAGTCAGGATTTTGGAAAGCTAAAATTTTGAAATCGGCAGAGATCTTGAATTCAGGATTTTGGAAAGCTAAAATCTTGAAATCGGCCAGAATCTTGAAATCAGGATTTTGGAAAGCTAAAATCTTGAAATCGGCCAAAATCTTGAATTCAGGATTTTTTAAAGCAAAAAATTTGACATCGGCCGAAATCTTGAATTCAGGATTTTGGAAAGCTAAAATCTTGAAATCGGCCAAAATCTTGAATTCAGGATTTTGGAAAGCTAAAATCTTGAAATCGGCCAAAATATTGAATTCAGGATTCTGGGAAGCTAAAATCTTGAAATAGGCCAAAATCTTGAATTCAGGATTGTGGAAAGCTAAAATCTTGAAATCGGCCAAGATCTTGAATTTTAGGATTTTGGAAAGCTAAAATCCGTAAATCGGCCAAAATCTTGAATTCAGGATTGTGGGAACCTAAAATCTTGAAATCGGCCAAGATCTTGAATTCAGGACTTTCGAAAGCTAAAATCTTTAAATCGGCCAAAATCTTGAATTCAGGATTTCTGAAAGCTAAAATCCGTAAATCGGCCAAAATCTTGAATTCAGGATTTTGGAAGCTAAAATCTTGACATCGGCCAAAATCTTGAAGTCAGGATTTTGGAAAGCTAAAATCTTGAAATCGGCCAGAATCTTGAAATCAGGATTTTGGAAAGCTAAAATCTTGAAATCGGCGAAAATCTTGAATTCAGGATTTTGGAAAGCTAAAATCTTCAAATCGGCCAAGTTCTTGAATTCAGGATTTTGGAAAGCTAAAATCTTGAAACCGGCCAGAGTCTTCAAATCAGGATGTGGGAAAGCTAAAATCTTGAAATCGGTCAAAATCTAGCCTGCGTGCAGACGATAACTAAACTCTGATTAGTACCGTCTGCGAAGCAGCGCAGAGATCCTTGTTCTGGACCCCCAACGGACTCAACGAATTACCGGAAGTGCGTTTCGAATTCCCCTTCAACCTGATTGGCGATCACGACAAACAAAACAAAGGCCTTTTTTAACTGGCCAATCGTGGCGCGTACTCAAATCTGGGTACACAGCTGGAAGTCCAGAACAAGGATTTCGGCGCTGTTTCGCAGACGGAGTTAACCAGAGTTTAATTTCGTCTGCGCGCAGGCTAGTCAAAATCTTGAATTCAGGATGGTGGAAAGCTAAAATCTTGAAATTGGCCAAGATCTTGAATTCAGTATTTTGAAAAGCTAAAATCCGTAAATCGCCCAAAATCTTGAATTCAGGATTGTGGAAACCTAAACTCTTGAAATCGGCCAAAATCTTCAATTCACGATGGTGGAAAGCTAAAATCTTGAAATCGGCCAAGATCTTGAAGTCAGGATTTTGGAAAGCTAAAATCTTGAAATCGGCCTAGATCTTGAATTCAGAATTTTAGAAAGCTAAAATCTTGAAATCGGCCAAAATCTTGAAATCAGTATTTTGGAAAGCTAAAATCTTGAAATCGGCCAAAATCTTGAATTCAGGATTTTGGAAAGCTAAAATCTTGAAATCGGCCAGAGTCTTGAAATCAGGATGCGGGAAAGCTAAAATCTTGAAATCGGTCAAAATCTTGAATTCACGATTTTGGAAAGCTAAAATCTTGAATTCAGGATTTTGGAAAGCTAAAATCTTGAAATCGGCCACAATCTTGAAATCACGATTTTGAAAAGCTAAAATCTCGAAATCGGCGAAAATCTTGAATTCAGGATTGTGGAAAGCTAAAATCTTGAAATCGGCCAAGATCTTGAATTCAGGATTTAGGAAAGCTAAAATCTTGAAATCGGCCAAAATCTTGAATTCAGGATTGTGGAAAGATTAAATCTTGAAATCGGTCAAAATCTTGAATTCAGGATTGTGGAAAGCTAAAATCTTGAGATCGGCAGGGATCTTGAATTCAGGATTTTGGAAAGCGAAAATCCGTAAATGGGCCAAAATCTTGAATTCAGGATTGTGGAACGCTAAAATCTTGAAATCGGCCAAGATCTTGAATTCAGGATTTTGGAAAGCTAAAATCTTGAATCGGCCAAA
>OZ037785.1:385000-442500 GCA_964035525.1 Porites cylindrica | reverse complement strand
TTCAGGATTTTGGAAAGCTAAAGTCTTGAAATAGGCCAGAATCTTGAATTCAGCATTTTGTTAAGCTAAAATCTTAAAATTGGCCAAAATCTTGAATTCAGCATTTTGAAAAGCTAAAATCTTCAAATCGCCCAAAATCTTGAATGCAGGATTTTGGAAAGCTAAAATCTTCACATCGGACAAAATCTTCAATTCAGGATTTTGGAAAGCTAAAATCCTGAGATCGGCCAAGATCTTGAATTCAGAATTTTGGAAAGCTAAAATCCGTAAATCAGCCAAAATCTTGAATTCAGGATTTTGGAAAGCTAAAATCTTGAAATCGGCCAAGATCTTGAAGTCAGGATTTTGGAAAACTAAAATCTTGAAATCGGCCAGAATCTTGAAATCCGGATTTTGGTATGCTAAAATCTTGAAATCGGCCAAAACCTTGAATTCAGGATTTTCGAAAGCTAAAATCTTGTAATCGGCCAAAATATTGAATTTAGGATTTCTGAAAGCTAAAATCCGTAATTCGGCCAAAATCTTCAATTCAGGATTTTGGAAAGCTAAAATCTTGAAATCGGCCAAAATCTTGAATTCAGGATTTTGGAAAGCTAAAATGTTGAAATCGGCCAGAATCTTGAAATCAGGATTTTGGAAAGCTAAAATCTTGAAATCGGCCAAAATCTTGAATTCAGGATTGTGAAAAGCTAAAATCTTGAAATCGGCCAAAATCTTGAATTCAGGATTGTGGAAAGCTAAAATCTTGAAATCGGCCAAGATCTTGAATTCAGGATTTTGGAAAGCTAAAATCTTGAAATAGGCCAAAATCTTGAATTCAGGATTTCTGAAAGCTAAAATCCGTAAATCGGCCAAAATCTTGAATTCAGGATTTTGGAAAGCTAAAATCTTGAAATAGGCCAAAATCTTGAATTCAGGATTTTGGAAAGCTAAATTGAATTCAGGATTTTGGAAAGCTAAAATCTTGAAATCGGCCAAGATCTTGAATTCGGGATTTTGGAAAGCTAAAATCTTGAATTCAGGATTTTGGAAAGCTAAAATCTTGAAATCGGCCACAATCTTGAAATCACGATTTTCGAAAGCTAAAATCTTGAAATCGGCCAAAATGTTGAATTCAGGATTGTGGAAAGCTAAAATCTTCAAATCGGCCAAGATCTTAAATTCAGGATTGTGGAAAGCTTAAATCTTGAAATCGGTCAAAATCTTGAATTCAGGATTGTGGAAAGCCAAAATCTTGAGATCGGCAGGGATCTTGAATTCAGGATTTTGGAAAGCTAAAATCCGTATATCGGCCAAAATCTTGAATTCAGGATTTTGGAAAGCTAAAATCTTGAAATCGGCCAAAATCTTAAATTCAGGATTTTGGAAAGCTAAAATCTTGAAATTGGCCAAAATCTTCAATTCAGGATTGTGGAAAGCTAAAATCTTGACATCGGCCAAAATCTTGAAGTCAGGATTTTGGAAAGCTAAAATCTTGAAATCGGCCAAGATCTTGAATTCAGGATTTTGGAAAACTAAAATCCGTAAATCGCCCAAAATCTTGAATTCAGGATTGTGGAAAGCTAAAATCTTGAAATTGGCCAAAATCTTCAATTCAGGATTGTGAAAAGCTAAAATCTTGAAATCGGCCAAAATCTTGAATTCAGGATTTTGGAAGCCAAAATCTTCAAATCGGCCAAAATCTTGAATTCAGGATTTTGGAAAGCTAAAATCTTGAAATCGGCCAGAGTTTTGAAATCAGGATGTGGGAAAGCTAAAATCTTGAAATCGGTCAAAATCTTGAATCCAGGATGGTGGAAAGCTAAAATCTTGAAATCGGCCAGAATCCTGAAATATGGATTTTGGAAAGCTAAAATATTGGAATCGGCCAAAATCTTGAATTCAGGATTTTGGAAAGCTAAAATCTTGAAATCGGCCAAAATCTTGAATTCAGGATTGTGGAGAGCTAAAATCTTGAAATCGGCCAAAATCTTGAATTCAGGATTGTGGAAAGCTAAAATCTTGAGATCGGCCAACATCTTGAATTCAGGATTTTGGAAAGCTAAAATCTTGAAATCGGCCAACATCTTGAATTCAGGATTTTGGAAAGCTAAAATCTTGAAATCGGCCAAAATTTTGAATTCAGGATTTTTGAAAGCTAAAATCTTGAAATCGGCCAGAATCTTGAAATGAGGATTTTGGAAAGGTAAATCTTGAAATCGGCCAAAATCTTGAATTCAGGATTGTGGAAAGCAAAAATCTTAAAATCGGCCAAGATCTTGAATTCAGGATTTTGGAAAGCGAAAATCCGTAAATCGGCCAAAATCTTGAATTCAGGATTTCTGAAAGCTAAAATCCGTAAATCGACCAAAATCTTCAATTCAGGATTTTGGAAAGCTAAAATCTTGAAATCGGTCAAAATCTTAAATTTAAAATTTTGGAAAGCTAAAATCTTGAAATCGGCCAAGATCTTGAATTCAGTATTTTGGAAAGCTAAAATCCGTAAATCGCCCAAAATCTTTAATTCAGTATTGTGGAAAGCTAACATCTTGAAATCGGCCAAAATCTTCAATTCAGGATTGTGGAAAGCTAAAATCTTGAAATCGGCCAAAATCTTGAAGTCAGGATTTTGGAAAGCTAAAATCTTAAAATCGGCCAAGATGTTGAATTCAGGATTTTGGAAAGCTAAAATCTTGAAATCGGCCAGAATCTTGAAACCAGGATTTTGAAAAGCTAAAATCTTGAAATCGGCCAAAATCTTGAATTCAGGATTTTGGAAAGCTAAAATCTTGAAATCGGCCAAAATCTTGAATTCAGGATTTTGGAAAGCTAAAATCTTGAAATCGGCCAAAATCTTGAATTCAGGATTGTGGAAAGCTAAAATCTTGAAATCGGTCAAAATCGTGAATTCAGGATTTTGGAAAGCTAAAATCTTGAAATCGGCAAAAACCTTGAATTCATGATTGTGGAAAGCTAAAATCTTGAAATCAGTCAAAATCTTGAATTTAGGATTGTGGAAAGCTAAAATCCGTAAATCGGCCAAAATCTTGAATTCAGGATTTTGGAAAGCTAAAATCCGTAAATCGGCCAACATCTTGAATTCAGGATTTTGGAAAGCTAAAATCTTGAATTCAGGATTTTGGAAATCTAAAATCTTGAAATCGGGCACAATCTTGAAATCACGATTTTGGAAAGCTAAAATCTTGAAATCGGCCAAAATCTGGAATTCAGGATTTTGGAAAGCTAAAATCTTGAAATCGGCCAAGATCTTGAATTCAGGATTTTGGAAAGCGAAAATCCGTAAATCGGCCAAAATCTTGAATTCAGGATTTCTGAAAGCTAAAATCCGTAAATCGACCAAAATCTTCAATTCAGGATTTTGGAAAGCTAAAATCTTGAAATCGGTCAAAATCTTAAATTTAAAATTTTGGAAAGCTAAAATCTTGAAATCGGCCAAAATCTTGAATTCAGTATTTTGGAAAGCTAAAATCCGTAAATCGCCCAAAATCTTTAATTCAGTATTGTGGAAAGCTAACATCTTGAAATCGGCCAAAATCTTCAATTCAGGATTGTGGAAAGCTAAAATCTTGAAATCGGCCAAAATCTTGAAGTCAGGATTTTGGAAAGCTAAAATCTTAACATCGGCCAAGATGTTGAATTCAGGATTTTGGAAAGCTAAAATCTTGAAATCGGCCAGAATCTTGAAACCAGGATTTTGAAAAGCTAAAATCTTGAAATCGGCCAAAATCTTGAATTCAGGATTTTGGAAAGCTAAAATCTTGAAATCGGCCAAAATCTTGAATTCAGGATTTTGGAAAGCTAAAATCTTGAAATCGGCCAAAATCTTGAATTCAGGATTGTGGAAAGCTAAAATCTTGAAATCGGTCAAAATCGTGAATTCAGGATTTTGGAAAGCTAAAATCTTGAAATCGGCAAAAACCTTGAATTCATGATTGTGGAAAGCTAAAATCTTGAAATCAGTCAAAATCTTGAATTCAGGATTGTGGAAAGCTAAAATCCGTAAATCGGCCAAAATCTTGAATTCAGGATTTTGGAAAGCTAAAATCCGTAAATCGGCCAAAATCTTGAATTCAGGATTTTGGAAAGCTAAAATCTTGAATTCAGGATTTTGGAAATCTAAAATCTTGAAATCGGGCACAATCTTGAAATCACGATTTTGGAAAGCTAAAATCCGTAAATCGGCCAAAATCTTGAATTCAGGATTGTGGAAAGCTAAAATCTTGAAATCGGCCAAGATCTTGAATTAAGGATTTTGGAAAGCTAAAATCTTCAACTCGGCCAAAATCTTGAATTCAGGATTGTGGAAAGCTAAAATCTTGAAATCGGCCAAAATCTTCAATTCAGTATTGTGCAAAGCTAAAATCTTGAAATTGGCCAAGATCTTGAATTCAGTATTTTGAAAAGCTAAAATCCGTAAATCGCCCAAAATCTTGAATTCAGGATTGTGGAAACCTAAAATCTTGAAATCGGCCAAAATCTTCAATTCACGATGGTGGAAAGCTAAAATCTTGAAATCGGCCAAGATCTTGAAGTCAGGATTTTGGAAAGCTAAAATCTTGAAATCGGCCAAAATCTTGAAATCAGTATTTTGGAAAGCTAAAATCTTGAAATCGGCCAAAATCTTGAATTCAGGATTTTGGAAGCTAAAATCTTGAAATCGGGCAAAATCTTGAATTCAGGATTATGGAAAGCTAAAATCTTGAAATCGGCCAGAGTCTTGAAATCAGGATGTGGGAAAGCTAAAATCTTGAAATCGGTCAAAATCTTGAATTCAGGATTTTGGAAAGCTAAAATCTTGAATTCAGGATTTTGGAAAGCTAAAATCTTGAAATCGGCCACAATCTTGAAATCACGATTTTGGAAAGCTAAAATCTTGAAATCGGCCAAAATCTTGAATTCAGGATTTTGGAAAGCTAAAATCTTGAAATCGGCCAAGATCTTGAATTCAGGATTTTGGAAAGCTAAAATGTTGAAATTGGCCAAAATCTTGAATTCAGGATTGTGGAAAGATTAAATCTTGAAATCGGTCAAAATCTTGAATTCAGGATTGTGGAAAGCTAAAATCTTGAGATCGGCAGGGATCTTGAATTCAGGATTTTGGAAAGCGAAAATCCGTAAATCGGCCAAATTCAGGATTGTGGAACGCTAAAATCTTGAAATCGGCCAAGATCTTGAATTCAATATTTTGGAAAGCCAAAATCCGTAAATCGGCCCAAATCTTGAATTCAGGATTTCTGAAAGCTAAAATCCGTAAATCCGCCAAAATCTTCAATTCAGGATTTTGGAAAGCTAAAATCTTGGAATCGGCCAAAATCTTAAATTCAGGATTTTGGAAAGCTAAAATCTTGAAATCGGCCAAAATCTTGAATTCAGGATTTCTGAAAGCTAAAATCCGTACATCGGCCAAAATCTTGAATTCAGGATTTTGGAAAGCTAAAATCTTCAAATCGGCCAAAATCTTGAATTCAGGATTTTGAAAAGCTAAAATCTTGAAATCAGCCACAATCTTGAAATCAGGATTGTGGAAAGCTAAAATCTTGAAATCGGCAGGGATCTTGAATTCAGGATTTTCGAAAGCGAAAATCCGTAAATCGGCCAAAATCTTGAATTCAGGATTGTGGAACGCTAAAATCTTGAAATCGGCCAAGATCTTGAATTCAGGATTTTGGAAAGCTAAAATCTTGAATCGGCCAAAATCTTGAAATCAGTATTTTGGAAAGCTAAAATCTTTAAATCGGCCAAAATCTTGAATTCAGGATTGTGGAAAGCTAAAATCTTAAAATCGGCCAGAATCATGAAATCAGGATTTTGGAAAGCTAAAATCTTGAAATCGGCCAAAATCTTCAATTCAGGATTGTGGAAAGCTAAAATCTTCAAATCGGCCAAGATCTTGAATTCAAGATTTTGGAAAGCCAAAATCCGTAAATCGGCCCAAATCTTGAATTCAGGATTTCTGAAAGCTAAAATCTTGAAATCGGCCAGAATCATGAAATCAGGATTTTGGAAAGCTAAAATCTTGAAATCGGCCAAAATCTTCAATTCAAGATTTTGGAAAGCTAAAATCTTGGAATCGGCCAAAATCTTAAATTCAGGATTTTGGAAAGCTAAAATCTTGAAATCGGCCAAAATCTTGAATTCAGGATTTCTGAAAGCTACAATCCGTACATCGGCCAAAATCTTGAATTCAGGATTTTGGAAAGCTAAAATCTTGAAATCGGCCAAAATCTTGAATTCAGGATTTTGAAAAGCTAAAATCTTGAAATCGGCCACAATCTTGAAATCAGGATTGTGGAAAGCTAAAATCTTGAAATCGGCCAACATCTTGAATTCAGGATTGTGGAAAGCTAAAATCTTGAAATCGGCCAAGATCTTGAATTCAGGATTTTGGAAACCTAAAATCCGTAAATCGGCCAAAATGTTGAATTCAGGAATGTGGAAAGCTAAAATCTTGAAATCGGCCAGAGTCTTGAAATCAGGATGTGGGAAAGCTAAAATCTTGAAATCGGCCAGTATCTTGAAATGAGGATTTTGGAAAGCTAAAATCTTGAAATCGGCCAAAATATTGATTTCAGGATTTTGGAAAGCTAAAATCTTGAAATCGGCCAGAGTCATCAAATCAGGATGTGGGAAAGCTAAAATCTTGAAATCGGTCAAAATCTTAAATTCAGGATGGTGGAAAGCTAAAATCTTGAAATCGGCCAAGATCTTGAATTCAGGATTTTGGAAAGCTAAAATCTTGAAATCGGCCAAGATCTTGAAATCAGGATTTTGGAAAGCTAAAATCTTGAAATCGGCCAAAATCTTGAATTCAGGATTGTGGAAAGCTAAAATCTTGAAATCGGTCAAAATCTTGAATTCAGGATTGTGGAAAGCTAAAATCCGTAAATCGCCCAAAATCTTGAATTCAGGAATGTGCAAAGCTAAAATCTTCAAATCGGCAAAAATCTTAAATTCAGGATTGTGGAAAGCTAAAATCTTGAAATCGGCCAAGATCTTAAATTCAGGATTTTGGAAAGCTAAAATCTTGAAATAGGCCAGAATCTTGAACTCAGCAATTTGGAAAGCTAAAATCTTGAAATCGGCCAAAATCTTGAATTCAGGATTTTGGAAGCAAAAATCTTGAAATCGGGCAAAATCTTGAATTCAGGATTTTGGAAAGCTACAATCTTGATATCGGCCAGAGTCTTGAAATCAGGATGTGGGAAAGCTAAAATCTTGAAATCGGTCAAAATCTTGAATTCAGGATTTTGGAAAGCTAAAATCTTGAAATCGGCCACAATCTTGAAATCACGATTTTGGAAAGCTAAAATCTTGAAATCGGCCAAAATCTTGAATTCAGGATTTTGGAAAGCTAAAATTTTGAAATCGGCCAAGATCTTGAATTCAGGATTTTGGAAAGCTAAAATCTTGAAATCGGCCAAAATCTTGAATTCAGGATTGTGGAAAGATTAAATCTTGAGATCGGCAGGGATCTTGAATTCAGGATTTTGGAAAGCGAAAATCCGTAAATCGGCCAAAATCTTGAATTCAGGATTGTGGAACGCTAAAATCTTGAAATCGGCCAAGATCTTGAATTCAATATTTTGGAAAGCCAAAATCCGTAAATCGGCCCAAATCTTGAATTCAGGATTTCTGAAAGCTAAAATCCGTAAATTGGCCAAAATCTTCAATTCAGGATTTTGGAAAGCTAAAATCTTGGAATCGGCCAAATCTTAAATTCAGGATTTTGGAAAGCTAAAATCTTGAAATCGGCCACAATCTTGAAATCAGGATTGTGGAAAGCTAAAATCTTGAAATCGGCAGGGATCTTCAATTCAGGATTTTCGAAAGCGAAAATCCGTAAATCGGCCAAAATCTTGAATTCAGGATTGTGGAACGCTAAAATCTTGAAATCGGCCAAGATCTTGAATTCAGGATTTTGGAAAGCAAAAATCTTGAATCGGCCAAAATCTTGAAATCAGTATTTTGGAAAGCTAAAATCTTGAAATCGGCCAAAATCTTGAATTCAGGATTGTGGAAAGCTAAAATCTTAAAATCGGCCAGAATCATGAAATCAGGATTTTGGAAAGCTAAAATCTTCAAATCGGCCAAAATCTTCAAGTCAGGATTGTGGAAAGCTAAAATCTTGAAATCGGCCAAGATCTTGAATTCAAGATTTTGGAAAGCCAAAATCCGTAAATCGGCCCAAATCTTGAATTCAGGATTTCTGAAAGCTAAAATCCGTAAATCGGCCAAAATCTTCAATTCAGGATTTTGGAAAGCTAAAATCTTGGAATCGGCCAAAATCTTAAATTCAGGATTTTGGAAAGCTAAAATCTTGAAATCGGCCAAAATCTTGAATTCAGGATTTCTGAAAGCTAAAATCCGTACATCGGCCAAAATCTTGAATTCAGGATTTTGGAAAGCTAAAATCTTGAAATCGGCCAAAATCTTGAATTCAGGATTTTGGAAAGCTAAAATCTTGAAATCGGCCACAATCTTGAAATCAGGATTGTGGAAAGCTAAAATCTTGAAATCGGCCAAAATCTTGAATTCAGGATTGTGGAAAGCTAAAATCTTGAAATCGGCCAAGATCTTGAATTCAGGATTTTGGAAAGCTCAAATCCGTAAATCGGCAAAAACGTTGAATTAAGGAATGTGGAAAGCTAAAATCTTGAAATCGGCCAGAGTCTTGAAATCAGGATGTGGGAAAGCTAAAATCTTGAAATCGGTCAAAATCTTAAATTCAGGATGGTGGAAAGCTAAAATCTTGAAATCGGCCAAGATCTTGAATTCAGGATTTTGGAAAGCTAAAATCTTCAAATCGGCCAAAATCTTGAATTCAGGATTGTGGAACGCTAAAATCTTGAAATCGGCCAAGATCTTGAAATCAGGATTTTGGAAAGCTAAAATCTTGAATCGGCCAAAATCTTGAAATCAGTATTTTGGAAAGCTAAAATCTTGAAATCGGCCAAAATCTTGAATTCAGGATTTTGGAAAGCTAAAATCTTGACATCGGCCAAAATCTTGAATTCAGGGTTTAGGAAAGTTAAAATCTTGAAATCGGCCAAAATCTTGAATTCAGGATTTTTTAAAGCAAAAAATTTGACATCGGCCAAAATCTTGAATTCAGGATTTTGGAAAGCTAAAATCTTGAAATCGGCCAAAATCTTGAATTCAGGATTTTGGAAAGCTAAAATCTTGAAATGGGCCAAAATATTGAATTCAGGATTGTGGAAAGCTAAAATCTTGAAATAGGCCGAAGTCTTGGATTCAGGATTGTGGAAAGCTAAAATCTTGAAATCGGCCAAGATCTTGAATTTTAGGATTTTGGAAAGCTAACATCCGTAAATCGGCCAAAATCTTGAATTCAGGATTGTGGAAATCCAAAATCTTGAAATCGGCCAAGATCTTGAATTCAGGACTTTGGAAAGCTAAAATCTTTAAATCGGCCAAAATCTTGAATTCAGGATTTCTGAAAGCTAAAATCCGCAAATCGGCCAAAATCTTGAATTCAGGATTTTGGAAAGCTAAAATCTTGACATCGGCCAAAATCTTGAATTCAGGATTGTGGAAAGCTCAAATCTTGAGATCGGCCAAGATCTTGAATTCAGGATTTTGGAAAGCTAAAATCTTGAAATCGGCCAAAATCTTGAATTCAGGATTTTGAAAAGCTAAAATGTTGAAATCGGCCAGTATCTTGAAATGAGGATTTTGGAAAGCTAAAATCTTGAAATCGGCCAAAATATTGATTTCAGGATTTTGGACAGCTAAAATCTTGAAATCGGCCAGAGTCATCAAATCAGGATGTGGGAAAGCTAAAATCTTGAAATCGGTCAAAATCTTAAATTCAGGATGGTGGAAAGCTAAAATCTTGAAATCGGCCAAGATCTTGAATTTTAGGATTTTGCAAAGCTAAAATCCGTAAATCGGCAAAAATCTTGAATTCAGGATTGTGGAAAGCTAAAACCTTGAAATTTGCCAAGATCTTGAATTCAGGATTGTGGAAAGCTAAAATCTTGAGATCGGCCAAGATCTTGAATTCAGGATTTTGGAAAGCTAAAATCTTGAAATCGGCCAAAATCTTGAATTCAGGATTTTGGAAAGCTAAAATCCGTAAATCGGCCAAAATCTTGAATTCAGGATTGTGGAAAGCTAAAATCTTGAAATCGGCCAAGATCTTGAATTCAGGATTTTGGAAAGCTAAAATCTTGAAATCGGCCAAAATCTTGAATTCAGGATTTTGGAAAGCTAAAATCCGTAAATCGGCCAAAATCTTGAATTCAGGATTGTGGAAAGCTAAAATCTTGAAATCGGCCAAGATCTTGAATTCAGGATTTTGGAAAGCTAAAATCCGTAAATCGGCCAAAATCTTGAATTCAGGATTGTGGAAAGCTAAAATCTTGAAATCGGCCAAGATCTTGAATTAAGGATTTTGGAAAGCTAAAATCTTCAACTCGGCCAAAATCTTGAATTCAGGATTGTGGAAAGCTAAAATCTTGAAATCGGCCAAAATCTTCAATTCAGTATTGTGGAAAGCTAAAATCTTGAAATTGGCCAAGATCTTGAATTCAGTATTTTGAAAAGCTAAAATCCGTAAATCGCCCAAAATCTTGAATTCAGGATTGTGGAAACCTAAAATCTTGAAATCGGTCAAAATCTTCAATTCACGATGGTGGAAAGCTAAAATCTTGAAATCGGCCAAGATCTTGAAGTCAGGATTTTGGAAAGCTAAAATCTTGAAATCGGACAAAATCTTGAAATCAGTATTTTGGAAAGCTAAAATCTTGAAATCGGCCAAAATCTTGAATTCAGGATTTTGGAAGCTAAAATCTTGAAATCGGGCAAAATCTTGAATTCAGGATTATGGAAAGCTAAAATCTTGAAATCGGCCAGAGTCTTGAAATCAGGATGTGGGAAAGCTAAAATCTTGAAATCGGTCAAAATCTTGAATTCAGGATTTTGGAAAGCTAAAATCTTGAATTCAGGATTTTGGAAAGCTAAAATCTTGAAATCGGCCACAATCTTGAAATCACGATTTTGGAAAGCTAAAATCTTGAAATCGGCCAAAATCTTGAATTCAGGATTTTGGAAAGCTAAAATCTTGAAATCGGCCAAGATCTTGAATTCAGGATTTTGGAAAGCTAAAATCTTGAAATCGGCCAAAATCTTGAATTCAGGATTGTGGAAAGATTAAATCTTGAAATCGGTCAAAATCTTGAATTCAGGATTGTGGAAAGCTAAAATCTTGAGATCGGCAGGGATCTTGAATTCAGGATTTTGGAAAGCGAAAATCCGTAAATCGGCCAAATTCAGGATTGTGGAACGCTAAAATCTTGAAATCGGCCAAGATCTTGAATTCAATATTTTGGAAAGCCAAAATCCGTAAATCGGCCCAAATCTTGAATTCAGGATTTCTGAAAGCTAAAATCCGTAAATCCGCCAAAATCTTCAATTCAGGATTTTGGAAAGCTAAAATCTTGGAATCGGCCAAAATCTTAAATTCAGGATTTTGGAAAGCTAAAATCTTGAAATCGGCCAAAATCTTGAATTCAGGATTTCTGAAAGCTAAAATCCGTACATCGGCCAAAATCTTGAATTCAGGATTTTGGAAAGGTAAAATCTTCAAATCGGCCAAAATCTTGAATTCAGGATTTTGAAAAGCTAAAATCTTGAAATCAGCCACAATCTTGAAATCAGGATTGTGGAAAGCTAAAATCTTGAAATCGGCTGGGATCTTGAATTCAGGATTTTCGAAAGCGAAAATCCGTAAATCGGCCAAAATCTTGAATTCAGGATTGTGGAACGCTAAAATCTTGAAATCGGCCAAGATCTTGAATTCAGGATTTTGGAAAGCTAAAATCTTGAATCGGCCAAAATCTTGAATTCAGGATTTTGGAAAGCTAAAATCTTGAAATCGGCCAAAATCTTGAATTCAGGATTTTGAAAAGCTAAAATCTTGAAATCGGCCACAATCTTGAAATCAGGATTGTGGAAAGCTAAAATCTTGAAATCGGCCAACATCTTGAATTCAGGATTGTGGAAAGCTAAAATCTTGAAATCGGCCAAGATCTTGAATTCAGGATTTTGGAAACCTAAAATCCGTAAATCGGCCAAAATGTTGAATTCAGGAATGTGGAAAGCTAAAATCTTGAAATCGGCCAGAGTCTTGAAATCAGGATGTGGGAAAGCTAAAATCTTGAAATCGGCCAGTATCTTGAAATGAGGATTTTGGAAAGCTAAAATCTTGAAATCGGCCAAAATATTGATTTCAGGATTTTGGAAAGCTAAAATCTTGAAATCGGCCAGAGTCATCAAATCAGGATGTGGGAAAGCTAAAATCTTGAAATCGGTCAAAATCTTAAATTCAGGATGGTGGAAAGCTAAAATCTTGAAATCGGCCAAGATCTTGAATTCAGGATTTTGGAAAGCTAAAATCTTGAAATCGGCCAAGATCTTGAAATCAGGATTTTGGAAAGCTAAAATCTTGAAATCGGCCAAAATCTTGAATTCAGGATTGTGGAAAGCTAAAATCTTGAAATCGGTCAAAATCTTGAATTCAGGATTGTGGAAAGCTAAAATCCGTAAATCGCCCAAAATCTTGAATTCAGGATTGTGGAAAGCTAAGATCTTGAAATCCGCCAAGATCTTAAATTCACGATTTTGGAAAGCTAAAATCTTGAAATCGGCCAGAGTTTTGAAATCAGGATGTGGGAAAGCTAAAATCTTGAAATCGGCCAGTATCTTGAAATGAGGATTTTGGAAAGCTAAAATCTTGAAATCGGCCAAAATATTGATTTCAGGATTTTGGAAAGCTAAAATCTTGAAATCGGCCAGAGTCATCAAATCAGGATGTGGGAAAGCTAAAATCTTGAAATCGGTCAAAATCTTAAATTCAGGATGGTGGAAAGCTAAAATCTTGAAATCGGCCAAGATCTTGAATTCAGGATTTTGGAAAGCTAAAATCTTGAAATCGGCCAAGATCTTGAAATCAGGATTTTGGAAAGCTAAAATCTTGAAATCGGCCAAAATCTTGAATTCAGGATTGTGGAAAGCTAAAATCTTGAAATCGGTCAAAATCTTGAATTCAGGATTGTGGAAAGCTAAAATCCGTAAATCGCCCAAAATCTTGAATTCAGGATTGTGGAAAGCTAAGATCTTGAAATCCGCCAAGATCTTAAATTCACGATTTTGGAAAGCTAAAATCTTGAAATCGGCCAGAGTTTTGAAATCAGGATGTGGGAAAGCTAAAATCTTGAAATCGGCCAGTATCTTGAAATGAGGATTTTGGAAAGCTAAAATCTTGAAATCGGCCAAAATATTGATTTCAGGATTTTGGAAAGCTAAAATCTTGAAATCGGCCAGAGTCATCAAATCAGGATGTGGGAAAGCTAAAATCTTGAAATCGGCCAAAATCTTGAATTCAGGATTGTGGAAAGCTAAAATCTTGAAATCGGCCAAGATCTTGAATTCAGGATTTTGGAAAGCTCAAATCCGTAAATCGGCAAAAACGTTGAATTAAGGAATGTGGAAAGCTAAAATCTTGAAATCGGTCAGAGTCTTGAAATCAGGATGTGGGAAAGCTAAAATCTTGAAATCGGTCAAAATCTTGAATTCAGGATGGTGGAAAGCTAAAATCTTGGAATTGGCCAAGATATTGAATTCAGGATTTTGGAAAGCTAAAATCTTCAAATCGGCCAAAATCTTGAATTCAGGATTGTGGAACGCTAAAATCTTGAAATCGGCCAAGATCTTGAATTCAGGATTTTGGAAAGCTAAAATCTTGAATCGGCCAAAATCTTGAAATCAGTATTTTGGAAAGCTAAAATCTTGAAATCGGCCAAAATCTTGAATTCAGGATTTTGGAAAGCTAAAATCTTGACATCGGCCAAAATCTTGAATTCAGGGTTTAGGAAAGTTAAAATCTTGAAATCGGCCAAAATCTTGAATTTAGGATTTTTTAAAGCAAAAAATTTGACATCGGCCAAAATCTTGAATTCAGGATTTTGGAAAGCTAAAATCTTGAAATCGGCCAAAATCTTGAATTCAGGATTTTGGAAAGCTAAAATCTTGAAATGGGCCAAAATATTGAATTCAGGATTGTGGAAAGCTAAAATCTTGAAATAGGCCGAAATCTTGGATTCAGGATTGTGGAAAGCTAAAATCTTGAAATCGGCCAAGATCTTGAATTTTAGGATTTTGGAAAGCTAACATCCGTAAATCGGCCAAAATCTTGAATTCAGGATTGTGGAAAGCCAAAATCTTGAAATCGGCCAAGATCTTGAATTCAGGACTTTGGAAAGCTAAAATCTTTAAATCGGCCAAAATCTTGAATTCAGGATTTCTGAAAGCTAAAATCCGTAAATCGGCCAAAATCTTGAATTCAGGATTTTGGAAAGCTAAAATCTTGACATCGGCCAAAATCTTGAATTCAGGATTGTGGAAAGCTCAAATCTTGAGATCGGCCAAGATCTTGAATTCAGGATTTTGGAAAGCTAAAATCTTGAAATCGGCCAAAATCTTGAATTCAGGATTTTGAAAAGCTAAAATGTTGAAATCGGCCAGTATCTTGAAATAAGGATTTTGGAAAGCTAAAATCTTGAAATCGGCCAAAATATTGATTTCAGGATTTTGGAAAGCTAAAATCTTGAAATCGGCCAGAGTCATCAAATCAGGATGTGGGAAAGCTAAAATCTTGAAATCGGTCAAAATCTTAAATTCAGGATGGTGGAAAGCTAAAATCTTGAAATCGGCCAAGATCTTGAATTTTAGGATTTTGCAAAGCTAAAATCCGTAAATCGGCAAAAATCTTGAATTCAGGATTGTGGAAAGCTAAAACCTTGAAATTTGCCAAGATCTTGAATTCAGGATTGTGGAAAGCTAAAATCTTGAGATCGGCCAAGATCTTGAATTCAGGATTTTGGAAAGCTAAAATCTTGAAATCGGCCAAAATCTTGAATTCAGGATTTTGGAAAGCTAAAATCCGTAAATCGGCCAAAATCTTGAATTCAGGATTGTGGAAAGCTAAAATCTTGAAATCGGCCAAGATCTTGAATTCAGGATTTTGGAAAGCTAAAATCTTGAAATCGGCCAAAATCTTGAATTCAGGATTTTGGAAAGCTAAAATCCGTAAATCGGCCAAAATCTTGAATTCAGGATTGTGGAAAGCTAAAATCTTGAAATCGGCCAAGATCTTGAATTCAGGATTTTGGAAAGCTAAAATCCGTAAATCGGCCAAAATCTTGAATTCAGGATTGTGGAAACCTAAAATCTTGAAATCGGTCAAAATCTTCAATTCACGATGGTGGAAAGCTAAAATCTTGAAATCGGCCACAATCTTGAAATCACGATTTTGGAAAGCTAAAATCTTGAAATCGGCCAAAATCTTGAATTCAGGATTTTGGAAAGCTAAAATCTTGAAATCGGCCAAGATCTTGAATTCAGGATTTTGGAAAGCTAAAATCTTGAAATCGGCCAAAATCTTGAATTCAGGATTGTGGAAAGATTAAATCTTGAAATCGGTCAAAATCTTGAATTCAGGATTGTGGAAAGCTAAAATCTTGAGATCGGCAGGGATCTTCAATTCAGGATTTTGGAAAGCGAAAATCCGTAAATCGGCCAAATTCAGGATTGTGGAACGCTAAAATCTTGAAATCGGCCAAGATCTTGAATTCAATATTTTGGAAAGCCAAAATCCGTAAATCGGCCCAAATCTTGAATTCAGGATTTCTGAAAGCTAAAATCCGTAAATCCGCCAAAATCTTCAATTCAGGATTTTGGAAAGCTAAAATCTTGGAATCGGCCAAAATCTTAAATTCAGGATTTTGGAAAGCTAAAATCTTGAAATCGGCCAAAATCTTGAATTCAGGATTTCTGAAAGCTAAAATCCGTACATCGGCCAAAATCTTGAATTCAGGATTTTGGAAAGGTAAAATCTTCAAATCGGCCAAAATCTTGAATTCAGGATTTTGAAAAGCTAAAATCTTGAAATCAGCCACAATCTTGAAATCAGGATTGTGGAAAGCTAAAATCTTGAAATCGGCAGGGATCTTCAATTCAGGATTTTCGAAAGCGAAAATCCGTAAATCGGCCAAAATCTTGAATTCAGGATTGTGGAACGCTAAAATCTTGAAATCGGCCAAGATCTTGAATTCAGGATTTTGGAAAGCTAAAATCTTGAATCGGCCAAAATCTTGAATTCAGGATTTTGGAAAGCTAAAATCTTGAAATCGGCCAAAATCTTGAATTCAGGATTTTGAAAAGCTAAAATCTTGAAATCGGCCACAATCTTGAAATCAGGATTGTGGAAAGCTAAAATCTTGAAATCGGCCAACATCTTGAATTCAGGATTGTGGAAAGCTAAAATCTTTAAATCGGCCAAGATCTTGAATTCAGGATTTTGGAAACCTAAAATCCGTAAATCGGCCAAAATGTTGAATTCAGGAATGTGGAAAGCTAAAATCTTGAAATCGGCCAGAGTCTTGAAATCAGGATGTGGGAAAGCTAAAATCTTGAAATCGGCCAGTATCTTGAAATGAGGATTTTGGAAAGCTAAAATCTTGAAATCGGCCAAAATATTGATTTCAGGATTTTGGAAAGCTAAAATCTTGAAATCGGCCAGAGTCATCAAATCAGGATGTGGGAAAGCTAAAATCTTGAAATCGGTCAAAATCTTAAATTCAGGATGGTGGAAAGCTAAAATCTTGAAATCGGCCAAGATCTTGAATTCAGGATTTTGGAAAGCTAAAATCTTGAAATCGGCCAAGATCTTGAAATCAGGATTTTGGAAAGCTAAAATCTTGAAATCGGCCAAAATCTTGAATTCAGGATTGTGGAAAGCTAAAATCTTGAAATCGGTCAAAATCTTAAATTCAGGATTGTGGAAAGCTAAAATCCGTAAATCGCCCAAAATCTTGAATTCAGGATTGTGGAAAGCTAAGATCTTGAAATCCGCCAAGATCTTAAATTCACGATTTTGGAAAGCTAAAATCTTGAAATCGGCCAGAGTCTTGAAATCAGGATGTGGGAAAGCTAAAATCTTGAAATCGGCCAGTATCTTGAAATGAGGATTTTGGAAAGCTAAAATCTTGAAATCGGCCAAAATATTGATTTCAGGATTTTGGAAAGCTAAAATCTTGAAATCGGCCAGAGTCATCAAATCAGGATGTGGGAAAGCTAAAATCTTGAAATCGGCCAAAATCTTGAATTCAGGATTGTGGAAAGCTAAAATCTTGAAATCGGCCAAGATCTTGAATTCAGGATTTTGGAAAGCTCAAATCCGTAAATCGGCAAAAACGTTGAATTAAGGAATGTGGAAAGCTAAAATCTTGAAATCGGCCAGAGTCTTGAAATCAGGATGTGGGAAAGCTAAAATCTTGAAATCGGTCAACATCTTGAATTCAGGATGGTGGAAAGCTAAAATCTTCAAATCGGCCAAAATCTTGAATTCAGGATTGTGGAACGCTAAAATCTTGAAATCGGCCAAGATCTTGAATTCAGGATTTTGGAAAGCTAAAATCTTGAATCGGCCAAAATCTTGAAATCAGTATTTTGGAAAGCTAAAATCTTGAAATCGGCCAAAATCTTGATTTCAGGATTTTGGAAAGCTAAAATCTTGACATCGGCCAAAATCTTGAATTCAGGGTTTAGGAAAGTTAAAATCTTGAAATCGGCCAAAATCTTGAATTCAGGATTTTTTAAAGCAAAAAATTTGACATCGGCCAAAATCTTGAATTCAGGATTTTGGAAAGCTAAAATCTTGAAATCGGCCAAAATCTTGAATTCAGGATTTTGGAAAGCTAAAATCTTGAAATGGGCCAAAATATTGAATTCAGGATTGTGGAAAGCTAAAATCTTGAAATAGGCCGAAATCTTGGATTCAGGATTGTGGAAAGCTAAAATCTTGAAATCGGCCAAGATCTTGAATTTTAGGATTTTGGAAAGCTAACATCCGTAACTCGGCCAAAATCTTGAATTCAGGATTGTGGAAAGCTAAAATCTTGAAATCGGCCAAGATCTTGAATTCAGGACTTTGGAAAGCTAAAATCTTTAAATCGGCCAAAATCTTGAATTCAGGATTTCTGAAAGCTAAAATCCGTAAATCGGCCAAAATCTTGAATTCAGGATTTTGGAAAGCTAAAATCTTGACATCGGCCAAAATCTTGAATTCAGGATTGTGGAAAGCTCAAATCTTGAGATCGGCCAAGATCTTGAATTCAGGATTTTGGAAAGCTAAAATCTTGAAATCGGCCAAAATCTTGAATTCAGGATTTTGAAAAGCTAAAATGTTGAAATCGGCCAGTATCTTGAAATGAGGATTTTGGAAAGCTAAAATCTTGAAATCGGCCAAAATATTGATTTCAGGATTTTGGAAAGCTAAAATCTTGAAATCGGCCAGAGTCATCAAATCAGGATGTGGGAAAGCTAAAATCTTGAAATCGGTCAAAATCTTAAATTCAGGATGGTGGAAAGCTAAAATCTTGAAATCGGCCAAGATCTTGAATTCAGGATTTTGGAAAGCTAAAATCTTGAAATCGGCTAAAATCTTGAATTCAGCATTTTGGAAAGATTAAACCTTCAAATCGGCCAAAATCTTGAATTCAGGATTTTGGAAAGCTAAAATCTTGAAATTGGCCAAGATCTTGAAATCAGGATTTTGGAAAGCTAAAATCTTCAAATCGGCCAAAATCTTGAATTCAGGATTGTGGAAAGCTAAAATCTTCAAATCGGTCAAAATCTTGAATTCAGGATTGTGGAAAGCTAAAATCCGTAAATCGCCCAAAATCTTGAATTCAGGATTGTGGAAAGCTAAAATCTTGAAATCGGCCAAAATCTTCAATTCAGGATTGTGGAAAGCTAAAATCTTGAAATCGGCCAAAATCTTGAAGTCAGGATTTTGGAAAGCTAAGATCTTGAAATCCGCCAAGATCTTAAATTCACGATTTTGGAAAGCTAAAATCTTGAAATAGGCCAGAATCTTGAAATCAGGAATTTCGAAAGCTAAAATCTTGAAATTGGCAAAAATCTTAAATTCAGGATTTTGGAAGCTGAAATCTTGAAATCGGCCAAAATTTTGAATTCAGGATTGTGGAAAGCTAAAATCTTGAAATCGGCCAAAATCTTGAATTCAGGATTCTGGAAAGCTAAAATCTTGAAATCTGCCAAGATCTTGAATTCAGGATTTTGGAAAGCTAAAATCCGTAAATCGGCCAAAATCTTGAATTCAGGAATGTGGAAAGCTAAAATCTTCAAATCGGCCAAAATCTTAAATTCAGGATTGTGGAAAGCTAAAATCTTGAAATCGGCCAAGATCTTAAATTCAGGATTTTGGAAAGCTAAAATCTCTAAATAGGCCAGAATCTTGAAATCAGCAATTTGGAAAGCTAAAATCTTGAAATCGGCCAAAATCTTGAATTCAGGATTTTGGAAGCTGAAATCTTCAAATCGGCCAAAATCTTGAATTCAGGATTGTGGAAAGCTAAAATCCTGAAATCGGCCAAAATCTTGAATTCAGGACTGAGGAAAGCTAAAATCTTCAAATCGGCCAGAATCTTGAAATCAGAATTTTGGAAAGCTAAAATCTTGAAATCGGCCATGATCTTGAATTCAGGATTTTGGAAAGCAAAAAACATGACATCGGCCAAAATCTTGAATTCAGGGTTTTGGAAAGCTAAAATGTTGAAATCGGCAAAAATCTTGAATTCAGGATTTTCGAAAGCTAAAATCTTGAAATCGGCCAAAATCTTGAATTCAGGATTTTTTAAAGGAAAAAATTTGACATCGGCCAAAATCTTGAATTCAGGATTTTGGAAAGCTAAAATCTTGAAATCGGCCAAAATCTTGAATTCAGGATTTTGGAAAGCTAAAATGTTGAAATCGGCCAGTATCTTGAAATGAGGATTTTGGAAAACTAAAATCTTGAAATCGGCCAAAATATTGAATTCAGGATTGTGCAAAGCTAAAATCTTGAAATCGGCCATAATCTTGAATTCAGGATTTTGGAAAGCTAAAATCTTGAAATCGGCCAAAATCTTAAATTCAGGATTTTGGAAAGCTAAAATCTTGAAATCGGTCAGAGTCTTGAAATCAGGAGTTGGGAAAGCTAAAATCTTGAAATCGGTCAAACTCTTGAATTCAGGATTTTGGAAAGCTAAAATCCGTAAATCGCCCATAATCTTGAATTCAGGATTGTGGAAAGCTAAAATCTTGAAATCGGTCAAAATCTTGAATTGAGGAATTTGGAAAGCTAAAATCTTGACATCGGCCAAATCTTGAATTCAGCATTTTGGAAAGCTAAAACGTTCAAATCGGCCAAAATCTTGAATTCAGGATTTTGGAGAGCTAAAATCTTGAAATCGGCCAGAATCTTGAAATCAGGATTTTGGAAACCTAAAATCTTGAAATCGAACAAAATCTTCAATTCACCATGGTGGAAAGCTAAAATCTTGAAATCGGCCAAGATCTTGAAGTCAGGATTTTGGAAAGCTAAAATCTTGAAATCGGCCAGAGTCATCAAATCAGGATGTGGGAAAGCTAAAATCTTGAAATCGGCCAAAATATTGATTTCAGGATTTTGGAAAGCTAAAATCTTGAAATCGGCCGAAGTCATCAAATCAGGATGTGGGAAAGCTAAAATCTTGAAATCGGTCAAAATCTTAAATTCACGATGGTGGAAAGCTAAAATCTTGAAATCGGCCAAGATCTTGAATTCAGGATTTTGGAAAGCTAAAATCTTGAAATCGGCTAAAATCTTGAATTCAGCATTTTGGAAAGATAAAACCTTCAAATCGGCCAAAATCTTGAATTCAGGATTTTGGAAAGCTAAAATCTTGAAATTGGCCAAGATCTTGAAATCAGGATTTTGGAAAGCTAAAATCTTGAAATCGGCCAAAATCTTGAATTCAGGATTGTGGAAAGCTAAAATCTTGAAATCGGTCAAAATCTTGAATTCAGGATTGTGGAAAGCTAAAATCCGTAAATCGCCAAAAATCTTGAATTCAGGATTGTGGAAAGCTAAAATCTTCAAATCGGCCAAAATCTCAAATTCAGGATTGTGGAAAGCTAAAATCTTGAAGTCGGCCAAAATCTTAAATTCAGGATTGTGGAAAGCTAAAATCCGTAAATCGCCCAAAATCTTGAATTCAGGATTGTGGAAAGCTAAAATCTTGAAATCGGCCAAAATCTTCAATTCAGGATTGTGGAAAGCTAAAATCTTGAAATCGGCCAAAATCTTGAAGTCAGGATTTTGGAAAGCTAAGATCTTGAAATCCGCCAAGATCTTAAATTCACGATTTTGGAAAGCTAAAATCTTGAAATAGGCCAGAATCTTGAAATCAGGAATTTGGAAAGCTAACATCTTGAAATCGGCCAAAATCTTGAATTCAGGGTTTTTTAAAGGAAAAAATTTGACATCGGCCAAAATCTTGAATTCAGGATTTTGGAAAGCTAAAATCTTGAAATCGGCCAAAATCTTGAATTCAGGATTTTGGAAAGCTAAAATCTTGAAATCGGCCAGTATCTTGAAATGAGGATTTTGGAAAACTAAAATCTTGAAATCGGCCAAAATATTGAATTCAGGATTGTGCAAAGCTAAAATCTTGAAATCGGCCATAATCTTGAATTCAGGATTTTGGAAAGCTAAAATCTTGAAATCGGCCAAAATCTTAAATTCAGGATTTTGGAAAGCTAAAATCTTGAAATCGGTCAGAGTCTTGAAATCAGGAGTTGGGAAAGCTAAAATCTTGAAATCGGTCAAACTCTTGAATTCAGGATTTTGGAAAGCTAAAATCCGTAAATCGCCCATAATCTTGAATTCAGGATTGTGGAAAGCTAAAATCTTGAAATCGGTCAAAATCTTGAATTGAGGAATTTGGAAAGCTAAAATCTTGAAATCGAACAAAATCTTCAATTCACCATGGTGGAAAGCTAAAATCTTGAAATCGGCCAAGATCTTGAAGTCAGGATTTTGGAAAGCTAAAATCTTGAAATCGGCCAGAGTCATCAAATCAGGATGTGGGAAAGCTAAAATCTTGAAATCGGCCAAAATATTGATTTCAGGATTTTGGAAAGCTAAAATCTTGAAATCGGCCAGAGTCATCAAATCAGGATGTGGGAAAGCTAAAATCTTGAAATCGGTCAAAATCTTGTATTCAGGATTTTGGAAAGCTACAATCTTGAATTCAGGATTTTGGAAAGCTAAAATCTTGAAATCGGCCACAATCTTGAAATCACGATTTTGGAAAGCTAAAATCTTGAAATCGGCCAAAATCTTGAATTCAGGATTGTGGAAAGCTAAAATCTTGAAATCGGCCAAGATCTTGAATTCAGGATTTTGGAAAGCTAAAATTTTGAAATCGGTAAAAATCTTGAATTCAGGATTGTGGAAAGCTTAAATCTTGAAATCGGTCAAAATCTTGAATTCAGGATTGTGGAAAGCTAAAATCTTGAGATGGGCAGGGATCTTGAATTCAGGATTTTGGAAAGCTAAAATCCGTAAATCGGCCAAAATCTTCAATTCAGGATTTTGGAAAGCTAAAATCTTGAATCGGCCAAAATCTTGAAATCAGTATTTTGGAAAGCTAAAATCTTGAAATCGGCCAAAATCTTGAATTCAGGATTGTGGAAAGCTAAAATCTTCAAATCCGCCAGAATCATGAAATCAAGATTTTGGAAAGCTAAAATCTTGAAATCGGCCAAAATCTTGAATTCAGGATTTTCGAAACCTAAAATCTTGAAATCGGCCAGTATCTTGAAATGAGGATTTTGGAAAGCTAAAATCTTCAAATCGGCCAAAATATTGAATTCAGGATTTTGGAAAGCTAAAATCTTTAACTCGGGCAAAATCATAAATTCAGGATTGTGGAAAGCTAAAATCATGAATTCGGCCAAAATCTTCAATTCAGCATTGTGGAAAGCTAAAATTTTGAAATCGGCCAAGATCTTGAATTCAGTATTTTGGAAAGCTAAAATCCGTAAATCGCCCGAAATCTTGTATTCAGGATTGTGGAAAGCTAAAATCTTGAAATCGGCCAAAATCTTCAATTCAGGATTGTGGAAAGCTAAAATCTTGAAATCGGCCAAAATCTTGAAGTCAGGATTTTGGAAAGCTAAAATCTTGAAATCGGCCAAGCTCTTGAATTCAGGATTTTGGAAAGCTAAAATCTTGAAATCGGCCAGAATCTTGAAATCAGGATTTTGGAAAGCTAAAATCTTGAAATCGGCCAAAATCTTGAATTCACGATTTTGGAAGGTAAAATCTTGACATCGGCCAAAATCTTGAATTCAGCATTTTGGAAAGCTAAAACCTTGAAATCGGCCAAAATCTTGAATTCAGGATTTTGGAAAGCTAAAATCTTGAAATCGGCCACAATCTTCAAATCAGGATTTTGGAAAGCTAAAATCTTCAAATCGGCCAGAGTCTTGAAATCAGGATGTGGGAAAGCTAAAATCTTGAAATCGGTCAAAATCTTGAATTCAGGATGGTGGAAAGCTAAAATCTTGAAATCGGTCAAAATCTTGAATTCAGGATTATGGAAAGCTAAAATCTTGAAATCGGTCAAAATCTTGAATTCAGGATTGTGGAAAGCTAAAATCTTGAAATCGGGCAAAATCATAAATTCAGGATTGTGGAAAGCTCAAATCTTGAAATCGGCCAAAATCTTGAAGTCAGGATTTTGGAAAGCTAAAATCTTGAAATCGGCAGGGCTCTTGAATTCAGGATTTTGGAAAGCTAAAATCTTGAAATCGGCCAAAATCTTGAATTCGCGATTTTGGAAGGTAAAATCTTGACATCGGCCAAAATCTTGAATTCAGCATTTTGGAAAGCTAAAACCTTGAAATCGGCGAAAATCTTGAATTCAGTATTTTGGAAAGCTAAAATCTTGAAATCGGCCACAATCTTGAAATCAGGATTTTGGAAAGCTAAAATCTTGAAATCGGCCAAAATCTTGAATTCAGGATTTTGGAAAGCTAAAATCTTGAAATCGGCCAAGATCTTGAATTCAGGATTTTGGAAAGCTAAAATCTTCAAATCGGCCAGAGTCTTGAAATCAGGATGTGGGAAAGCTAAAATCTTGAAATCGGTCAAAATCTTGAATTCAGGATGGTGGAAAGCTAAAATCTTGAAATCGGTCAAAATCTTGAATTCAGGATTATGGAAAGCTAAAATCTTGAAATCGGTCAAAATCTTGAATTCAGGATTGTGGAAAGCTAAAATCTTGAAATCGGGCAAAATCATAAATTCAGCATTGTGGAAAGCTAAAATCATGAATTCGGCCAAAATCTTCAATTCAGCATTGTGGAAAGCTAAAATTTTGAAATCGGCCAAGATCTTGAATTCAGTATTTTGGAAAGCTAAAATCCGTAAATCGCCCAAAATCTTGTATTCAGGATTTTGGAAAGCTAAAATCTTGAAATCGGCCAAAATCTTGAATTCACGATTTTGGAAACTAAAATCTTGAAATCGGCCAGAGTCTTGAAATCAGGATGTGGGAAAGCTAAAATCTTGAAATCGGTCAAAATCTTGAACTCAGGATGGTGGAAAGCTAAAATCTTGAAATCGGTCAAAATCTTGAATTCAGGATTATGGAAAGCTAAAATCTTGAAATCGGTCAAAATCTTGAATTCAGGATTGTGGAAAGCTAAAATCTTGAAATCGGGCAAAATCATAAATTCAGCATTGTGGAAAGCTAAAATCATGAATTCGGCCAAAATCTTCAATTCAGCATTGTGGAAAGCTAAAATTTTGAAATCGGCCAAGATCTTGAATTCAGTATTTTGGAAAGCTAAAATCCGTAAATCGCCCAAAATCTTGTATTCAGGATTGTGGAAAGCTAAAATCTTGAAATCGGCCAAAATCTTCAATTCAGGATTGTGGAAAGCTAAAATCTTGAAATCGGCCAAAATCTTGAAGTCAGGATTTTGGAAAGCTAAAATCTTGAAATCGGCAGGGCTCTTGAATTCAGGATTTTGGAAAGCTAAAATCTTGAAATCGGCCAAAATCTTGAATTCACGATTTTGGAAGGTAAAATCTTGACATCGGCCAAAATCTTGAATTCAGCATTTTGGAAAGCTAAAACCTTGAAATCGGCGAAAATCTTGAATTCAGGATTTTGGAAAGCTAAAATCTTGAAATCGGCCAAAATCTTGAATTCAGGATTTTGGAAAGCTAAAATGTTGAAATCGGCCAAGATCTTGAATTCAGGATTTTGGAAAGCTAAAATCTTCAAATCGGCCAAAATCTTGAATTCAGGATTTTGGAAAGCTAAAATCTTGAAATCGGCCAAAATCTTGAATTCAGGATTATGGAAAGCTAAAATCTTCAAATCGGCCAAAATCTTGAATTCAGGATTTTGGAAAGCTAAAATCTTCAAATCGGCCATGATCTTGAATTCAGGATTTTGGAAAGCAAAAAACTTGACATCGGCCAAAATCTTGAATTCAGGGTTTTGGAAAGCTAAAATGTTGAAATCGGCCAAAATCTTGAATTCAGGATTTTCGAAAGCTAAAATCTTGAAATCGGCCGAAATCTTGAATTTAGGATTGTGGAAAGCTAAAATCTTGAAATCGGCCAAGATCTTGAATTCAGGATTTTGGAAAGCTAAAATCCGTAAATCGGCCAAGATCTTGAATTCAGGATTGTGGAAAGCTAAAATCTTGAGATGGGCCTAAAATCTTGAATTCAGGATTGTGGAAAGCTAAAATCTTGAAATCGGCCAGAATCTTGAGATCAGGATTTTGGAAAGCAAAAAATTTGACATTGGCCAAAATCTTGAATTCAGGATTATGGAAAGCTAAAATCTTGAAATCGGCCAAAATCTTGAATTAAGGATTTTGGAAAGCTAAAATCTTGAAATCGGCCAGAATCTTGAAATCAGGATTTAGGAAAGCTAAAATCTTGAAATCGGCAAAAATCTTTAATTCAGGATTTTGGAATGCTAAAATCTTGAAATCGGCCAGAATCTTGAAATCAGGATTTTGGAAAGCTAAAATCTTGAAATCGGCCAAAATCTTGAATTCAGGATTTTCGAAAGCTAAAATCTCGAAATCGGCAAAAATCTTCAATTCAGGATTTTGGAATGCTAAAATCTTGAAATCGGCCAGAATCTTGAAATCAGGATTTTGGAAAGCTAAAATCTTGAAATCGGCCAAAATCTTGAATTCAGGATTTTCGAAAGCTAAAATCTCGAAATCGGCCAAAATCTTCAATTCAGGATTGTGGAAAGCTAAAATCTTGAAATCGGCCAAAATCTTGAATTCAGGACTGTAGAAAGCTAAAATCTTGAAATCGGCCAAGATCTTGAATTCAGGATTGTGGAAAGCTAAAATCTTCAAATCGGCCAGAATCTTGAAATCAGGATTTTGGAAAGCTAAAATCTTGAAATCGGCAAAAATCTTCAATTCAGGATTTTGGAATGCTAAAATCTTGAAATCGGCCAGAATCTTGAAATCAGGATTTTGGAAAGCTAAAATCTTGAAATCGGCCAAAATCTTGAATTCAGGATTTTCGAAAGCTAAAATCTCGAAATCGGCAAAAATCTTCAATTCAGGATTTTGGAATGCTAAAATCTTGAAATCGGCCAGAATCTTGAAATCAGGATTTTGGAAAGCTAAAATCTTGAAATCGGCCAAAATCTTGAATTCAGGATTTTCGAAAGCTAAAATCTCGAAATCGGCCAAAATCTTCAATTCAGGATTGTGGAAAGCTAAAATCTTGAAATCGGCCAAAATCTTGAATTCAGGATTTTGGAAAGCTAAAATCTTCAAATCGGCCAAAATCTAGAATTCAGGATTGTGGAAAGCTAAAAGCTTGAAATCGGCCAAAATCTTAAATTCAGGATTTTGGAAAGCTAAAATCTTGAAATCGGCCAAAATCTTGAATTCTGGATTTTGGAAAGCTAAAATCTTAACATCGGCCAAAATCTTGAATTCAGGATTGTGGAAAGCTAAAATCTTGAAATCGGCCAAAATCTTGAATTCAGGATTTTGCAAAGCTAAAATCTTGAAATCGGCCAAAATCTTGAATTCAGGATTGTGGAAAGCTAAAAGCTTGAAATCGGCCAAAATCTTGAATTCAGGATTTTGGAAAGCTAAACATCTTGAAATCGGCCAAAATCTTGAATTCAGGATTGTGGAAAGCTAAAAGCTTCAAATCAGCCAAAATCTTGAATTCAGGATTTTGGAAAGCTAAAATCTTGAAATCGGCCAAAATCTAGAATTCAGGATTTTGGAAAGCTAAAATCTTGAAATCGGCCACAATCTTGAAATCAGGATTTTGGAAAGCTAAAATCTTGAAATCGGCCAAAATCTTGAAGTCAGGATTTTGGAACGCTAAAATCTTGAAATCGGCCAAGATCTTGAAATCAGGATTTTGGAAAGCAAAAAAATTTGACATCGGCCAAAATCTTGAATTCAGGATTTTGGAAAGCTAAAATCTTGAAATCGGCCAAAATCTTGAATTCAGGATTTTGGAAAGCTAAAATCTTGAAATCGGCCAGTATCTTGAAATGAGGATTTTGGAAAGCTAAAATCTTGGAAGCGGCCAAAATATTGAATTCAGGATTTTGGAAAGGTAAAATCTTGAAACGGGGGTAAATCTTTAATTCATGATTTTGGAAACCTAAAATCTTGAATTCAGGATTTTGGAAAGCTGAAATCTTCAAATCGGCCGAAATCTTTAATACAGAATTTTGGAAAGCTAAAATCTTGAAATCGGCTGAAATCTTGAATTTAAGATTTTGGAAAGTCAACATCTTGAAATTGACCGTAATCTTGAACTCAGGATTTTGGATAGCTAAAATCTTGAAATCGGCCAAAGTATTGAATTCAGGATTTTGGAAAGCTAAAATCTTGGAAGCGGCAAAAATCTTGAATTCCGGATTTTGGAAAGCTAAAATCTTGAAATCGGCCAAAATCTTGAATTCAGGATTTTGGAATGGTAAAATCTTGAAACGGGGGGAAAATCTTGAATTCAGGATTGTGGAAAGCTAAAATATTGAAATCGGCTGAAATCTTGAATTCAAGATTTTGGAAAGCTAAAATCTTGAAATTGGCCGAAATCTTGAACTCAGGATTTTGGATAGCTAAAATCTTGAAATCGGCCAAAGTATTGAATTCAGGATTTTGGAAAGCTAAAATCTTGGAAGCGGCAAAAATCTTGAATTCCGGATTTTGGAAAGCTAAAATCTTGAAATCGGCCAAAATCTTGAATTCAAGATTTTTGCCTGTTTCAAGATTTTTGCCTGCCTGATTTTTGCCTTTTTTAACCTGTTCTAATGTCCTAGCATCAAACAGATGTTTACCCTATTAATCTGACATAAGCTACCTATGCACGAGGACACTGTTTGGGTGACATGTTCATCATAGCTTAGAGTGCTGTCCACCTGCAGGCCAAGGTCCCGAGCAGAAGGAGATAAAGTGACCTTCTTTCCAAGGAGAGTGAACCCGTTGTAACCCCTTGTAACCCCATCTAACCCCTTGTAAGCCCCTTTAACCCCTTCTAACCCTCTGTTACCCCTTGTAACCCTAGTAACCCCCAGTAACCCGTTAAACCCCCTGAAACCACCTGTCACTCCTTCTATTTACGTGTAACCTCTTGTAACCCCCTATAACTCCTTGTTACCGCCTGTAACCCCTTGTACCCCTTAAAACCCACTGTAATCCTCTGTAACTCCTTGTAATATCCTTGTAGTGTCTTACGGATTTAACCAAGGATTGAATCGGATTTAACCATCAACACACACACCATTGTTGCTCGTGCAAACATGTGTATTCAATCAACATAACAGTCAGAGCGCAGCTCGATAATACAAACAGGGGGGGTGGGGACGGTAGACCTAAATATTCACATATACCACATTCCTCCCTTCTTAGAACTACTTGTTGGGTTAAAAGAAAACGAAAAGAAAACAAATCCTAGCTAACAATGTATATAAGTGTCTCCGAGTGCCGTACAGAAATCCTTATACGACTGAATACTTCTAAGTGGCTTAAGTGGAAACATAGCAAAACATGACAACGGTTCAAGTTCAGTTAAGAGTTCCTGTTCTCAAAGTCTCAAAGTTCTACTCTGAATCAAGCTGAATAAAGCTTAAAACATAGTCTTGAAATTTAGATGGTAATCTTTTGACTCTTCCTGGACGTAAGGTGACACAATTTCTTTGCTCCATAGTAGCATCATCTGATCTTGTGTACTCCAATGGGTCGTCCTCACTTGCTCTCTCAGAGGAAACATTTACAGGTTCTCTGGACTCTTGGTTTGATAAACTTTGTGTTACTCTCTGAGCCTCTGAATCATCTGTTGACTTACTAGTGGCTGGTAATACAGCATAATCTCGCTCGAAATACTTCTTCACATGGGTTACATTCCGGCGGTACTGCACACCATCAACCTCAACATCAACACTATTGCTATTCTGCTGAATAACTGTAAAGGGAGACTGTTTGTATGGCGTTGACAGTTTGTTCTCTTTCTCCTGCCTCAGTAACACCTTATCACCTTCTCGAACCTCATCTTCGATGCTGAACTCTTGTACTTGACAACGAAGTTGCTTTGGTATGACAATTCGAGTTCCCCGAAGAACAAGCTTTCCAATTGCACTTAACTCACCTCGCACAGGTAGGTACTCTTTGAATTCTAAGGCCTGCCATTTCCCATTCAAGAGACATTCTCGTACACTTTTCAGCTCAGGATCAAGTTCTGATGCTCTCTCTATTTCACGAGTTGTCAGGGAAACTGGTGTAGATTCTTGGGCAACCCACTTGACATATTCTTCGGTTTGGTCTTTGTATTCTGACGGTGGCATTGCACACAGGAGACGTGACAAGGAATGGGCAATGTTCTTAGGACCTGGATTATATTTCACTGTAAATCTGTAGGGTTGCATTCTGAGAAGCCATCTTTCGATCCTAGCACAGGTCATTCTAGAGGCTTGTGGTCAGTCATTAGTTAAAACTCAGCACCATACAAATAGGCATCAAAACCTTTCGCAGGCCCACACAATGGCTAAGACCTCTTTCTCAGTCTGAGAGTATCGGCGTTCTGTATCAGACAGGCTGCGGCTTGCATAACTAATAACTCGTAATTCTCCTCCTTGCTCTTGAACTAGCACGGCTCCTAAGCCTACAGGGCTTGCGTCTGCGATCACCTTAGTTGGTGCATTCTTATCAAAGTATCCAAGTGTCTCTGCACTGGACAGTCGCTTCTTTAACTCATCAAATGATTGCTGTTGCTCCGGCCCCCACACAAATGGTTCTCCACTCTTTGTAAGCTGGCGGAGGGGTGCAGATACTGTTGCTAGGTCTGGAATAAACCGTGCAGTGAAATTGACCAGACCAAGGAAGCTTCGTACTTCCGCAGCATTCGTCGGTTCAAGGGCATCAACGACAGTTTTTACTTTAACTTCTGCTGGACCAACTCCACGTTCCGACAAAACATTACCCATAAACTCCAAATGTGACATCTTAGACAGACACTTGTCTCGGTTCAGTGTCTACCCCCTGCTTTTCAGTACTCGGACAACATTCTCAAATCTTTTGTCATGTTCCTCCTCAGTGGGTGCATGTACTATCACATCATCAACAATATTGTGAGCTCCGTCACACTCCTGCAAGATTTGGTGAAGTACCTTCTGGTACATCTCAGGTGCACAACTTATACCGAACATGAGTCGTTTGTACCAGTAAAGTCCTTTGTGTGTGCCAAATCTAGTGATATCCCTTGATTCAGGCGACAGTTCTATCTGGTGATAGGCGGTGGTAAGATCCAACTTGCTAAAGAACTTGCTCTGGTTCAAATCTTGTAAAACTTCGTCAATGGTGGGTATTGGGAAAGGCTCTCGTTTTACTGCCACGTTGGCTTGTCGCATATCCACACAAAAAACTAATATCACCTGAGGGCTTGGGCAACACTACCACTGGTGAGACCCACGAGCTTGGTCCACTCATTTTTTCAATGATGTCTAGTTCCACATGTTCATCCAGTTTGGTACTCAGTTTATCACGCAAGTGGTAAGGGACCCGCCTAATTGCTTGTGCTATAGGTGGTATCTCTGGGTCAGTCGGGACTTTTACCTGGAAATCTTTCAGTTTGCCAATAAGTTCACAACATCCCGGGAACTTTTCAAAAATACTGGCCTCCCCTTTTGCTCCATCCAAAGAATTCACGTGAGCTCCCAACTTCAAAACTCCCAGAGAAATGGCAGTTTCCCGACCAAAGAGGGCGTGTCTCTCTTTTTCAATAACAACAAATTCGACCCCACTTAGCACACTCTCTCCAACAGACACTTTTGCAGTAAGTATGCCTAGAACTTGTAGTGGCTGATTACTACCATATGCATACAACTTCTTTGAAGACTTAGTCGACGTACATGCAACCTTATTTGCTTTCAGATATTCCCATACATTACGACCTATGACATTGCAACTAGCACCAGAATCAATAATCATTGTTACTGTCAAACCTCCCATCTTCACAGGCCCATCACTTGAAACATTAGAACCATCGAAAATGCCAAAAGCATATTCACAATCATCACCCTGAGTACCAGCAGTTTCTACCTGCCTACCTGCCCTCCAGCTCCTCGACCACTGGTTCGCTTCTTCTTAGTTTTACACACAGCCTCAAAATGTCCTGATCCATTACACTTCCTGCACTGTCTCCCTCTCGTTGGACATCGACGATCGTTGGCTTTATGTCCCGTATATCCACAACAAAAACATTTGAGTTTTCTTGCGCTCGCATCCCCTTTGTAATTCGTCTTTCCGCTCACACTATTCACTCCACTACTATTCACTTCACTACCGACCTCACCACTTCCTCCTTTGATTGAACGGGCCTGTTTTTCAGATTCCTCTATAGAATTTCTCTTAATTGTGGCAGTGCCAAGTTTCGACCCTTCTGAACTAACTTACGACGGAGTTCGTGCGACAAGCAATTGCTTACCACTTGATCACGAATTTGCTCATCCACAGTTGCAGCGTCTCCGAATTCGCAGGTTTGAGCTTTTTGTCTCAGTCTAGTAGCAAACTGTTCGACGGTTTCGTTTGCCAGTTGACTGGTTTCACGAAAACAAAGCCTTTCATACGGAACATTCGCTTGCAGTTTGAATATTTATTCAAGGTCGCCTATGCCGTCTGATAGCTATCTGATCCTCCTTCTTCAGTCAACGTGAAATAAATATCTTGCACATTTAATCCGACAGTGTGCAGCAATAAAGCCTTCTTCTGATGGCCATTTTTGACTCCTTTTTCGGTCGCAAACAATTCAAAAGCTCGAAGCCATCTTTCCTAGCGTGCGGAGATACCAGCAGTTTCTGAACAGTCAAACCGCTTTAATCCGTATGCATCGCTTCTTCAAATGACCGTCCTCGTCGCCAAAATGTAGTATCTTACGGATTTAACCAAGGATTGAATCGGATTTAACCATCAACACACACACCATTGAGGCTCGTGCAAACATGTGTATTCAATCAACATAACAGCCAGAATGTATGCTCGATAATACAAACATGGGGGGTGGGGACGATAGACCTAAATATTCACATATAGTACACCCCTGTAACCCCCTGTAACCCCTTTTAACCCCTTGTAAGCTCTTGCAACCACCTGTAACCCTCTGTAACCCCTTGAAACCCCTTGTAACCCCAGGTAACTCCTTGTAAGCCCCTGTATCCCTTGCAACTCTCTGTAACCCATTGTAACCCCGGGTAAACCCTTGCAACCATTGTAACCCCAGTAACCCGCGGTAACGCCTTGTAACGTCTTGTCACCCCCTGTAACCCATTGTATCCCCTTAAAACCCCCTTGTAACCCCTTAATACTCTCTAATATATAGATTTAGCCAGGGCTAAAAGAAAAGCTCTCGTTAATAAATTCATAATTAAATCAAACAATAACCTTGTAATCCATAAATCAGGGCACATTCATTTGACTTTTGAGGCTAAGGCTAACTGATTTTAGAGAAAAAAATTTGACAGTCCAAGAGCGAAACAAATTTTACATCGAATTATTAAATAGTCTTATTTGTACACCCAAAAGTAGCAATCATGTTCGATCACAATAGATTAGGCCTGGAAAACAAATAGACCTATTCGAGTATTGTATTTGCATTAGCTGTTGCATCATAATGTGGTATTCACCTGTCTCTCCAACATTGCTCCGTTAGAGAGACTATGGATAATAATATAATGTTAAGAAACACACGCGCCACGATAGTCCTTGGTGGCAGCCAATTTACACGTTGCATTCCTCTGTTTAAAAGATAGGCCAAAATTTAAATCAGGCCGGATTTTTTGTGTTCGGCAAGTTTAGATTACTAGTAAATCTTGGCGACGAACCTGGTGGCGTGTAAACCGTCTCGTCTCGTCACGTCTCAGGCCCTTTTTTATCATACAGACCTCGGACAGAATTTGTTCTTTTTTTGCCCAATTTGAACCTATAATTCTGCAGTCTTTCACAATTTTGTGAGAGAATTTGCACTCATTCAATATCCAGGACGATCAAAGCACGCACTTCCTTCGCACAACAAATTATAGCATTGAATAGGCCATTTGCACTAAAAATGAAAGTTATATGATTTTGCCTTCGAAAAACGATAAGTGGGTCATATCTTAAACAAAATAATGGTGATTTGGTTTTTCAAACCCGCACCATTTTCTTCAAATGAATAAGTTCGTAAATGGTCACGTGACCAAAATGTGATTTTTTAAACTGTGAATTACCTTCCTCTGAACACAAATTTTGCACTTAAACTTCAAGGAAAATGTTGAAAAGATGATGTGATGACGTTTACAGCACATCTGAGCGTAACTATCAAACGTTGAACAAGATATAAGCAAAAAGTAGTTTTGGCCGCCATGTTGGAGGGCAAGAGCATGCCCTCCAACATGGCGGCCAATACAAATCATACTACTTTGTGGGAAAATCAAAGTCCCATAAAACATCTCTCTGAAATGCGTTTCCTCTCAAATTTCGGGTGTAAGATAATTTTTATGTGAACCACCAATTTTTAGTATCAGCAAGATTCCAACTCATTGTTTAAAGGAAGCATTGGTCACGTAAACTCTTAGTGCAAGTGGCCTATTATAAAAGGTTTTCATGAAGAGAATTCTATAATTCCGGGACATTTCAGTTAGAAAAATCTGGTCCTATGTGATATGCAGGGTAATAATTATGGGCGTTTAATGAAAACGATAAAAAAAATTCCCAAAATCACTTGTCGGCCAGCCGGACGGGTTCTCACTTTTGACAGGCACCAAATTTGCAGTGCGATTAATAGAGTTACCATTTACGCTTCAACATGATAGAGAAATTGTTATGTTTAGGTTTTATTTCCCTTTATTTATTAAACTGTGTAGGGATTTGTTATGTGTAATCTTTAAAAGCGAGTGATATTTACGCGCGGCGTTTTGAGTATTCCTGCATGCGATGTATATGTTCAACTGGAAACAACCGGTGTAGCGATAAAAATTGCGAGAGGGACTACAAACAATCAATAAAATAAATATAATTCGGTGAAACATGTACAGAGACAATAATTTTCATTCACGAAGAGAAGTATTGAGAGTAAAGTGTCTCTGAAAATCATGGGTCATGTAAGCATAAGCTTATTTATGTTTGAAGCGGGCTTCCCGGTGTTTACTTTATTTCAAGATGAACTCAAGGAAAGAAAATCGCTCAGAGCTTTCTGTTTACAGCCAAAATCATAAATAAATAATCTTCGGAACCTTTTCTTTGAATTTGCGGTTAAAAAAATGTCTAAGGGCTTTTTAAACCTGATACTATTGTAGGTTAGATCATTGCTCGTGTATAAACTTAAGCCGCGTAAACCATACACTTAACTTCGGAAAACCGAAAAAAAAAATCAAAGACAATAATTGCTCAGGCTTACCAGTCGAGATGCTGCATCTGAAGGTCATCAAGTGTTCCAGAATCGCTTGAGACTTTTCAACCCTCTTATGCCTCAAGCAAAGGCAAGTGAGTAAGCTCGTTTTTGAAAACGATGCCATCCGAAATCGGATTTCCAATGACTTTGACAAGCGGTGCATTTGTCAACAAAATGCGCAATAAACAAACCAGCAATGAATTACAGAACAATCTTGATAGCAGCTGTATTTCATTTTGTACACCAAGTAGAAAGACAGTTTAAAACATCACAAGATGACACAAAACTCTGTCAGCTCCAGCTATCAGTAAGCAAGTTACCAGACGCTGCATAAATTTTCCGCATGAACTCACCTGACAAATTTTGACCAATCAGAAACTAAAAATTGGACGTAGAGCGTGATCAACGCGTGACAGTAGGAAATTGCCTTCCCTGCATGTAAATGTAAAAAACGGTTGAATTTTCGCGTCTGAAGTCAGTTCGAAATCAACATTTTAAAAGTGCGGCTCATGAACACGACTTATTTCATATGCATTTTTAAAAAATTGAACTTGAGCCTGCGATCAGTTGAAAAGTAGCAACTTGTCAGCGTATACCTTAAAAAAACTCGAATTCAGTGGGTCAATACCTGAGCCTGCGATATGATCAGGCGATACTGGTCAGCAGAAACTCTATTTTGACAGCTGTCAATTAATCAAACATGGATGTACAATATCAGGTTGCAGGCTCGCAAACTAGTTAGAAAGTGTGAGATTAAACATTGGTATGCCTGTGGTGCGGACGGACAAAAGGTCGGGTGGTCAATGTACGGTCACGTGATTGCCGAATTTTCTAGGAGGGATAGATTTTCTAAGCTATGGGGCTTCGAATTAAGCTCGTGATCAAATAAAATATCAACGCAAGACTTTAAACACTACGTGATCTCAATGGATAGAAAAATGAGCCCACGATATACTCAGGTAATGATGGTCAGCGTATACTCTAGTTTGACAGCTGTCAATTAACCTTAATTACAATGGCGAATATTCGAATTGACAGACTACCGTGAGTGTGAGTAAGACATATCCGTCCGGCATTTATTGGAAAAAGCCAGATCGTGTACCTGAGCGAACCTGAGCCCACGTTATTAGTTTTCTGATAGTGGTCTGCACGTTTTGACAGCTGTCAATTGACCTTAATTTGGCTTGCCAATATAACTTTAAATGACTGTCAGCCAACTGACAGCCTTGCCCGGCGTAGTTTCGTTTTTATGCTGAATTGGTAAGTGTGACATATTATATCAGCTTATATGTAGGGGCAAAACGACTGGTATTTCATCGGAGCCCGCGAGATGGTCATGTGATAATTGTGAGCGGATGTCTGATTTTGACAGCTGTAAATCTAATCGTACTCATACGGATGGCTTACATAACTAAGAGGATAGTCAAGTTGTGCAACTAAAATCTATTGTGACATTTGACATCGGTTTACATGAAGTGTGTGTACGGGTGGGCGGGCGCGCGTACTCTACGTCATAACCAAATTTTCTCTGATGGATAGTTTACTAAATTTTCTTACCCATGGTACTTCGCGCGCGAGAGCTCCGCCATAACCCCTTGTAACCCTCTGTCACACCTTGTAACCTCCAATAATCCCCCGTAACCCTTTGTAACCCTCCTTATCCCCTGTAACCCCCGGTAACCCCATGTAAACCCCTGTATTCCCTTGTAACCCCTCCTAACTCCCTGTAACCCCTTGTAACCCCCTGTAGCCTTTTTAACCCTCGTTAACCCGTTGTAACCCCTTGTATCCCCAAGAAACCCCTTAAAGCCCTCAGTAACGCTATGTAACCCCTGTAACCCCCGGTAACGCCTTGTAACTCCCTGTTACCCTTTGTATCCCCTTGTAACCCTAGTAACCACTTGTAACCCTCTGCAACCCCTTGTAACCTCCAATACCCCACCGTAACCCTTTGTAACCCTCAAAAACCTCTTATAACAATCTGTAACACCCTCTAACCCCATGGAACCCCTTGTAAACCCCTGTAACCCCTTCTAACCCTCGGTAACCCGATGTAACCTCTTGTATCCCTAAGAAACCCCTTTAAGCCCCCTGTAACGCATTGTAACCCCCGGTAACGCCTTGTAACCCCCTGTAACCTCTTGTTTCCCCTTTAAACCCCCTGTAACCCCTCTTATCCCCTGTAACCCCCGGTAACCCCTTGTAACCCCCTGTAATCCGTTGTAACCCCTCGTAACTCCCTGTAACTTCTTGTAACCCCCTGTAAGCCCTTATAACCCTCGTTAACCCGTTGTAACGTCTTGTATCCCCAGGAAACCCCTTTAAACCCCCAGTAACGCGTTGTAACCCCTGTAACCCCCGGTAACGCCTTGTAACCCCCTGTAACCCTTTCTATTCCCTTGTAATCGCTCGTAACCACTTGTAACCCCTTGTAACCCCCTGTAACCCCTTCTAAGCCCCTCTAACCCTTTATAACCCCCTGTAACCCCTTGTAACCCTCTGTAACCCTTTGTAACCCCAGATAACCCCTTGTAAGCCACTGTACTCTTGCAACCCTCTGTAACCCCTTGTAACCCCCTGTACTCCCTGTAACCCTTTTTAAGCCCCTGTAACCCGTTGTCACCCCTTGTAACACCCTGTAACCCCTTGTAACCTCCTGTAACCCCAGGTAACCCCATGTAACCCCCTGTAACCCCTCGTTACCCCAATAACCCCATGTAAGCCCTTGTAAGTCCCTGTAACTTCTTGTGACCTTCTGTAACCCCATGTAACCTCTTTGTAACTCCCTGTGACCCTTTTAACCCAATGTAACTCCCTGTATCTTTTTGTAACCCTTCGTAACCCCCTGTAACCCCTTGTAACCCTCTGTCACCCCTTGTAACTCTCTGTAATCCCTTGTGAACCCTTGTAACCCTTTGTAACCCGTTTTAACCTCATGTAACCCCCTGTAAACAAATTTTAACTTTTTGTAACCTGCTGTAACCCCATGTAACCCCTTATAACCCACTGTAAGCCCCTGTAACCCCATGTAATCCCCTGTAACCCCGTGAATTCTCTTGTAACCCCCTTTAACCCCTCTTAGCCCCCTGTTACCTCTGTAACCCCTTGAAACCCTTTGTAACCATCTGTGACCCCCTGTAACCCGTTTAAACTCCATGAAACACGTTGTAACTTCCTGTAACCCCTTGTAATCCCAGTTAACCCCTTGTAACCCCCTCTTACCCTCCTTAACCCCTTGTAACCCACTGTAACCCTTTGTAACCCCATATAACCCCTTTTTAGCCCCTTTAACCCGTTGCAACAACTTGTAACCCCATGTAACCCCTTGTAACCCTATGTCACCCCTGGCGAGCCCCTGTAACCCGTTTGTAACCTCTTCTAACCCCTGTAACCCCCGGTAACCCCTTGTAGCCTCCTGTCACCCGTTCTAACCCTCTGTACTCCTTGTCACCCCTTGTAACCCCCTGTAACTTGTTGTAACCTTCTCTAACCCCCTGTAACCCCTTGTGACTTCTTGTGACCCTTCTTAACCCGCCCCCGTAACTCTCTGTATTTTTTGTAACCCCCTGTAACCCCTTGTAACCGGTTTGTAACTCCTTGTAACCCCATCTCACCCCTTGTAAGCCCCTGTAACCTCTTAAAGTACCAAGTAACCCCTTGTAACCCCTGTAACCCGCGGTAAGGTTTTTTTAACCGCCTGTATCCTCTTAAAACCCACAGTAATCCCTTGTAACTCGTGGTAACCCCCTGTAACCCCTTTTTAAACCCTTTTAACCTCTTGCAACCACCAGTAACACTCTGTGACCCCTTGAAACCCCTTGTAACCCCAAGTAACCCCTTATAAGCCCCTGTATCCCTTGCAACTCTCTGTAACCTCTTCTAACCCCTTGTAACCCCGGGTAAACTCTTTAAACTTCTTGTAACCCCTGTAACCCGCGGTAACGCCTTGTAACCCATTGTAATCCCCTGTAATCCTTTGTAACCCCTTGTAACCCCCTATAACCCCTTCTAACCTCTCTTAACCCCCTGTAACCCTTTGTAACCCTCTCAAATCTCTTGAAACAATCTGTAACACCCTGTAACTCCTTGAAAGCCCTTGGAACTCCATGTAACCGCTTGTAAGCCCCTGTAACCCCTTGTGACCCACTGTAACCCTTTCTAACCCAATGTAACCCCTTGTAAGCCTCTGTAACTTCTGGATCCCCCTTGTAACCCCATGGAACTCCTTGTAAGTCCCTGTAACCCCCTGTAACCCCTTCTAAGCCCCTCTAACTTCTTGTAACCCCTTGTAACCCTCGCTAACCCTTTGTAATTCCAGGTAACACCTTGTAAGCCCCTGTAACCCTTGCAACCCTCTGTAACCCCTTGTAACCCCTTGTAACCTCTGGTAACCCCTTTAATTGTAGTGTAACCTCTGTGACCCGTGGTATCGCTTTGTAACCCTTTGTAACTTTCTGTAACTTCCTGTAACCCTTTGTAACCCTCTCTAACCTCTTGTAACCATCTGTAACACTTTCTAACCCCTTGTAGCCCCTTGTATCCCGATGTATGCCTTTGTAACCCCCTGCAACCGTTTGTACTCCCTTGTAACCTCATGTAAGCATCTGTAAACCTTTGTCACCCCCGATAACCTCTTGTAACTCTTTGTAACCCCGCGCAACCGTTTGTGCTCCCTTGTAACCTCCTGTAACCTCCTGTAGCCCCCTGTAACCCCATGTAACCTCTTGTAACCTCTTGCAACAACCTGTGACTCTCTGTAACCCCCTGTATCCCCTTGTAAGCCCCTGCAACCGTTTCTACTCCCTTGTACCCTCCTGTAAGCACCCTTAAACCCCCGTATAGCCTCTCTTAACCCCTTGTAGCTCCCTGTAACCCCTTGTGATTCCCTGTAACCTATTGTTACCACCTGTAACCCCCTGTAACCCTTTGTAACCCCTTGTAACCACCTGTAACCCCTCTTAAGCCCCCGTAACTCCTTGTAACCTCATGTAACCCCTGTACCCCCTTGTACCCTTTTATAACCCACTGTAACCCCGTGTATCTTTGTTACCCCTTGTATTCCCTTTAACCTCTCGTAACCTCTTTTAAGCTCCTTTAATCCCTTGTAACCCCCTGTTACCACCTGTAACCTCTTGTAACCGCTTATAGCCTGTTTTAACAACCTGTAACCGCCTGTAACCCGTTTTAACTCCATGTAACCCCTTGTAACCTCCTGTAGCCTCCTTTAACCCGTTGTAACTCCCTGTGACCCTTTGTAACCGCCTGTAACTCCCTGTAACCCCTAGGCACCCCCTGTAACCCCTGGTAACCCCTTATAACCCCTTGTAACCTGTTGCAGCCACCTTTAACCCTCTGTAACCCCCTGTAACCCCTTGTAACCCCTGTAACCCCTTTGTATTCCCCCTGTAACCTTTTGTACTCCCCTGTAACCTCCTCAAAGCACCTGTAACCTCTCTTAACCCCCGATAACCTGCTGTTACTTCTTGTAGCCTCCCGTAACCTCTTGTAGCCCCTTGTAACCCCTGTAACCCCTTTTTAAGCCCCTGTGACCCTTTGTAACCCCCTGTAACGTATGTAACTCCCTTTAACCCCCTCTGACCCCCCGTAACGCCTTGTAACCATTTGTAACCTCTTGTAACTTTGACAGAATCTGAAGATTTAACATTGTCTCTTAGATGATTCCAGAGCTTAGCACCGCAGTAGGTGAAGGACCGCTGACCGGTGGTTAGGCGACATTTTGCAATGTTTATTTGATCGCTTGTCTAGTATTTCAAGTGTGAATTTGTGAACGCAGAGTACATTTCTCGAATAGGTAGTCAGGCACAAGTCACGGCATCTTCCACTGATGAAGGGACAGTAGTCCTGAAACGTCTGGATTTTCAAACATTTTAGCGCTAAGAACACAAAGACAAATTTTAATTGTAATCAAGTTATCAGCGCTACACAGTTCCTAACCATGTTTTGATCCTGACAAGTTAATTAATACATTTGTACATCATCACTGCATCGTTCAAGTAAATTCTGTGATTAACAGGCAGCCAATTTAGCGACTTGATAGCTTGTGAGATGTGATCAATTTTTTTGAGGCCAAGATCAACACGGGCGGCAAAATTCTGCACTAACTGAAGTTTGTTGATGTTATGTTTACTAGTATTTGACAAAACAGTTGAGCAATAAAATAACTTACTAAAAACGAAAGAGCTTACAAGGAGAAGTATTGTTTCCTTATCTAGGAAGTGTTTAATTGTATTGATTTGTACGAGTTCATGTAGGCAGGTAGAGAATGTTTTAGCAATCTGTTCGTTGTAAGTTAGCGATTGGTCAATATAAATGCCAGGATCTTTAGCAACAGTAGAGGGGGTAATTTCTTTTCCAAGCGTCCGAACAGATGTTGTGGGCAGCTCACTGAGAAGTTGAGGCATAACAATCATTAAAACCTATTCTTAGCAGGATTTCTCAATAAAGAGTTTTGGCATCACCATCTGGAGACTTGTTCCAGGTCCGCATTTAGTTGTGAATTGCAGTGGACATGTCAGACGAGGGAAAGGACAGGTACAGTTTAGAATCATCAACATAACAGGCCGATTTGCAGTAAGTAGGGACAGACAACAGGTCATATACATAAATAGTAAACATGGCTGGACCCAATATTGATCCCTGAGGGACTCCATATTTCAGGGATAGCATGAGAGAGATAGCATCATGGATGCGTACTCTTTGACTGCGGCCAACAAGGTAGCTATGGAACGAGTAACGGCATGAAAAGGAGACACCAAGAGCTTGTAGTTTCTGCAATAGAATATCATGTCTAATGCTGTCAAAGGCCTTTGACATGTTGAGTAACACCAGAGCAGAGATCTTTTTATCATCAATTGCCTGCAACAGTTCGTCTGTTGCACATAGAACGGCAGTCTCAGTTGAATAAAGCTTTTGGTCACCACTTTCAGTTTTAGCCAATATCTTATTTGCTGTAAAATAGTCGACAAATTTTCCATTAGCCAATCGTTCAGATACTTTTGAAAGGATAGCCAGTGGCGAAATAGGTCGATTATTGCTCGGATCTTCAGAATTACCGGACTTTAAAATAGGAGTTACCTCGGCAATTTTCCATGCCCTTACAAACGTTCCAGTGTGAAAAGAGTAGTTCATAATACTAGTGATTGACGGAAGAATTACTGGTAGACTATCCTTGAGTACACGTGCAGATACTCTGTCGTATCCAGGTGCTTTGTTTGAAAAGAAGCCTTAAATGACACGCTCAACATCCTTGTCTAACACCGAATGAAACTGAAAAGCTTCTGAGCACTGACCAGGTAAGGGTTCCACAACCAACAAAACAGGATGGATATCAAAATTATGTTCAATTGCGAGGTCACTAGCTTTCTGGGCAGTCATACTCCTTACTGACGTAAAGTATTCGTTAAATTTATTCGCCAGAGCCGTTGGATTTTAACTTCTTGTAACCCCCTGTAACCCCTTGGAACCCCCTGTAACCCCGTGTAACCCCTTGTAACCCCCTGTAATCCCTTGTAACCTCTGTAACCTCTGGTAACCCCTTGTACCCCCCGGAGCACTATGTACCCCATGTAACCCCTTGTGACCCCCTGTAACCCCTTGTAACCTCTTGTAACCCTCCTGTAACCCTTTGTACCCCCTGTAACCCCTTGTAAAGGGTTTCATCGGGTAACAGAGGGTTACAAAGGGTTACAGAGTGTTACAAGAGATTACAAGGGGTTACAGAGACTTAAAAGAGATTACAAGGGGTTTACGGAGTTGCAAGGGGTTACATGGGGTTACATGGGGTTACAGGGACTTACAAGGGATTACAGCTGTTTGTTGTTGGTTACAAAGAGTTATTGGGGTTACAAGAAGCTAAAGGTTGTTCCAAAGGTCACAAAAGGTTACATTGAGTTACTAAGGGTTACAAGGGTTTACAAGGAGGTTAAGAGTTTCTGTCTGTTTGATTACAGGGGCGTTACAAGGGGTTACAGGATTTTCCGAACGAAAAAATTAACACGATTTCTCAGTCGAAAACCCTATAGGCATTCAGACGCGAAATCCTAACCGGGCGTGATGTTCCCTAGATATTTTGAAAGCCATAATCATGAATTCAAGAATTTCGCTAAGTATAAGATTTTGGCAACCCCAAATCCTGAATTCAAGATTTTGGAAAATCGAAATTTTGAATTCATGATTTCCGAAAGCCAAAATCCTGAATTGAAGATTTTGCCTGATTTGGGATTTAAGGGGGTCATAATACCGGAGGTTACAGTGGGTTACATTAGGTTAGAAGGAGATGCAGTGCGTTACAGTGGTTACGGGCGATTAAAGGGAGTTACAAGGGGTTCCGAACGAAAAAATCAACACAAATTCAAATTGGAAAATTCCACAGGAATCCTTGCTCGGAATCCTAACTGTGCGATATAGTACCCACTTTTAATAATTGTTGCGCTTTAAAATGGTGGGCTTGCAGGAATATTTGCCTCTTGTCTTTTTTCAGTTACAACATTTTGGTCATTTATTCATAGCACTAAATGGTAGATAGTATAACTGTAAAAGCACAAAAACCAAGTGCAACTCCCGATCACGATTTTGTAACGCCAAAATCTTGAGTGTAAGATTTCGGACCTCTAAAATCCTACATTCAAGATTTTGAAAAACCAGAAACCTGAACTCAAGATTTTAAAGAGGCAAACTGGTGCATTGAAGATGCTGGAAGATCAAAACGCTGTACTCAAGATTTGGAAGATCAAAATCCTGAATTCAAGACTTTTGGAAGATAAAAATCTTGAATTCAAGATTTTAAAATGCCAAAATCCTGAATTCAAGATTCGGGTGACTTAAACGTTTCTGTAAGATTTTTAAGAGCCAAAATCCTGAATAGAAAGTTTCGGGCAAATTGGGGTTACAGGAGGTTACACGGGGTTACATTGGCTTACAAGGTGTTACAGGTGGTTAAGGGCGTTACAGTAGGTTACAGGGGGTTACTGGGGGTTAAAAGGGGTTGCAGTGTGTTACACGAGATTACAGGGCGTTACAAAAGATTTCAGGGGGTTACAGGCAGTTACAATGGTTACAGAGGGTTACAAGGGGTTAAAGGATTTTCTGAACGGAAAAATAAACTTATTCGAAAAATTCGAAACCAATCCTGACTCGAAATCGAACTCGAAATTCTAACTTGGCCATTTGGTACCCACTTTGAATAGATTTAATATGCTTTGAGTTGGTGGGATTGCGGGACTATTGGCTTGTTGTCCTTTTTTAGTTACAACATTTTGGTCTTTTCTTCATAGCACTAAGTAAAAGATAGTGCAATCGTGAAAGCATACAAACTAACTGCAACTCCCAATTTCCAGGTGTTGGGCCACCCAATCCTACCAACAAGATATTTCGTATCCACTTTCTTCCTACATCGATTTCAAGAGGTTACATGGGCCTATAAGGGATGACAGAGTTATAGGGGTTTCCGCGAATAATGTGGTTACCGTGGCTTACAAAAGGATAAAGGGTGACAGGGATTACAGGGGCTTACAAGGAGTTACAGATGGCTACAAGGGGTTTAACTTGGATTACAGGGCGTTACAGCTCGTTACAAGGAGCTACAGGGGGTACAGGAAGCTACAGAGGGTTACAAAGGGTAAGAGAGGCTTGCAGAGGGTTACAGGGCGTTACAGTTGGTTACAGAAAGTTACAGGGAGTTACAGGAGGCTACAAGCGGTTTCAAAGGGTAAGAAGGGGGTTACAAGGGGTTACAGGGGAACCTAGAGGGTTACAGAGGGTTACAAGGGGGTACAGGGGGTACAGGGGGTTAGGTGATTAAAGGGGTTACAAAGTGTTAAAGCGGGTTACAAGCGGTTACAGTGCATTGGAAGGGATTATAGGGGGTTAAAGGGAATTACAACGGGTTACAGGGGGGCACAAAAGGTTACAAGGAATTACGGCGCGTTACAAGGGGTTACAGAGGGTTAGAAGGGGTTACAAAAGGTTAAAAGGGGTTACAAGAGGTTTCTTTGGGTTACAAGGAGTTACAGGGACCTACAAAAGATTACAAGGGGTTACAAAGTGTTGCAAGGGGTTTCATGGGGCAGCTGCTGTCTACAGGGTCTAGCAAGGGGTTATATGAGGTTACAAGCGGTTAAGAGGGACTAAAAGAGGTTGCAAGGGGTTTCATGGGGTTGCAAAGGGTTACAAGGGGTTACAGTGAGTTCCAGGGGGTTAACGTGGGTTACAAGGCGTCACAGTTGGTTACAGAGAGTTACGGGGTTCACAGAAGGCTATAGAGGGTTACAAAGGTTAAGAGGAGGTTACAAAGGATTACAGAGGACTGCAAGAAAGTGCAGGGGGTTACCAAGGTTACCGGTTGCTACAAAGCGTTACCCTGGGGTACAAACGGTTACAAGGAGTTACAGCGGGTTTTAAAGGGTTACAGGGGGGTTACGGAGAGTTACTGGGGGTTACAGCTGATTGGTATGGTATGGTATGGTATGGTAATTTTATTTATACACGGTATTTTCTTCAGGTTTATTTATATTCAAGTATAGAAAACTAACTACCTAACTAATCTAGAATCTAAGTGAAAAACTAAAATAATCAAGTTGCAAAGAAAACACCTGCTTTTCAAGGAGGCCCTGTGTACGGCCAGCGGAAATGTTTTTATAAAAAACAATACACGTACTTTTATATCAGCTTTGCAGTAGTCTTTGGACTTCTCGTTCTTGGTTCTTTATATTATGGCTGATTAGATCTCTTTTCTAGAGATCTAACGTTTACAACTAGCGGGATCTTCGTCCACTGTTTTTTGCGGTCAATTCAATCCTTTATTAAATCGCAAATTAAATTCTTTTAAAATCGATATTTAGGTTAAAAGGGTTACAAACTGTTACAGCGGGTTACAAGAGTTTACGGAGGATTGCAAAAGATTACAGGGGTTATAATTTGGAAAGGGGTAACATGGGGTTACAAGGGGTACAGGTGGTTACAAGGCCTTACAAGGGGTTACAGGGGGCTACCAAGGGATACAGGGATTTAAATGTTGTTACAGTGGTTCGAAGGGGTTACAGGGGTTAGAAAGTGTTAAAGGGGGTTACAACGGGTTACAGGGGATTACAAGGGATTACAGGGGGTTACAGGGGTTTAAAGGGGTTTTAAGGGGTTACAGAGGGTTACAAGGGGTTACAGGGGATTACAGGGGGCTAAGTTGGGTTAAAATAAATTACAAGGAGTTTCATGGCGTTACAAGAGGTTATAGAGAGTTACAAGTTTGATGATCAACCTTTTAATTCCAAGATTGATGAGGTAAATCGCCGGCTCTCTTCTTTTTGTCAGAGTAAGAAGTGGGTTTTTATTGATAACAGTAACATCAAAGAGGACTCTCTTACTATAAGTGGATTGCGTTTAAATCGGAAAGGTTTTTACCGCCGTGCGTCTAATTTTAGGGAATATATTAATGGAGAATGAAATTTGACCTGTGTAGATAGTAATCGACGACCTAATGATCACTGTTCTGCCAAACCAATGTCATTTGATAAGATTACTTCTGAAATTAGAGGTTTCAAAATTGCCTTGCTCAACGTAATTAGTCTTACTAAACACATAGATGAATTAAAAGTCTTTATGACAAATAAGCCCCTGGATGTTTTGGCTATTAATGAATCAAAATCGGATCTGGTAGATAGTAGATAGTAGATAGAACAAGGAAGATAATCTTTCTCATTCAGGAGCATACACACTTTCCATTAGCGGCCACAATTTAATTTATGCTGTTAGAAAAATTGGTTTACCCAGGGGACAACCAAAGTTTATTCAATTGAGGAATTTTAAACATTTCAATGAGAACAATTTCTTAACAGATCTGAAAAATGCCTCATGGCCTGTTATTAAAAGCGGTATGGAAGTGAATAGTGCGTGGAATGCATGAAAAGATATATTTTTGAATATAGTTGATAAGCATGCTCCGAGAAGAGTCATGCGAGTCAGAAATAAACCCGCTCCTTGGCTAAATTCTCAGTTAAAAGAAGAAATTTATAAACGTGACTGGCTAAAGAAACAAGCTTCAGAAACGCAAGGGCCGGATGATTGGAAGGCATATACAACTAAAAAGTTAACGGTTAACAAAAACGTACAAAAGACAAAGAAGGATTATTACAAACATCAAATAGAAAGAGCCTCTGGTAACCTAAAAGCAACTTGGAAAATTCTTAACGACCGCATCGGTAAGAAATCGGACAGCACACGGATTAATTATTTAAAGACAGAAAATTCTGGGCATTCATCTGATCCCTAGAAAATCGCTGAAACTTAAATATTCACTTTACAAACGTTGGGCCGAAATTTGCATCTGAAATCCCTAGGTGGATTGTGATGTAAATCCAGCTGATTCCCAACAGCGCGTTAATTCTTCTTTTGAACTGAAGGAAGTCACGATCTCTGACGTGTTTAAAAAACTGCAGGAAGTAAATGTTACAAAGGCGACTGGTCATGATAACACCCAAACAAGGTTTTAACAATAGCGGCTCCAGTTATTTCTTTATCGTTAGCTGACCTTTTCAACCTCTCGATTACTACAAATACTTTTCCAGATGATTGGAAAGCTGCAAAGGTCTTTCCGCTATTTAAATCAGGTGAACGTAATGATCCAAATAACTTTAGACCGATTTATGCCTTACTAACTATAGCCAGAGTTTTTGAACGATTAGTTTATGAGCAGATGTATGACTATTTTACGGAAAATAACCTTATTCAGCCTCGTCAATCTGGGTTTTCTTCATTCAACTGTAACTGCGCTTCTAGATATGACAAATCAGTGGTGTCTTAATATTGATAAAGGTATGGTCAGTGGTGTTATTTTCCTTGATCTTAAGAAGGCATTTGACACTCTTGACCATGCTATCTTGTTGAAAAAACTGTCTGACTATGGTGTGCAGGGTCAAACCGCTTCTTGGTTCAAGTCTTACCTAAAAGACAGACAGCAATTTTGCGTGATAAACGGATTGTCGTCTCTAAAAAATCGTATCGTATGTGGCGTGCCACAGGGTTCTTTATTAGGCCCACCCTTGTTTCTTATTTACATTAATGACTTACCAAATTGCTTAGATCATCGTATAGGAAGGTCATTTGCTGATGATACAAATTTAACGTTCTCAGCCGTGGATTTATCAATCCTCCAGACTGAAATGAGCAACGACCATCGCAGAATTTTTAATTGGCTCAGCTCAAATAAACTCACATTGAAGATTCTAAAGACAGATTTTATGGCGATAGGTTCTCGGCAGAGAATTGCAACATTAGCTGGAGATATTTCATTAAGTGTGAATGGTTTAACGTTACAACAGGTCGAAAGTATAAAGTGTCTTGGCCTCACTATCGACCAATTTCTTACTTGGAGAAATCATTTACAAAGTGTCAGACAAAAGGTGGGGTGTGGCATTAGAATTCTTAAGAGGATTAGGCCTTTTGTTGGTTTGGAGCACCTCATAAACGTATACAGGTCAATATTTGAGCCTTATTTTACTTATTGTTGTATTGTTTGGGATAGTATTGGCGAAACGTTGGTAGACAGTCTTGAAAGGTTGCAAAATAGGGCCGCTCGTGTTATTACAGGTGCTTCATACTCGAAACATTCAGCTGATATTCGGCATGAACTTGGGTTGCTCTCACTTAGTGAAATGAGACAACATCATATGGCATTAATGTAAATCATGGCCTCTGTGCCTCTTATTTGTCTGACATGTTTGACGTTCATACAAGCCGGCTCAGTTATGACCTTCGCTCTTCTGGCATGAATTTAATAGTGCCAAAAGCAAGAACAAACTATTTTAGGAATAGTTTTGCTTCTGCAGGCGCTAATCTCTGGAATTCTCTTCGTTACAGTTTAAAGGAGGAGACTTCTTTAAAACAATTTAAGGCTCAGATCAGGTCGTATTCGCTATCTACACAAGCCTCATAATTTAAGTCTTTTATCGTTAGGTTTACCATTGTGTACGATCTTTCTTAGTTTTTAGATATATATCTATATCTTTATGTAAGTGAAATAATGCACGGCTTTTATGTAGAACAGATGCTTTATGTAAAGTTATTTGATAAAATTACCGTGGGTAAATAAAGTTTGCACTCACTCACTCACTCACTCACAGGAGGTTGCACGAGGTTACAAAGGGTTACAGAGGGTTACTCGGGGGTACAGAGGGTTACAGCTGGTTAAAGGAGCAACAAAGTGTTACAGGGGCTTTGAAGAAGTGAACAAAGTCGTGAACCAATTTCCCAAGCAGCATGCCTGGAGAACAATCCCTCACTCCAACATCACGAACGAACATCTTAATGCTGTTAGATGCTAATTAGAGGGGGTTACAGGATAGTGTTACAGGGGCTGTTGAGAGGTTACAGGTTATCATGATATGTTACTTCATAAACTTCGTATCTATGGTTGTTCCCACTCTACCATGGTTTGGTTTCGCTCTTATCTATCCGGTCGTTCCCAAAAAACCCAGTCTAGGGGCACTCTATCTGAAGCACTTCCAGTCTCTGTGGGTGTGACGCAGGGTAGTATCCTGGGGCCACTTTTCTTTATTATTCATATCAACGACTTGCCGTTAGAGCTACATTCAGACGTAACTTCAACTATGTTTGCGGATGATACTACTATTCTTGTTCGAGGGTCCTCTGTTACTTCCCTCAGCACTCAGTTGAATGAAGTTGCTAGAACTGTATCTACGTGGGCTGATAATAATCGAATGTCACTTAACACAACCAAAACTAAATCTTTACTTATTACGACCCTGCAGAAACGCCGTACGTTAACCAGCTCGGCACTCAATGTTCAAATCGATGGTAGATCTATTGAGCAAGTGGACTATGCCAAGATGCTGGGCGTTATAATAGACAGTGACATGTCTTGGGAGCATCATATCGATACAATCTGCGGCATCATTAGCAGTAGGCTTTCTCTTCTCCGTCGCATCAAACCTTATCTTAACTTTGATTCTGCTTTAAGATTCTATAATTCTTGTGTTAACAACTACTTTATTTATTGTTCTGCTTCCTGGGGTAACTGTTCCCACCATCTCCTCTTACGACTGCTTCGTCTTCAGAAGCGTGCTGGGCGTATACTCCTTGATGCCGACCTCTCTCAGGCTTCTATTTCTTTACTTTTAAAACTTAACTGGTTTCCCGTTTTTGATCTTATTAAATACAGGAAACTTTTTCTTCTTTTCATCGTACTCCTTAATCCGAATGCTCCTAAATGTCTCAGGAACAGATTCCAATTCCTTTGTGATTCGCGTGGACCTCTGGGCCGTTTTACAAGAGCCTCTCTCTACGACTTAAAGGTGCCATGCCCACATAGCAACTCTGGGAAACGCACCTTGGCCTATACTGTTACTAAACTTTTTAATGACCTCAGTTCCGACTTAAAAGAGTTTTCTATTTCTTCTTCTCCACTGATATTTAAATTTCTTCCCTCCTCTCTTAAGTCTAAATTACGAAGTCTGTTTTTCTCACGCCTATCATCGGCCGAGCACTTGGAGGATCTACTGTGCTCCACTTGCCGCTATTCTATTCATTGTTACTGTTTTTCATAGTCCTACTACAACCACTATTACTTCTTTTAATTAATATTTATGTATACACCTATTTCAATTAACGTTGCTTCTGAGAAGAATGATGCATGATCCATGTTTCATAGCCCGCGGTGCATTATTGTAGCAATTCTAGTAAATTACGTGCCCAAAACGCGCCTAGAAACCTAGAAAGCAAACGCTGCTAACCTTTCTATGCTATGTCAGGACAATGTATTTCAAAACACTGAATTCTAAGCTTTTTAATTCAAGACAGTGATTTGAGGTAATAGGTTTTCCTCTGTGTAATATGCAAATGCTGCAAATTTTCAACGAGTTTGCTTTGCTCGTGCACGTGGGAATTTTGGATGGAGTTTAAAAAAAGCAAATTCAAGGCGTTTGCTGAACAACAATAAATAACTTAACATTACGTGTTTATCTATTTTTGAGGCAATTTTTTTAAAACTGAATAAAAAATAAAAGAGTTGATTTGCCTTATTGAAATAACCAGCATTCTTGCCCATGCAAAACCGCAGCTTAATCAAGCGGTAAAACCCTATTAATTTAATTTTGTCAAAAGAAGAGCCTTCTAATTTTTTACTATCAGATTTTTAAAATGAAGATTTTCAGCTCGCTCATGCTTAAGAATTTTAGCAGCCATTTGACTTGAAAGCTCTCTTGAACGCCTGTTCACAAACGGTCTCCATTATTTCAATGAACGTGAACAAGACCGAACTTCCCGCTACAAAAGGGTTTACCATGGTGCACTGCAGGCTATGAAACATGGTTCACGGGAGCAACCTTAATTGAAATAGGTGTATATGCACACATGTTCATTGATAGTACATATTTTGCCCCCCTTCGTCGATTTATATATTATTCATTACGTGTTTATAGCCTATTCTACTTTAAATATTGTCTCTTTTGTGTATGTATATATATATATATTAATAAATTTATTTGTTTTTAGTCTTCTAAACTTATTTATCTATTTTTCTATTTTTTTGAGGGCCGTAGGTTAGAAAACTGTAATAGGTTATTGCGCTTCCCTCTTTAAATAAAGTTATTGAATTGTATTGTATTGATATTGCAAAGGGTTACATAGGGTTCCATTGGGTTACAGGGGGTTACACGGGGTTACAAGTGGCTACAGGGGGTTACACAGGGTGACAGGGGGTTACAAAGGGTTAAAAGTGGTTACAGGTCCTTACAAGGGGTTACAAGGGGTTATAGGGAGTTAACGGAGGTTACAGGGGCTTACTCGGGGGTACAGGGTTCTACAGCTGGTTAAAGGAGTAACAAAGTGTTACAGGGGCTGTTGAGAGGTTACAGGGGATTACAAGGGATTATAGGGGGTCACGGGGGGTTACAGGGGGTTAGCTAATAGTTTGGTACCTTTTACATTTAAATGAAGTCTACTAGCATTAAGATGTTCGTTCGTGATGTTGGAGTGAGGGATTGTTCTCCAGGCATGCTGCTTGGGAAATTGGTTCACGATTTTGTTCACCTCCTTGATTTTGCTGTTAAGAGTTTGGTCTGATCTTGAAAGCAACGATGAAATAGTTATATTGCAATCCGAAGATTGATTTTGTATCTTTAATCCCAGGTTGACGATACCTGCAGCAAATTCTGGTGGCTCGGAGAACTTGAGGTTGTTCGTACCAACACGTCAAGTTTTCTGGGAAGAGAGGGCATTATGTAGTCAGACATATCTTCTACCGTCGCGCCTGGAAAGGCCTTGACATGAGTGAAGCTTTGGTTAGAAATTTGACTGGAAAGTTTTCGACCGTTAATAACCTTTAACATCGAATCACCCGCGATAATAACACAGGGTTTCTGATCAGTCAACTGGGCCGAATTTGAAGTAATTTGTTTTGGTGCTTGCGAGCTGGAATTATGATCGTTAAAGTCTTTTACTGCATCTTCCTTTGCATCTGTTCCATTCTGTTTACTTTTCTTGTTTTTCTGTCTCTTCGATTTCACATTGCCTACTTTAGTCCATTCGCTGCCATCAGTTGGTTCATTGCTGACTGAAAAATGTGTGGGGTCAAAGTTTTCGCGATTTTCTGAACTGGAAAGAATTTTTGTAACTGCGCGAAGACTAGCCTTCTCCTTTTCAAGATTGTCGATGGTTGACTCGTAAGTTGAACACTTGAGTCGAAGCTCGTCTAGCTCCAGCAGTAATAGGGACTGATGGTTCTCGTGTGATGTTGGTAAAACATTAGACTCAATGCTATCAATTTCCGACCAGAAGATGTTAACAATTTCGCTTGAAAGTTTCTCACCCACGTTAGTAATTAACACCTTGATGGATGGACTCGGCGGTGGTTTGGAAATTATTCAAAAAACAACTAGTTCCACCATCCTTAGTATCGCTGTCGAACTTTTCATCCGCCATTAAATTCAACTCTTCTTCTTGCTGATCATCGCCTTCTTGTCCAAGGATGTCGTGAACTACTTCATTTACTTCAGTAATCGAGGAGCTTGCATCTAGGTCAAGTTGTATAGTTTCTTCGCAAAACTGACGAAGCGAGTTTCTTGCAGATTGTACATGTACCGCTTTTACCTGAACCAGTAAGGCTATAGTCTTTGGGTATAGGTTAAAAGTCACGTTTGCAGTTTTCCACACTTTAAATGTTCCGTTGCAGGTCTTCGACAAAATGTCGGCTGATGAGAAACCAAGCTTGTGAAACATGAAAGACTCGAAATTTTAACGCGAGTCAGTCCAACTAAACTGATTTTTTACTGCGATTGAAAAACGGCGATCTGGCCGGTTCATAACTAGTGGTCTCTTCGGTTTCAGATACATGGGTAACGACGATAAATTTGCCTCCTTCAGCGCCCGTATGTTCAACGCCCGCCGTGTTCGCCCTCCTTGATGTATGCGAATGCCAAGGAATAAGGCCCCTCTTAAGGGGGTTCCAAGGGGTTACAGGGGATTAGAGAGGGTTACAGGAGTTACAAAGTGTTACAGCGGGTTACAAGGGGTTACAGGGGATTACAAGGGCTTAAAAGGGTTACAAGGGGATACAGGTTGTAACAAGGGGCAACAAGGGCTTCCAGGTTGTTACAAGGGGCTACGGGAGATTACAGGGTGTAAGAGGAAGTTACTAGAGGTTGCAGGGGATTATAGAGGGTTTTAGGGGTTTACAGGGGGTTACAGACAGTTACAAGAGATTACAGGGGTTTTCAGGGAGTAGCAAGGTGTTACATGGGGTTACAGCTATTCACAGTTGCTTACGAGGGGTTATACGGGATTATAAGATGTTAAAGGCTGTTACAAAGGTCACAAAAGGTTACAGGGACTTACCAAGGGTCACAGGGGGTTACAAGGGGTTACGGGATTTTCCGATCGAAAAAATTAACACGATTTCTTAATCAAAAATCCTATACGCATCCTAATGCAAAATCCTAACTGGGGGTTATGGTACCCACTTTCAAGATTTTTTGCAAGCCATAATTCTGAATTCAAGAATTGCGCTAAATATAAGATTTTAGCAACCCAAAATCGTCAATTCAAGATTTTTGAAAATCAAAATCCTGAACGCAAGATTTTGGAAATTCAAAATAGTGAATTCATGGCTTTCTAAGGCCAAAATCCTGAATTAAAGATTTTGGAAGATCAGAATCCTGAATTCACAATTTCTAAAATGCCAAAATCGTGGATTCAAGATTTTGGAACGAAAAAATCGTGATTTCAAGAGTTTGGAAGATCAGAATCCTCAATTCAAGATTTCTAAATGCTGAAATCCTGAATTCAAGATTTTAAAAAAGGTAAAATCCTAAATTGAAGATTTTTGAAAGCCAACATACTAACTTGAAAGTTTTGGAAAGCCAAAATCCTACATTCAAGATTTTCGAAAACCAAAATAATGAATTGAAGGTTATTGCTGACCTCGAGATTTCAGTAAGCCGAGATCACGAATTCAAGAATTTGGTAGGCCAAAATCCCGAATTCAAGATATTGGTAATCAAGGAAATGGGATTTAAAATTTTGGCGGACTTTAAGATTCTGGAGGGTCAAAATTCTGAATTCACGATATTGGTTAAATTCAAGACTTTGGAAAACTAAAATACTGTATTTAAGACTTCGGTAAGCCAAAATCCAAATTACAAGATTTTGGAAAACCAAACTACTGAATTCATTATTTTGGAAAGCCAAAATCCTAATTTCAAGATTAAACTGACTTTAGTATTTTGGAAGGCCAAACCGTCAATTCAAGATTTTGGAAGTCCAAGATCCTAAATTGAAGATTTCGGTTAGCCAAAATCCCGAATTCAATATTTTTGCTATTCTTAAGATGTTTTTTTAGCCAAAATCCTGAATTAGAGATTTTGTCTGAATTGGGATTACAGGGGGTTAAAAAGTCCTATTCTTTGAAATCTCTTACAGCTTGTGACGGCAACTCAAGTAAGACCTGGGAGACCATTAATGAGGTCACCGGTCGCAAATCTGAAAAGCGATTATAAATGAACTCGAATTTGAAGACAAGAAATTAACTGATCCGACTGAAATTGCGGAAGGTTTCAATAAATTCTTTGCCGAAATCGGTCCCAAGCTGTCCGAGAATATTGAAGACATGTATACTTGTTTCGATGAATTTGTAAATCAATCTATCTCGGAGAGCTTTAGTTTTCAACTAATAAGTCCATCTCTGGTTTCGTCTCAGTTACGTAAATTATGCATGAGGAAAGCCACTGGACTTGATACAGTTTCGGCCAGACTTCTGAGAGAATGCTTCGATCTAATTTCCAACTCTCTAACACTCACTTTCAATCGATCGATTGAAACAAGTATTTTTCCCGATGAATGGAAGAGCGCTAGGATCACTCCTTTCTACAAGAAATGTGGCAATAGAGGCGATCCCTTAAATTACCGGCCGATTTCGGTCATTCCTGTGGTGGCTAACGTTTTCGAGCGCATTGTTTATGATCAGCTATATCGTTATCTAACCGAAAACAAACTTCTCTGTTGTTACCAATCTGGTTTTCCCACACTCCACTGCACAGTTACTGCATTGATCGAAGCCACAGATAGCTGGTTTTAACGTCGACCGCGGCTTTGTCAATGCAGTTGCCTTCTTCGACCTTAAAAAGGCTTTCGAAACGGTAAACCATGCTGTTCTTCTCTTAAAACTGCAAGCATATGGTATCCGTGATTCTGCTAATCAATGGTTCTGTTCTTATTTGAGAAATCGTGTACAAACGTGTCTCGTTAATTCCAAAAAGTCATTTGAAACGTACCTACCCTGTGGTGTCCCGCAGGGAACGATTTTGGGTCCTCTTTTGTTTTTACTATATATAAATGACCTTTCGAATTGCCTCATGCATTCACAACCTAGAATGTATGCTGACGACACTAGCATCACCTATGCGAGCAATGATGTTGAAGAAATATAGCGCTGAGTTAACTTAGATTTAGATAGAATTCGTATATAGCTTGCAGCGAACAAACTTACGCTAAACACGACTAAGACAGAATTTTTATTAATTAGGTCCAGGCAAAGACTGTCAACGCTAGAGAGGAATCCAATAATTGAAATTAACAAGTTTCCGATTAAACAAGTTTCCACTCCAAAATCCCTAGGTGTTCACATGGATGGAAATCTTTCTTGGGAGTCTCATGTTAACGAAGTCTCTAAGAAGATTGCTTCTGGCATAAGTGCGATTAAGCGTATTAGGTATTTTCTCCCTTTTAAGATTCTACTTAACGTATACAATTCACTGGTACAGCCACACTTTGATTACTGTAATGTAGTATGGGGAAACTGTTCTAAAAACCTATCTTCTAAGTTGCAGAAATTGCAGAATCGCGCCGCTCGCGTCCTTACTTACTCTAATTACGACTGCAGTACTAGTGAATGAATTCAAACGTCTTTCTTACAGCGGACGTGTGTTATGAAACAGCTTAACTCTGGAGGTGCGACAATTGACATCCCGTAGTATTTTTAAGGGAAAATTAAGAGACAAATTTCCATTGAGAAATAATTTAATTAACCATCTGCTGTTTTTACACACGGCCTCCTTGAAAAGCAGGTGTTTTCTTTTCATCCTTATTATTTTAGCTTTTATCTTGGATTTTAGATTAGTTAGGGAGTTAGTTTTTTTCTATATATACTTGAAGCGTTGAAAAGTTACCATACCATACCATACCATAGGTTACCGGAGGTTACAGTGGGTTACAGGAAGTTAGAAGGGGTTACAAGGGGCTACAGGGGGTTACAGGGGGTTAGAAGTGTTACATTGGGTCAAAATGGTTACAGGGGGTTTTAAGGGGTTACAGGATTTTCCGAACGACAAAATCAACACGTTTTGTAATTCAAAAATCCAACACGAATCCTGACTCGAAATCCTAAGGCCGCGATTTAGTTTCCACCTTCAATACTTTTGTTGTGCTTTGAAATGGTGGGCTTGCAGAACTATTTCCTTCTTGTCTTTTGTTAGTTACAACATTTTGGTCATTTATCTATAGGACTAAATGGTAGATATCGTAGGGCGAAAAGACTAAATTCAAGACAACTTCTTTACTATAACTGAAGTTGTTCTTTATAAACCAAGTTAGCTCAAGGGAATGGGAAAATTAGTAGAAACTGTAAGAGCCATTGATGCGGACGCCAACGAGAACGTCAAAAAAGGAATTGGTTTTAAATAAGCAAAACAACAACTTCGCACATGCATCACGCTTTTTTGTACATTTCTTTTCTGTGTTTACACGACTACGACGTGAAAATGCCTAATTTTGCGTTTTATGGAGGAGGTAAGTAAGCAACGACGAAATTCTATTTCTCTTTCTGAGCTGAGCTGTGGTCCCTTGAAGTTCAGCTTTAGGAGGGTTCGCCTACAGTGAACAAAGTAAGTGGGTAAGAATAATCGCTATAAAGGCTGAAGGAACGTGTTCACGAGAATGAACTATATTCAAAAATTGTGCACAAACTCTTAGCTACGAATTTTCCAATTTGACGGAATTCAAATTCACAAAAAAACTATCAAGCGGATTCAAAAAAACTATTAATCAAATAAACGAAAATTGTCTCTTCCAAGTTCTAAACTGTTCTGACTTATATTTTTTTAACACTAGAGTTTTTAATCTC
>OZ037785.1:167500-375000 GCA_964035525.1 Porites cylindrica | reverse complement strand
CGGATACCCTGTTTTGACAGCTGTCAATTGATGACAACATTGATGTGCAATCGGCTTTGTCCTGGGCTCCCAAAGTAGCTAGAAAGTGTGAGAGTAAACATTGGTATGCCTGTGGTGCGGACGGACGCTCGGTCGGTCGGTCACGTGATTACCAGATTTTTTAGGAATGGGTAGATATATTTACCCATGGTGCTCCGCCGGCGCACTTCGCGCGCGGAGCTCCGCTATCAATGTGCAAAAGGTTTTCAAAGGCTTCACACCGGTGTGAAGGCAAGATGTGCGGCCTCTCTCTTCTCGCAATTTTTACGTTTTGATTATTTACATTATGACATAATGTTTGTATTCCAAACAAGAAAGTAGCATAAGCAGCTGGGAACAAAACATATCTCCAAGCAAGCGAGACGCAACGCTACTAAGAGCGTTTTTGTTCTCGTTATAGTTCGTTCTGACTGACTTAACTGTCTTTTCCAACTGTTATTATGTAAGGGAATGTCAATGTTTCACGCTTTTACCTAAGTTTGCTGTTTAGCATGAATTGTATCAAGAAGTAACCAATAGAAATTTTTTGATTTCATGTTGAGTAGGTTTAACTTTGAAGTGTGGGTTCAAGGTGAAATGAGGCTGAATCAAGTTGGAGGTCGTTCACTTAGCCAGATTACTTTCTTTTAATTGATTTAGTCGGTATTTTGTAGATGCTTTTTTATAGCATCAACGACCTGATAGCACAGTTAACAATTGGTTTAGAAACGCAGTCTTCGCTTTTGTGTCAATGTTGAAAAGAAATAAAGAAAATAAACGATGAAGTTCCTTTTTATTATAGATGGTAAAGTATGTTAACTTTTTAAATTTAAATAATATTAACAAAAATCAGAAAGGCCTCAAGTAAAAAGAAAATAGAGATGTATAGGTTGCTTAGAATTCTCAATGCTTTCCGTAAATGATCTGATAAACCCACGGGGAAAGAGTTTATAAATAATAGCAGAATATCAACAATTGTAGTCCATTCATTAATAAGTCTAGGCCACCACATAGAGATCCATATCCCTCCTTCAAATTTCAACTTCGATGTCAGAATGTTCTGGGTCACTACCGTAAAATTCCGAAAATAAGCCCCGGGGCGTATATTTTTCAAAGGCCCTTTTTGAGGGGCTAATTTTTGGTGGGGCTTATCCACAGAGAGAAATTTGCGTTTCAAAATCGAATGGGCTAGCCTTATATTTGGAAGTAAATACACCGTTTTTGCTTTGTTTTACTTTGTATTTGAGGGCAATTTTCCAAGTACAAGTCGCCGGGGGGCTTATATTTGGAGAGGCGATTTAACGGAGGGTTTTTGCGTTACCGGTTTGGGGGGCTTATATTTGGAGAGGCTTATACATGGAGGGGCTTATTTTCGGAATTTTACGCTATGTTGTCTTTGTAAGCTCATCCGAATTTTAAACTTGACAGGCGTATAATAAAAATTTAACATCTTAGGAGGGGCGTTTATTACAGAACAAGCGTTTATTTGAGAGTGAGCGTCTATTAGATCATTTGGGATAGGTCTCTTTGGGATAAGTCTTCTCGGTTATTTGTGGCTAATTTACGCCTGGCTTTCCGCTGTTTTTAAATAGTTTCTTCTTTAACAAAACTATTTTGCAGAATTTTTGTTTTGAAGAAGTAAAAATTACTCTTAAATGCTTCTATAACTTTGTCCATTAACTTTTTATGACCATTAATTTTCGTTTTTGATTTTCTTAGCTATTGACGTTGAGCTTGTCCAGTGACGCCCTGAAAAGAAAATAGCTGTCGTTATTGCAGAATAAGAAAGAAATATCCAAATTTAGTGAGAAGTCAAGAAAAAAAATGTAAATAATTAAAACATGTGAGGAAATGCACAGTAGGTCTGGACTGCAAAGCCTTAAAAAAAAATAACAAAGTGAAGGATGGTGGCTGTTGCCAGCTAAATTTATCTCCAAGTAAGTAAAAGTATTTCGTAATGTTTGTTTAAAGGCCAGTCGAAACATATCTTAGGTCTCAAATAGATAGAGTATACGTATATAATTTAAGCAGTTGAACACGAAAAATGACAAGGTTTCTACCTGGCTTCAAGGACCTGCTGTTCCAATCTCTCCTGTAGTAGGAAAAAAAACAAAGAAAATTATATGTAAGCAGCTAGAAGGACAAAAATATAAACTCAGTGAATAAGAAACAAGGGTGAAGTCAAATGAACTGGGTAGCGCAGGAAAAAAGAAAAAGAATTCTAAACGTGTGATATTACAATATACATTAACAGACAGTAATTCCACTAGATTACATTACGGTGTAAAACGTTTTCCACGTTTGAAAGTAGACAATACTTCTGAGCGCTGGCCTGTGAAGAGTGGCACGTTTGACAGAAAGATACATTAAAGTGTGGTAGAGTAAAGACACATCAGAAGGTAATGTTTATGAGCCTGACAGGCTAACATTTCATGTAAATGAAAATGTGTGAAGACACTTTGTATAATGGGAAAATATTTTGCATTGCAAAGGAATATAAACGTTGAGTGCTTCGGAGCCACTGAGCAGACCATCTAACAGTACGGATTAAGTGAGAATGTAAACTTAGCTTGTTGCTACACAAAAACGCTTAGAGCAGCATAGAACAACATTGCCTATTATCGAATCGCTACATGGCAATTTCAGATCTATTTGTTAAGCATGCACCCAAGTTCTACAAATATCAAATACAACCGTATAAATTCACATCATCCACTATTCAACAAGACTACAAACTGGAAAACTGATGATCTATATGATCAATTTCTTTTTTCTTTGAAACTGATGTTTCTTATCTATTGTATCAGTGAGTTTCATAAATAAGTACTTCTGTAGAGTGTAACTTAAGCTATGCTTTATATTATTGTCGTGTGGATTTAATTTGGCAATGTTATTGAATTTGTACTTCCTTTGAACGTCCTTCATGCAAAGCGGGGTTGGTATCTAGAGGAACCCATTACCTTTTGCTCACCATGCCAGGTAAGTAAATGTTCATTTTCTGGAATATGCAGTGGCTTGTTTCTCAATTTGTGTTATTGAGCCAACAGATGGCAATGGCAGATTGTGAATTGTAATGAAATACAGCCATGGCACAATCCTAAACAACAATCCCTCTACTTTCATGACTTAGCGTTCTTACCTTGACATTTTCATTCCTTGATCGGAATATTCGTCCTTGTAGATCTTCAATCTGCACCCTGATCCCAGCTGCATTGTGCCATACTCGGATTTGACGGTCTCCACCTCCTGCAGTAGCCAGGTAACGTGAGCTTGGATGCCATGCAATAGCTGTGATGTCATCTGCAAGTGGGTTGTTCAAACAACACAGTAGAATAACAAAATTAGACTTCAAGATAACCATGGCTGTTCTAAAAATATGAGATATACACAATAACGAGTAAGATTCTTCACAAATGTGATTGAAATGACGATGATTGGAAAAGGTTGTGCTACAATAAAGCTTGGTCCCGGACCCATGTGTGAAAATTTGACAACATTGTAAGATTTTGAACTCGCTATCATTGTGTCTTAGAAGGAATGAACTAAATATTTTTTACCTTGACGTTGAAAGTGCCTTTTGTAAAATGAAACTGAACAATACACTGAAGACTGAGAGGGTTTGTTAAGTCTACATTATTATTGCATACAAGAGTTTGTTGTTAGTAACGGAGCGTTAGGGTGTGTACTACGAAACCTGGAATAAAAAAACCTAGAACCTTTTTTTGAGATTTAAATTTTTTGAGAAATATTTTCAAGGGGTTGCAAGGTAACCGCCTCATCTCTACTTGAGGGAGTTCCAATCTTTCAATGCATTATTAAGGGATCTGAGCAGTCCCCAGTTCGTATTTGATCTAATAGTTCTGATAGTTTAGATGTAATATCGTGTAATTAGATGACCACGGTTTCTAAACATAAAGAATTTCTTTAGCACTTTTCTATCCAGTCAATCATGTTAGCGGACTTCCTAGGAAACAGATATTCACTTGAACAAGTTCAAAAGGTCATCGTTTCTGATCAGTGGAATTCGACCTGTTTTGTTTGTTTCTTTGTTGCTCAGTTTGCAGCAGTCATCGACTAGCTTGCTTTAGGTGCGTAGCAAGCATTTTTGCGTAGAGAGGTTCCTAATGTGGTATTTTTGTCCAGATTGATAAACGAGCTTCGGAGGGTATTGGGTATAGGGCATTCTCGTCCGGAAAACCTTAATACGTTAGGTCCTCAGAAATTCCGTTTTGTAATTCTGAGCATAAATTTCCAATAACAGTGCCAAATGAAGCTACAACCAGTTGCAAAACTGTCGAAACACTCCCACGAAAAAATGACCTTTCTTGCTTCCAATCGCTCCTGGTCACAGGTCTGTGAGATATAATACTGACCTCCCTCCCATTCAAAGTTGTTCCTCCAAGTTTTGAGCATGGTTTTTGTACTGCTAACAACTTTGATAAGGGGTGGAGGGGGATCACAAGCGCAAGATCATCGACAGGCCATTTATGCCAAAATACGGTAAGTGTGTCAAGTACTTTTGCAACTTGTTGTAGCATTTTTTCGCTTACAGTGAAGACTTCAAAATGTATATGCTGATAAACCTGGCATAATATTTTATACTCGAAACAATTTGGATTCCGTAATCATTAGCGTTAATTGACTTGATGAACAACATATCTTCAGCTATCGACAGAAATGAAACAACTTTAGGCATCTTCTTAGATCTTTCTAAGGCGTTTGATACTATTAATCATGAAATATTGTGTCAAAAACTGCAACACTATGGTATTCTGGATACTGCTTTGGCGTGGATCAAAAGCTATCTTGACGATCGGACTCAATTTGTCCAGTTTGGGTCCCATCGATCTTATCCGCGGAAAATTTTATTTGGCGTCCCGCAGGGCTCAATTCTTGGACCTCTTTTGTTAATTATTTACATTAATGATCTTCCTAATGTCTCTAGTCTCACTCAATATTTACCGTTTGCTGGTGACACAAGTATATTTTGTTCCCATAAAGATGCCAACCACCTCGTTTCTGTTGTTAACAATGAACTTGCAAAAATAATTATTTGGCCTAAAGTGAATAAGTTATCTCTAAATTTGACTAAAACAAATTTTATGATTTTTCATCCAAGGCAAAAGCAAGTCAATGTTAATGTCCCTCTTACTCTGGAAAATACTGTGATCAAGCAAGTCATGGAGACAAAATGTTTAGGTGTTCTTGTTGATCAGCATCTCTCTTGGAAACCACATATTGCGAAAGCCCGCTTTTACCTATCATCCCAAACTTTGATGACATACCGCCACTTTATTAAGCCAGCTTAAAGTCCTTGACATATTTAGTATTAATTCATTTTCTGTCGGTACCTTTATGTATTCTTATCACCAAATCTTTTGCCTAGTTAGTAGTAGCTTTCATGACTTGTTCTTAAGTAGTAATGAAGTCCATCAATACGAAACTTGACTAGCCTCTCAGTATAGACCTCATTTTTGTAGAACAAATATGACGCAATTCAGTATCCTTTACCGAGGACCTAAAATCTGGAATTCGTTGCCTGTTTCACTAATTAGCTCTCCTTCTATATTTGTTTTTAAAAAAATTTAAAGAATTATCTCACTGATAGCCGATCTGTCGCTTTATTTTCTGATCTTGCTCACTCTGCACTCAGCCATGAATTAAGTTCACTACGTAGTTGAAGGAAGCCTGTTAATATAAGCTTCAAGCTTCGTTAGGCTTCCTTGTCACATTAATTTTATAATTTAATTAACACCTTTTGCTCATGTTGTATAAGGTTTTGTGAATAACTAAATAAATAAATAAAATAATAATCGTGCACCACGGCTATAGAGGTATGAAGGACTCAGACAACCAGTTGCAAAACTGTTGAGACACTCCCGCGAAAAAATGACCTTTCTTCCTTCAAATCGCTCCTGGTCACAGGTCTGTGAGATATAACACTGACCTCCCTCCTCCCTCCCATTCAAAGTTGTTCCTCCAAGTTTTGAGCATGGTTTTGTATTGCTAGCAACTTTGGTAAGGGGTGCGGGGGGATCACAAGCACAAGATCATGGACAGGTCATTTATGCCAAAATACGGTACAGTGTGTCAAGTACTTTTGCAACTTGTACCATTTTTTAGCTTACATTCTCAAACTCATTAATAATTCATTAAGAAAATACAAAGGAAATTAATGTTTAATGAGTGTTTGGAAATCGGATGAAACACTGCTTAGTATTTGCATCCTTAATTTCTCCTTCAAAAATGATTTTGTTTGAGAAGAAATATCAAACATTCGACACAGTGTTTCATCACCAGATGAAACACCTCGAAGTTCGTCAAAAATACTCCGCTGCGCGTCGTATTTTCAACTCTCTTCTCGGTGTTTCATCTGGTGATGAAACACTGCGTCTCATGTTTGATATATTACGTGAAGACTTCAAAATGTATATGCTGATAATCGTTGAATACATTAGACCACACATTGTAGTCTTGTGATTTGCCGTTTACTCAGTTAGAATATTAGTTAGAAGAAGACATCATGAATGCTTCCATGCAAGGGTGTCGAGTGTTGGATCTAGGCCAATTTTGTGCAATACACTGTTCATCAGAGCAAGTGCAGAGGACTCTCGCTCTTTCGTCATGGTCGCTGCTCACGTACTTGAAATATGCAGCAATTTGTATAAGTCTGAAAAGAATTAATGGCCAAACCCCCAACTGCACTACTAGAAACCTCTTTTTCTGCGTTGAGCCGATTACGTTGCCAATGGAAAAGCGGCCACATGAAAATTAGGGGCGACGGTAGCCTAATAGACGTATCGCTTTAGCAGCCTGATACAGTCAACTCTCGCCTTGCGGACACTCTGCTATAATGGACAGCAGCTAAATCCCGGGCAAAAAATTAATTACAGATGTTTGACTGAAATAAACTTCCGCTATTACAAACTCTCGCTAATGACGACACTAACTCAAGGTCCCTAAAGTGTCCGTTGTAAAGGGAGTTGACTGTACTGAGTAGCTTTAATGTAAGGAAAAGGCAGTGCATCATTGTAGCCTGGGTGGCATATGATGAATTCATAATTCAATACTGCATGTTTTAGGCAGTTCGCCATGCTGTTAGTGTTAGTGTCCCAGTTTCAGACAACTTTGTCACAGTGATTTGCAGACATCAACGCTGATTTTATTCTACTTTTATAACCGTTTACACTGTCCTTCCGCCTCTACCGAGTTTGTATTAAACCCCATCATAGTCAAGCCATTACAACATACAACTTGAACCAACCAAGGTGCTGAATCCCACATTGCACGCTTGTCTACACAGGGGCCTCATATGATCTTCCTCATAGTATTTATACCGAACCCTCCAAATAGAATGTGCTGCTCTTTCAAATGGTTTTCTTCTCATTTTTTAATTTTCCATAACAGCAAAAGTCTCATTCTCTTGAAATTATAGCCGGGGAGGGGGGAGGGGGGTGGTCAAAGTGAAGTCATCTTCAGACTCTGAAATATCGCACAGCTTGTCGAAACGTCAGTCACTGTCAACAACAGTCGTATTCGTTCACCCGGACGATCATAATCAACCTACTTATGTACTTCCAAAAGTAAGCAAATAGAGAAGATGGAGATAGTTTGGAATACTTTTTTAGTCAGGGAATTCATATTTGTCTGTTGATTTTGAGCTTAGCACAATTCCTATACACTGCTCATTAATGCTCTTGGTGTCCCTCAGAAATATACCAAAATATAAGGAACTACAGAAAACACGGAATACCGTAAAATTCCGAAAATAGGCCCCTCCAAATATAAGCCCCCAAACCGGTAACGCAAAAAACTTTCCGTTCAATCGCCCCTCCAAAAATAAGCCCCTCAAAAAGGGCCTTTGAAAAATATAAGGCCCGGGGCTTATTTTCGGAATTTTACGGTACGTTAACTCACAATTGACCACTAACTTTGGCTAAGTTCTCAGGATTCTCAAAGCACGTTTGAGAAACGTTTGTTGCGTGTCTGTTGGAGATCATAGCTTTCATTACTTATAGGGGAACGTTGAACTAAAGAGGAAAGTAAGCGTACCAGCAAAATGACGAGTCTAATAAGACGAAAAAAATGTCGTATGTTGAAAAGAAAAGGACGAAAAAGGTGAAATACTGGTCAATTCCAGATGCATCTTTTAGCCGCGAACAACGAATATCGCAGTTTTGGATTTTACAGTTATTTCATGAGGTAGCTTAACGAAATTTGTTGGTTTGAACCTACTGTTACCGTCTCTCTCTGTGTATGGCCTTTGTTCTCATTTCTGATTGATTTTAAACCTGAAAACATTTCCCGCTTTTGTTTCTTTAAATGCTATTAGCTACCTCCTAAAATAAACAATAGTGCGAGACGTTATCGTGAATTTAATAAGGAAGAATTATGTGCAAAGATACATCTATAATTACAAATTTATAAAGATTACATTGAAAAGTGTTACAAATTAATGTCTCAGCTGTGTCCTAAAGCTTGTAGTTATAGTTTCATGGAACGAAATGGAAATCTCTCTGGATTTGCAAAAAGGTACCTCCAGGATTTTTTAGCAACTGTCTCATTTGAGGCTTGTTCAGTACTTATCCATTTTTTTTCTTATGTTTTCAGTACAAAAAACCCCTAACAAGTTGTAGTAGACTAAAAACAAAAAACATGTTTTTAATGCTGTTTACATCTTTCACCACCCCTCCCCTACATATCATTTCCCATCACTCTCCGTGACATAAAACAGTTACACTTGAAATCAGTGCATACGGTAGAAGTTGTTTTCTATGGTCGGTTAATTTTCTAGATTTCTTTCCGGTCGACTGCACCAAAGTTTTCCGGAATGCGTCTTGAGGCCTTATGAAGGAACAAGCCTCCCGAATGGCAAAGTCTGCCGTCGTCCAACATGTTACCGTATTTCGTCTCATTTTGGCTAAATGGGTGAATCATTGATTTCGGGCTTGGGACGGAAAGGCATCATTGGGAGCTTCGTTGTGGGCGGTGACGAAACTCTGGCCTCGAAAAGTAGTTTTTAGGGGTCAAATCTATTCGGCGAGAGCAAAATTGATGTTGATTTCTGATCAGTCTAGAGACTTAGTAGAGATTGTTTTGAAGGCCGGCATCTGTGTCCTTTTTCAAAACGGCTCGTCTACATGTGGGATCTTGTCAGGAAAGTGTACATGTGATGATTTATGTGGAAAGAGCGAGAGTTATTGAGTGAGAGTAATTTGATGATATTTTGCCCGTATTAATGTTATTGTGCCTGGTTGGTTGTGGATAGTTTTATCAGTGCCGCGAACGTGGTTAATTGTGTGATTTCCTGAATTTGTTGACAGACAGAATTCACACAGGTATGTTGTGGTACTCGTGTTATAAGAATATTGTGTACAAGCATGAAAACGCTTCGTGAGTGTTTAGTTGAAGAGAGTTTTTCTTAAACAACCGATTCTGGACTCAAGAAAGGAAAATTCTACGTCTGTTTTAGTCGGGCATCTCGATATGAGCCTCACAGTTTGAGAGACTAAAAGGTCATAATTTCTGTGCTTTTATGTTCATTTCGTTACAAATCTGTCCCTTTTAACAAGAGCGACTTTTCATGTGTTTCCAGCGATTAATTTGTCCTTTTTAAGAGTCAATGTCAGTAAGAATCGGAGATAATCCCCAAATGGCGGACACAGCTCAAGATTCGTTTTCGCTGATACTTTTTACACTGATAGAGTATTGTATAGTAGTTAACAAAAGAGGGTTAGTTCAGTCTAATTTTTGCTCTTATAAGGGAAATTAAATAAAATCGGTTGGGTCCGTTTTGAACCAAAATGACCTCTGATGAACCGAAATTTCACTATATTCGTGACTCTCTCAAGTTAGCGGGATAAACTCTATAAATGATTTCTTACTATGAAGAAATAGCTTGCCCCTTGGTGAATTAAATATTGTGTATATTGACAGATGATTTACTTTATACGACCCGTGGAGAGTGTTTCGCTGAAAACACTTCGTTGCCTTTTCTGAATGGTTCTAGAGTGACATAAAAGACCTGCCTAAAAACCCGGTCGGTACGCCAAAATAAATCCTCAGAATATGCTTTCTCTACAGTTTAAGGATAGATGTTTTATTTTATGTTTCCTTTTCATTTCTTTGGGATCTTTTTCAGTTTTTTGATACGACCTTCCCGAAGTTTGCCAATTTGCAAGATTTTTCGATGACCGCCATATTGAAACTGTGAAAAAGTACCGTGCAAAAATCGTCTTACTTTTGGATAAAATGAGTCTAAAATTATAAGTGCAAGTGAGATTTACCTTGGTAATACACAAAAGTCACTGCCTCTATGTTATTGGGGACTTTACGAACCAGAACGCGACGCAGCCTGAAACGTCACCGGAAGTAATTTGCTCACAAATTGCTTCACTACGCATGCTTGGCGCTTAACTGCAACGCGTCTTCTTCTTCATTTTAATTTGTCTTTTACTGAAGGTCAATTGGTTATCACTATGATGAATGGACAACACGCAGACCCGACGAGTTCGATACCAAAGTCGAAAACTTGCAAGTAAGTCCAGTTTAGTTTATTAGAAGATTCAATTTCCTGTCCTGCTTAAATGTAAGATTAAAGTGAGTTTAAACTTTATATTTATGTTCTTCATTGAAAACAAACTAAAACAGACTGTTCTTTTTTTCACGCAGTAATGTGATGTACTGGACAAGCGAGCACGATGTCCTGTTATGCAGAGAGGGTTTTCCGAGAAGCCGTTCAAAACAAGAAAGGGTTCGTCGCAAAGAAGCGACATTCGGGATAGAATAGCCAACACTTTGAATACCTGTCCCAAGTCTGTCTTTGCTGTGGATAAAAGGTCCGTAAGAGATCATGTGGGTATTTTAATTAACCGAATCAAAGTGAAATGATGCGGCTAATGCAAGAACAACAACAACAGCAGCAACAGCAACACTTGGCGTCACAACAACTGATGTTGAGACAGCAACAAGACCAATCTAAAGCACTGATCAGACGATCAGTTTGTTGGACAAACTTGTGAACAAATAGCTACCTAATGCATTTGAAATTCACCAGTATTGCTGGTATAGCTGTCGCTTGATTTTGAAAACCAGTTTGTATAATGTATTAACTATTGTCTTTGTTTTGACAAGAGTCACGACGAACGTTTTCTGTCAGCGATCAATCTTCGTATTTCAACAGTGGCACCGCATTTTTCTTGTGCCGAGGAGCCCGCATTTTGTTATGTTCTATTATTGCAGTTATCTCATTGGATGGTGGCATATTATAAAATATTTTTTGTCTAGAATAGCTGAATAATTTTTTTGAAAATTTAGATTCTGTTGCGTAAACTGCAATAAAATTCTGTACGTACAGTCTGCTATAAAAGAAACTAGTGATACTTTATGTGTTCAAAAACAGGTTTTAAAAAACTCCCTAGGATAAAAAGGGCTGGGGAATCTTGGGGAGGGAGTATGTTGAGGCCAAATATTAAGCTCACATTTCTAATTTTAAAATCTCTGTTGTATGGTTAACAGTACTCTTCACTAAAATCAGTATAATGATTAAGACACAATCAAGTTGTATTGAAAAAATTGTGAGTTGTCAATTTCAGTCCCAAGGCTGTGGTCAGTAATAACCAAAAAGCAGGATAAGGGGTAGGGGCAGGTGGTCAGTAGGTTGCAGGCATTACAATGTTATGTTATATATTGCATTAGACTCGATATATTTTTCTATGACTTTTCTCCTTCCCCGTTGTGTTATAATGACCACAGTGCAAATCCATGGCTGTATAACCTTTTGAAAATGAGTAATAAGAACGCGATTAGGGCATTTCATTATGTCTGGAATATCAAGAAAAAAAATGCTCCTGGGAGTATTGCATTTTCCCAAGAGCATTTTAAGACAATAAGTTATGCAAAATTTGGGGGTCAAACAGAGTGTATTATGGGCAATTGGAAAATAGTCAATAGAGATGCCAAAAAGTTACCGAAGAAATGCTGACGAAATACGAAATGCTTTTCAAAACCGACACTGTATGCCAAAAAGCAGATGCCAAAAACCACATGCTAAAGAATGTAAACATGATCTATCATTTAACCAACACACAGAGAAAGTCATGAAATATAAAAAAAAAAAAAAACTAAGGAGGATCCTTTCCGGAAAGTGAATATGTTACAGTGCCCAAGAAGTTTAAAACAAATGAATTTCAAAACGGAATGTTTCTCAAGCCTTCCTGAGTTACTATAAATACAGAGGTGATAATCTTCAACATTTGGTTGTCAACAATAACGAAATCTAATCACGAAATTCAAGAGCAGTGGCACTTGGCACCCATGCACGTTTACGATTCAATTCATCCATGAGCTCGCTCCTAGGAGCCTTCGATTTTTAAAGTTAACGGCAATTTGGCAATGGTTTTATTCAGGACTGTGATTCCATGCATGATATAGTGACATTGATTTCCTACACGTCATGCACCGACCTTTGACACCGTCATTAGACGTCGAATAAACGGGTGAGCGAATTCCGCATTGATATCTTCAGCTTTATATTCCGTTTCCTTTGGGTTTAACAATGTGGAGCAAAAGAATTCACGAAATCTTTATTTTGACCGGAAGTTATGTTTTTGCTTCTTCACTGACGGCAAGGAACACAAAGCGTGAACTTGACATGATTATCCTTAGAAATCATGCACTGTGGTCATAAATGACATGATTACCCGTGACCTTGAAAGTCCTTGACATGATTATTGTATAATCTACCGCTAGATGACGTCCCAGGTGCAGATTTCGAAAATTCACTGTACGCTTTCGGCAAATCAGAAAAGAGATAGTGAGTTGAATGTATAATAATAGTGATAAGTGGTGAAACTTTGTGCTGTTTGATTCCGTACCGGTGACTTCCGTTTTGCCTGTCTCCGTCATGTAAGACATTCCAACATGGCGGAAGGTGAAATTGTGCTCACTTTAAGAAGTATTGGCCCAAAAAGTACAAAAGATCCCGAACAAATAAAGTTGTAGAAAGTTAAAACTATGCTTTAAAGATGACCAAAAGGTTTCCTGGTGAGATTCGTCGCGTACCGCGACATGTTCTGACTTGTTGTTTGGACCAGCCATTCAACCAAATTCAGAAAGGATGTTGGTGTGCTTCCTCAAAAACTCATACATTTTTTGTGAGCAGCGTTGGCGAGCTGTTTTTGGAATAAATGGACTAAAGTAACTTTAGTTTAACTGGATATCCGTAAAGATACTTTAGAACGATCGACTAAATGACTCAATAACGTTGTGAAAGTTGGCAAATCTCAAGATAATTACGACGAAAAAAACCGTAAACAGTTAAAATTACATTTCTTTCAAACGAAACCTTATTCAGTGAAATAAACCTTGATTTCATATGACTGTATAGTACCTGGGCCTACTTATGTACAAAGTATAGGCGAAATCAAATTTTGAGCTCTGTCCGCCCGATCTTTGATTTTTACTGACATCTTCTCTTAAGCCCTAACTAGCGACTTTAAACTGTTTTCCATTCAGTTTTACAAAGTATGTTCATAGGTTGATTCATTGCCATTCGTTTGTTAAGTGACTCTAATTTGTCACTATTTCTCTTACCTCCATGTACGTCTTCAAGAAGTTCTTCCAAGTTTCCATTTTCTGTATTGAAAATCCCTACAGACCTTCCCATTGCAATAGCTGTCACATACGCATCCGGAGACATATGAATAAGCATGTTGTTATAAACTCCAAAGGAGGCATCATAAATTCCAGTGACGAGCAGGTGTGGGTCCTGTTTCTTACTAAACTCCACTAAATGAAAAACAACAACAACACAACATATAGCTGATTCAATAAAGGTTCCTTTGGGAATTGAGCATTGGAAAGCTATTGTTTGGTGGTCACCCAAGTAAATCATTGCATTGTTCCATACGCCCAAATGCCGAATGTCCAGTTACTTATGACCAACTACCAAAGGAACCTTTTTCGATATAGCTGTATACTCGTGGCACGCTACAGTGGTCATACCATGGAGTGGTTAATAAGCAACTGAAAAATGGATGTTATAAATACAAAACAAAGACGTATCGTACATTACTTGCTTGCACTGACTTTTGGAGGTTCAAATAAGTAGTATAGTAGGCACATAATTATCCTTTTTTGGGCAGAAATCTTATTACCTTGCGTAGAAATACATTAACGCCCATGATGTTATAACCTTTTGTCTTTATCTCATGAATAAAATACGGTGGAATCTCATTAAGATAAGATCATGTGCTATTTTCAATTAGTTTAACCTGTCTGACAGGTTTTCTAGTTACTTTTAGGTCGGTAAATGTCTTGGTTTTCGATTGATTGATTAGACAATATATATGAAACGTTTTCATTGGTTAATTCATGGTGTCTGGGGAATAAAGTCGAACTGAGCGGTAACGTAATTATTCACGTTCTATTTTCTGCCACTGTCATTGTCCTAGTTCCGGTTCACTAATTCTTGTGCATATTAATGAAGGCAAGGCAAAGTAGTTCTTTCAGCACGTAAGACAATGTGTTACTTATCCCACACCTCTCCTACTCCTCCACTTTTTATTTACTTTCTTTTTCTAATTTCATTTTTTAGTTTTGTTTTCCCTCCACCGCATCGACTCTGGATCGACTTTTTATTTTGACACAGTTTATTTGTAATGATATCAATCGTGAAGAGTGAAAACTTTACACCACCACCACCACATCCTCCTCATCATTTCCATTGTTTTCCATCCACCTCCACATTTTAATTGTTTTCACTCCTTTTGTTGTTTTTCTACCAGACCGGTTATTAATTTACATGGCCCGCAAGTTATTTTCGCCACTTTTGCCCTGACGTTGGCCTTTTTGACTTTGTTTTGCCTTTTTTGCCCTCTGACAAAAGGTTATGACGTCATTGGCGTTAATAAATTCCTGCCCAAGTTAATGAGATTCCTGCGCATAAAGGGGTAATTCGGTACCTACAATACTACTCAAATACAATTGAGATCAATCTTTCGACTAGTGTCCAGAGCTTAAATATCATCCAACTTTTCAACACTGCGCCTAAACGTTGCACTGCTGAAGCCAGAATGGATCACAGTGACCAGCATGTTCCCAACGTTGTAATCAGGGGATAAAAATAGTCAGTTAATTGGGAGATCAGTGTTAGGTAGACATCTGGTGCATAAATGGTCTTTAAATTTGTCACCTAGGCATCTCCCAGTTTCTCGTATATTGTTTAAGTATGGCATTTGGTGACAGTTAACCGCATTTCGTTGACACATGTATACTTAGATGGTTTTGACCACAATGTGTCCTCTGAGAGTAGCAAAATAGGTCGATATGTTGGTACACAGCAAGTGCTGAATTGAGTCTGGGCAAGGAGGAACATACTCCAGAATTTATAAGCAGCTGTCAGGTTATTATGGGGGCTCCTAATCAGGGAGTCTCATAGGTTTTAATGATGGTGATATACACTTAACATGCGCAGGGTAGAAAAAAGGCTGCTGTGTCAAGGTCATCTCATACGCGGTGCAGGTTTCTTTTGAAAATATGTTGGTAGACTGATAGGTGCATTTTTTTTTTACAAAACTTTGACTTTCACAAATTAATGTATAGTGTATCTCAGATAAATATAAATATAACCGATAGTAATCGGCGCTAGAGACGTTTTTTCAAATGGCAACTGCTCTTAGTAGACTGCAAAAGTACTTGTAGATCTGATACAAGGAATATTCACTATCACTACAATTCAAGGGGAAATGATAGTAAATCGATTGTTGACCTTCCTATGTATTGTGTTTTGTGCAACAAAGTCCATGTTTTCTTTCTCCTCCCTTCATTACCGTGTTTACTTAGCCATTCAAACAGGCTTCAGTCCACAGTGAGAGGAGCTGAGTGAGAAGTAAGAGTACCCTTTTGGAGTCACGTTAGTGAAAAAGTTATTACAGGTAATCACACACAACAACAAACCAGTCATACCGACTCACCATCAATGTCCCAAATTTTCCAAGTTCCATCCTTGGATACAGTTGCCATCCTGAAAAAAAAAAACACTTCGTACTCAGGGGCTTTACTACTGGCTACAAGCAAAGAAAACAAGAAATCGGAATAAAAAATATTACTGTAGAAACAATGAAGCAGCTGGTCATTACCACTGACTGCAGTCATAATAAGTCATAATAATAAAAACACTTTAATAGTACTATCATCAACTTCCCACATGCAGTGGACAACTTTGAGAACTTCTAGCAAAAACAATTATGAAACAATAACCCCTATGGTGCTTCAAATGAGGCCTGAAAACCACGAAACTTTATTGGATTGACTGAATAAGTGCTCAGTGAAAACATTGACGGTAATAAAACATATCTTGCAGCAAAAAAGGTTTTTTTGGGGAGTGGGTGTAGCCCTGATAGGCTGTGGAAAAGTCTGCATCAGATCCCAAGTGACTCGTGTGTTGACAAGTGCTGCTTCAGGCAGTAAAACACAACGCAGCTAGGTCTCACAAGTATGTAAAGACAGAATTAGATCTAAAAAACATGGTGGGTCCTACACACATGTCATATATAGTTTCCAGGCCCTTATGGTTAAAACCAACTTGCGGGCTCACAACAATATAATATCAACATGCTTCTTTCTCAAATAAAATAAAATAAAGCAAAAACGAATAACACAGACAAGTTCAGTTCTTTGTCTACGTGTCTCTTTGATAATTAAATATAAGTTCTTTGCAACATGCGCAAATGATCAAGAAACTAAAAGTTGAACTCGTAATCTTTGAACCAGTCAGGTTCCTTCCTTATTCGCTGTTGCCTTGTTGGACTGTCTGCTTGAGACTTGTTCAGTCTGTTGGCATCCTGCAACTTCTCAGTGATCATGTGCTCAAGCAGTTTGTGTGAATTCAACGCAGAAGCAGGTGAGGAGAATTTGTCTGGTGACGTCTCAGGTGTTGTGGGGCGTAGGTGTACTTTGTTTCTCCTATATAAACCATCTTTCCCGTCTATTATGTAGGATCACTCGCTGTGGCTCAGTCCACGCAATGCCTCTTCTCCATTCAGGTCTCCTTCCTTCCTTGTATTGGTAGTAAACTGATTGACTAGGGGATGAGTCGCTTCAGGTCTCAGGTACCTTTGTTGTAGTTACTCTTAATGGGAAGGCGGCGCTTGGCTCTTTTCATCATAACTTGTTTTTCACTTGGGATGCTCTTGGTTCCTGTAGACGGTAGCAGTGATCGAGTATTTTTGCCAAACATCATTTCGGCAGGGCTTATGCCTGTATCCTGGCGAGGCATGTTTCTCAATTCCCGTAGGGCTTCATATTGATCAGTGCCATCCCGTAGTGCTTTACACATCATCGTTTTGGTAATCTCCACTGTGGCCCTCGCCTTTCCATTTGACTAGTGATGCTCGGGTGATGACGTTGCATGTTGTATTGCCCACTCCGTCGTGAAATTCCTGAACTCTCGTGAGAGAAACCAGGGGCCAGAGTCAGTTACCATCTGTAGGGGCATCCCATATCTCGTTTAGTGTCCTTTGAGTTTGGTAATGACTTGCCTAGTCGTTTTGGTTGTGGTGGAAAGGTAATCAACTTCAAAAAATTTTGAGTAGTAGTCAACAGTGACTAGATAATTTCTGTCATTTATTTCAAACAGATCGACGCCAATTTGCTCCACTGGGTTTCCCCCTCTTTATGTTGTCTCAGTGTCTCTTTCTGATTCCGTGGTTTGTGTAGCTGGCAGGTTTCACAGTTTTCGACCACTTGGCGTATCTCATGTGACATTGCGGGCCAAAATACAGTATCGGGAGTGCATCTCATCAGCCTCTTCTTTGTAATGTCTCTTAGCGACTTTGGGATCACAATTCTTTCTCCCTTCAAAATAACACCGTCTTGATGGCTTAGAGTGTCTCTCATGTCAAAACATGGTTTCAGTTCACTGGGTACTTCATTCTTATTGTCAGGCGAGCCATCCCTGATGATACTAAGGAGCTTCTGCATACTTTCATCCTCTGCAGTTGCCTCCCTTACTTCATTAACTCTCTCATCTGACTCTCCTTTTAAGGCATTGACTTTCATCACTCTCACATGGGTATCGAGGACATCAAGATAGGCTCTGCTCAGGGTATCCGCGATGAAAAGCTTGCTTCCCTCCATGTCGTGGAAATCGACATCACATCTATGGAGCAACAGTATTAGTGCTTGCAGTCTTTTAGGAGCTTGGCTGAAGGGCTTATTGAGGATGGCGGCAAGTGGCTTGTGATCATTCTCAATAACAACCTTTCTACCATACTTGTACTGATCAAAGTGTTCTGACCAAATACTACCGCTAATGTCTCTTTCTCAATTTGAGCCCAGTTTTGTTCTGGACTTGTCAGAGCTCACGATGCATATTCGATAGGCTTCCCATCCTGTGGTAGGGTAGCAACCAATCCATCTTTACTACTACCTACTTGCAGGACGAGTTCCTTATCTGGGTTAAAATAAATGAGCAAAGGGCCCTCTGTAATCGTCTTCACTTTAATGAACGCTTCCTCACATTCGGCGGACCAATTCCAGTCCACATTTTTTCTGGTTAGCTCTTGTATTGGCTGTAAATCACTGGCAAGATTTGGGAGGAATTGTACGTCAGTGGGAGCTGGCATGTTGAGGATTGCCTCTTCTTTGGACTGGTCTGCCTGTCCTTCTTCAGTGGTTATCATGTGACCCATGAATTTAACCTGTGTTTGTCGTAGGACAGACTTAAGTATTATGTTTCTCTGTGAACACCATTTCTGTAACTCTCGGAGGTTTCATTCATGGTCAGCAGCTGCTTCATCTTTTGTGTTGCCACAACCCATCACTAGCAGGTTGTCTGCAATACAGATAGCACTTCTGAGGCCACTGAGCGCCTCGTTCAGCTTTCTTTGAAAAATCTCACTGCTAACCTTTAATCCGAAAGGGAGTCGGGTCCAGCAGTACCGGCCAAAAGGGGTGATCATGGTTGTTAAAAGACTAGATTGACTGTCCAGCTGCACATGGCAAAAGGCGTGCTTTACATCAAGTTAACTAAATATCTTGGCATTGTTCAGAGTGGGCAACACATCATTAAAAGTTGGGAGCTTGTAATGTTCCCGTTGGAGAGCTTCATTCAGTGTTTGAGGGTCAATACAGATCCTTAGCGATCCATCTGGTTTCTTGACAACAGCCATCTGGCTTACCCATTCTGTTGGTTCCTCTACAGGTGCCAAAACTCCAATTTCCACTAGTCAGTCCAGTTCATTTTTGGCATCCTCTTGCAATGCAAATGGACAGTTTCCGCAGGGTAATGCTCTTGGTGTAACATTTGAATTAATGTGCAGCTTTGCTTCGCCCAGATTTCCTAACTAACTTGTATCACTGGTCACTTCAGCAATGAAATTCTCTTTGTTGATGGTAAAGAGGAGTCAAATGAGTCAATGAGTCATGAGTCATGAGTCAATGAGTCTATGTATGGCTATGTAGAACTATGTATGTACGCTATGAAGGGTTAGGTATCGCTATGTAGGGCTGTGTATCGCTATGTAGGGCTTGTAGGGCTATGTAGCGCTATGTATGGCTATGTAGGGCTATGTATGGCTATGTAGGGCTGTGTATGGCTATGTAGGACTATGTATGGCTATGTACGGCTATGTAGGGTTATGTATGGCTATGTAGGGTTATGTATGGCTATGTAGGGCTATGTACGGCTATGCTGGGCTATGTATGGCTATGCAGGCTTATGTATTGCTATGTAGGGCTATGTATGGCTATTTATGACAATGTATAGTTATGTATGGCTATGTAGGGCGATTGATGTATGGCTATGTAGGGCTATGTAGGGTTATGTATAGCTAGGCTATGTATGGTTATGTATGGCCATGTAGGGCTATGTATGGCTATGTAGGGTTATGTATGGCTATGTAGGGCTATGTATGGCTATGTAGGGTTATGTACGGCTATGTATGACTATGTAGGTCTGTGTAGGGTTATGTATTGCTATGTATGGCTATGTAGGGTTATGTACGGCTATGTATGACTATGTAGGTCTATGTAGGGTTATGTATTGCTATGTATGGCTATGTAGGGTTATGTATGGCTATGAAGGGCTACGTATGGCTATGTTCGCTATGTATGGCTATGTAGGCTTATGTATGGCTATGTATGGCAATGTATGGTTATGTATGGCTATGTAGGGCAATCGATGTATGGCTATGTAGGGCTATGGATGGCTATGTAGGGTTAAGTAGGGCAATGTAGGGCTATGTATGGCTGTGTATGGCTATGTAGGGTTATGTACGGCTATGTACGACTATGTAGGTCTATGTAGGCTTATGTATGGCTATGTATGGCAATGTATGGTTATGTATGGCTATGTAGGGCAATCGATGTATGGCTATGTAGGGCTATGGATGGCTATGTAGGGTTAAGTAGGGCAATGTAGGGCTATGTATTGCTATGTATGGCTATGTAGGGTTATGTATGGCTATGAAGGGCTAGTATGGCTATGTTCGCTATGTATGGCTATGTAGGCTTATGTATGGCTATGTATGGCAATGTATGGTTATGTATGGCTATGTAGGGCTATGGATGGCTATGTAGGGTTAGGTAGGGCAATGTAGGGCTATGTATGGCTGTGTATGGCTATGTAGGGTTATGTACGGCTATGTAGGACTGCAGGGTTATGTACGGCTATGTAGGGCTATGTATGGCTATGTAGGGCTGTGTATGACTGTGTAGGGCTATGAAGGGCTGTGTAGGGTTATGTAGGGCTATGTATGGCTTTGTATGGCTATGTAGGACTCTGTAGGGTTATGTAAGGCTATGTATGGCTATATGTGGTTATGTAGGGCTTTATATAGCCTCCCATGCGGGCGTTTTTAGGACAGCTCGTTTTTCATCCCTCCCCACAAACGCCTGCTCAACCGGAAACAACATTCCTTTCCCATTGTTTTATTTGCGTGGTAAGTGACCAATAAACAGTTGTGCAATAAAGTGTTGACAGGCTAAACGCGACTAAAACGTGACCCTGCAGTTACTGTTTTCCTTCTTTTCTTTCCTTCGTTAAGATTATGAAGTGCATGGAGTATTCTAAAATTTGATTACATCTTATTTTTGCCGCTCTGAATCTAGCATTTATTGGAAGTTAGAAAGTTTTTCCAGTGTTTCATGCAGATCGAGTAATTATCAGATTACCTTGCGGTCAAGGTCAACTTTCCAGAATTTGGAAAGTACCATGTGATTGGCTAAGCTTGGGAAAGGAATGTTGTCTTTGATTGAGCAGGCGTTTGTGGGGAGGGGTGAAAAACGAGCTCCCCTAAAAACGCCTGCGTGGAAGGCTAGGCTTTATATTAACTAACGTCAAACCACTATATGATGCTTACACCATGTACTTACCCGTGTATGATGAAGATTCAATGTTGATACACAACTCACCTTGACTCTAATTATGACAAAACATCATGAACAATCCGTCCTAGTCAGGACTTTATTTAGCTGCACAATCATAGTCAATCTTAACTTATGATTTGACTTCTGGGCTCATAAACAGTGAACCCATACTCAAACTCTACATTTCATGATGGTCGAGCTGTCAAAGCATGTCTTTTAATACAATCAAACTTCCACGTGCGACCACCTCCTATAAGCAACCACCTTCCCAAAACACCAAAAATGTTCTCAGTCAAAGCCTTATACTGGAACCTCTCATAAATGACCACCTCTTGTAACCGCAACCACCTTACCTTATCAGCTGATAGTTTTTAGAATTTTCGATTGTTTTCAACCTCCGGTAAGCGACCACTTGTCACATGGTCTTACTGAACAGTGAAGTACATTGTAAAAATGGAGAGAAAACAATTTATTCTTTGGTTGTCATAATTGTCTACACATCTATTACTTTGTTTATTAGTTTGATCTATAACTACGATATTAACCATTACACTTGAGAAAAATACCCAGATTTTCAGGTTGCAGTTTAAGAAGTTAAGTTTTTGTTCGTCAGACATTTTAGGCACATTTCTCTACAAGAAGTCACGTACACTTGTAAGTAAAATTTTCTGCAAATGAACTGTCAAATAGAATAGCTCTGATAGCTAATGATTTCTTCACGGAAAAGTCAACTTTCAGTATTTTTTTGAATAAGTAGAACCCTCCATTATAGGTTAAACATTTTGCCCTTGCGGTCTGACAACCACAACTTGTAAGTGACCACCAAGGTTTTGCATTTTGGGTGGTCGCTTATGGGAGGTTCTACTGTATAAAAATGTGGTCATGTTTCTTAATTTTGCAGTTCTTTTGTCAACGCCTTAGGTTACAGGTGTAATAAACAACAAAATTATACCAAGTGTGATGAAATAAGAAAAAGATATTAAGTAACACTAAGAAATGCTAGGAAATGCTGGGGGCCTGGATATTTTTCCCAACATTTCTTAGTTGTACTTAATATCTGCTCCACAGTTGTTGTGGCAGGCAACTTACATAGGGTGACCACAAAATAAGCACTAAAATTACCTATACAAAAACTAACTCGGGTTATTTAATTTTAATACCAATTTCAACTGTTTCAGTTCACAAAAACCAGTTAAAACATTTGCATCCCACTCCTTTAATTTAACATGGTATAATTCTTAGAACTGTTCATGTACCTTGTTGAATCTGATGAAAAACTAAAGTGATAAACACCTGCAGTATGTCCTTTCAACTCCATTGCTCTTGAAACCTGCCACAAAATAAATATTATAAAAGTTTAAACTTACAGGCAAGAGATGTACTCAATTTCATATCAGTTCCATTGTTTTGAAAACGAGTTTGCTCTTGTCGACCTGTTAGTTTAAACAATGAAAGAAATGAAAAGACATAGATTGTATGGTGTTCTAGACACACCATCGGTCCAACATGATGAGATTTAAAAATGTCATAGACATAATAAACATCAATCTGCAAGTAAATTCTCCTGCAAGAGATACCAAAGACAAAAATACAGGTAGTAAGAGTATTTCCAAGGATACAGCATAATTAGAGATCAACTTGACTAATGAAAAGTAGTAAGGTGTAGCCCAGTAAGCTGTTGATCAAGAGAGGCAAAGAAAACACTTGTTTTACATCCTATACATGTGACATATCGATCAACTGTTGAAATGCAATCACTGTTCTTTCTCTTTTAATATAAATCATACAGAAAAAAAACCTTCACTCTGGGCACTCAACAAGTCTATCTTAAGGGTGGCAAAGCTGAAGTTGAATATCAAAATTTGCTTATGATCAGATACAATTACCCATCACTATGTCATCAAACAATCCAAAGCACTGTCATTTTCTATACTTAATTAACTGTAGCTAGGTCAATACAAAGAGTTTGGATCAGGTACATAATTTAAACTTATTTTGTGAAAAAAAAAAGATTGACCTGCTTGAATTCATCAGACTTTGTAAACTCCACTACCCAAAGTTTCACATCAGGGGTAAAACCTAACATAAAGAAAGAAAACAAAATTACGGATTACTGTAAAATCAGGGAGGAAGCTTTCAGTAGATGAAGAAAAATAAAATAAAATGGAGAAATCCTAGAATAGATACAGTAGATCACACATAACGCAATACAAAGAACATTGAACAAACCCGCAGATGCGACAAATTGGCCGCAAGGAGATATACTTGCAAAGCTGTTATTCATCTGATGAGTGTCAATAATGGAGAGCACCTCACCTGTTACATATAAAAAATTAATTTATGAAAACACTATCTACAATTCCTTCATTAGAGAACAAAAACAATCCTATATGTAATAAGTGAAGAAAGAAAAAACTATTCATTTACAAATTCTAAAAAATAGAAGTAACTTAACCTTACATAAAAGAAGAGGAAATAGATATAATTAATAATAAAAGTTCAAAATTCTATAAAATTAAGAATTCCATTATGCAGAGATATTAAGATCGTACAATCGAATTATACTAATGACGGCTAAACCAGTGTCCATAAAAAGCCCTAAGTAAAAGCATATAGACACGTTCAGATATCCGCACTAGCGGCATTTATTTTACAGTCTAATGATTGCTCTATCTTGCTACGAAACGGTGTTCGCGAACTAAGTATATATTGGCTGCTGTTCAGCACTAAGCAGTAATATTAGCAAACAGCAAGATTGTGATCACACTGTAATTTTAGAATTTCTAGTACTTCAGATAAACATAAGGCATTTTATCACTCTTAAAGTGGCATTTTATCACTTGTAAAGTGACAACTTGTCCTTAACAAGACAAAACTTGAATGCGTGAGTGGTTTTAGCTCACACCCAGGAGTTTTAATAAAAATTGAAGTAACCAAAATGACTAACATTCTCATCTGCTGGGTCAACCATTTATTAAAAGAACAAATGAACAAGAATATGTGTAACTTGTTATAATGTGACTAGACTTTAAGAAAGGTGTGATCTCTGTAATGTTCAACCAAAAAGCTCTCACTACGAAACGTGTTGGAAATCCACCTTCATGTTACCTAATCAGGAATTTGATGCTAATGCTGGCCATATAGACCTGAAGATGATGTGTTTTAATGAAAAGACATACCCTTCAGATTCCATAGGATTATAGTTGTATCACTAGAGCAAGACATGATAAACTTTCCACTGGAGGCCACAGCAATATTTATTATCTCTGCTGAATGCTTGACTGGAAAGTCAAATTCCCCAGTAACTGAAGCTCCGGACCCATCTTTCTTCTTGTTCACTTTAAAAACTCGAATTGTGTTTCCATTTGCTAAAGCAGTTATGAAAGCTCTGAAATAAAAAAAATATGATAGCAAGAATTATTGAAGGAACCTGAATTTTTGAAATAATATGGAAATAAATAACAACTAAAGTGATACCTCTATTAAGCAAACACCTTCAGGACCTTCCCAAGTGTCCACTGAATAGAGGTTTGTAAAAATTGCACAATGTTTGTTTACAACTATTAACATTCAGAGGGTACTCTGTACTGTGATAAAGCTCCATGTTGTTAAGGAAGCTATTCAGAGTTCAAGTTCATTACCTTTCATTACCAACCAGATGTCAGTCTAATCTACAGTTTATTGACAGCCAAATGTACTGATTTATCTTTATTAATCAACTACAGTATGCATTCCAAGGATGTAATCCAATACTACTATTATCAATTCAGTCCGGTGTCCAGTTAATAGAGGTCTTTACAAAAAAATGTAATGATACAAATTAGCCATGCAAATACAATTTATTTTAGTGGCCGCATCTACTTAATAGAGGTGTCTGCTGAATAGGGGTTTGTTATAAAGGGAAATATAAGACGATAATTTTGGGACCTGGCTTAGTGCCCGGTTAATAGAGGGTGTCCACTTAATTGGGGGTCCACTTAACAGAGGATTCACTGTACCTTGGTGTACTGCATTTGGTTTAGAGGGGATCAATGTCAGATTAGGTCTGCGGCCAAATTACAGTAAGGTGCACAGTCACAGCATTTCTCAGGGGTGGACCCAGAAAATTCAGAAAGGGGAAAGCAGAACACTTTTTTTTTTTTTTTACAGTGAAATCTCTACCCAGCTTATTGTAATTAGACTTTGGATTGTGCTGTCAACACGCTGTTAGTGTGTCTGGAATTTAATAACTGCAATCTAGTTGGTGCAGTCTCAAAAGATGTTGAAGTATTGCAGGTATAACTTTGGTGTACGTATGCTGACTCATCAGCAACTGGATAGCATGGGACATAAGAATATTTATTATTATAAAAAGAGCGAAAAAAAAATAGAAAACAGAAAAAATCGACCCTTGACATAGTACCTTCTACCCCTCGACCAAAAGTCAGACTAATGATAATAAGCTTATGTGTATTGATAGGTACACTGTCTGTCATTGTATAACCTTTTATGTTTTAGTTTATGCACACAAACGATAAACACATAGAAAAACTTGCAAAGAGTAGAATAATATTATTGGCTTTATAAAGTATAGTTCCTTTGCATTATACTTTCATTCAAATGCAGGGAGAAATGCAAAACTTGAAAATTAACATATAAAAGTGACAACATTTTTAATTTTGTGACTGGACTAGAAGTGCGTGAACTCTGATGCCCGTTTCAATGCATAAATTGTAAACAATAGTTGCATTTCACCCAGGATTTCAGATCAAAGTTCCACAATACACAGTGACTCGCTACATACTGATAACAACTGAAACAACTGAATACCGGTAGTATGGAAATTTTAATTTATTTCATTTTTAATACTATCAAATGTGACTGCATGGTCAACATGACAAGAAACGACCGGCAAGACAAAAGGTTGACCGGTCAACTCCCCAATCCATCCAGACATTGTCCAGTGACTGGCCTTATTTGGAGAGCTAGGGGCAAGCAACAACTTTTTTCTCTAACTAGCTTATCAAGAAGCACATATTGCCTTGAAATTTCTAAAACTAAAAGAGGCTAAAAATTTCTGGATAACCCTTCAATTTAGAGTTTTTCTACCATATTAACTACAATTTTTTGGAGGTCAAGTTTTTCACATTTCCATACCAAAATATTGCAGATCAGAATAATATATAGATTTAGCCTGGGCTAAAAGTGAGGCTCTCCTCAAGTAGATACTTATAAACAAAGAAATAAAATTGTGTAATGCTAAATGGCGATGGCAATGAGAACGGCAACAAAATAAATACCGGTAGATCTCATTAGCAAAAAAACAAATCAACATGCAGCATACTTTTTTCTACATTTCTTTGTTATGGTTTTGCACAAGTAAAATGCAATTTGCCAGACTTAAATGTGAAACTTCCTATAGGAACACATTATTTTTTATGGAGGAATTGTCTTAGGTGCTCACCAAAAATTTTGTTGTTTGTGTTCCTGTTTGCTCTTATTTCACTGCCTCTCATTTTCACCTTGCTGGCATGTCCTAGCTTGCTGCTAGCATTTCTCATGTTCTGACCGTCGCTATGAAATTTTCATGTTTTTCTGTAACGAATTTTAAATCAATCACTCTAGCTCTTTCTATGTCATCCATGTAAATGCAGACATCAAAAATAACATCTAACAGTTGATCTAAAAAGGCTCGCTTTTGTTGCTCTTTTTTCTAAAAGTCCTGGTGGTCATGCAATTTCCCGCCAAAAACACCTCAAGCTGCCTGTGGTGTCATGCCTTTTAACTGAGTTATTTTACATTGGTATGCCTGTGGTGTGGACGGATTCACAGTCAGGTGATGGTCAGGTGATTACCAAAATTTCTCGGATGCATGGATTACCAAATTTCCCTAGTATGGAGCTCCACTCAATTGTGCACTTTGCACGTGCTAGAGCTCCACTATTATCAATTATTAGTATAGAGAGACTTGAGGGCAACTAAACGATTAGCAATGCCAACATGTTTGAAGGAGGTTGATGTCTGTTCTTTGGTGGGTAGCTTAGAGACATGTCAAAAGAAAACTGACCCCTTGCAAACTGCGATTAAGACCAGAGTGGACATTTTCCTGCCCCTAACACCCACTAACAACCCCCTATGGATAACAAATAATTAAAATCTCTTATCAGTGCCATGTAGCGTTTGCTTGAGGAGATCTGGTTTCTTTCTGCAGTTTGCGGAATCGCATAGACTATCTGCGAAAGTCTTGTTGCACTAAATACTTAATGCATCCAAAGTAGAACATTTAAGGAACTGTAAACTGTAAACCACGTACACGTCTCTTGGGGGGATGAAGGCCACTACTCCAACAGATCCCATGTCTGTCTTAAGGCACGTTGATCCAGGGCCTAATTTTGGTCCTACTGTCCTTGCTGATGCAGTTAACAAGGCATTCCCTGTACCCATGAGCACTTTCACGCCTCTGGCCCCGGACGCTACATTAGATGTTCCTTACCCCAATTAACCCTTGTTTTTGGAAATCTGCATACTTAAGAAGCTTTCTGCACTGAATTCAGCCAAGTCAGCAGAGCTGGACAGGATACCACCTTGGCTGCTAAAGGAAAATGCGGACTTGTCAGCCCTACTTGTTACTGATATCATCAACTATTTGTTTGCGGAGGTCCGACTGCTGCAATCCTTGCACTTGCGGCCAATCTCCCTAACACCTGTACTATCAAAAGTGGCTGAAGAATTTGTGGTCAAACAGTATGTAAAACCTGCTGTTTTTGTGAAAGTGGATCCAAGGCAGTTTGGTACTACTCCAGGGTCAAACACCACAGAGGCACTCATCAATGACATATGCATGGAATAGTGCCATGGACCGGAACAGGGCCACTGTGTCATTTGATTTTCAAAAGGCATTTGATCTTGTTGATCGTGGGATATGTATAGGTTCAAAAGCATTGCCTGGGTGTAAATGTCTCAAGCAAGCCCTGATGGACAAACTTTTAAAAAAACAAAAACAGTAAGCTCAGGAATTTACTTCCCCCACAAAATACCAAATGTTACAACCTCAGAAGTCACACTAGTTCAACCCGATTTTCAAGACTGAGAGATTTCACAAAATGTTTATGAATGTCTTTAACGCACTTAAGGCTTAAGATTTTAGATTCCAAATATTTAAATGTAGCAAGATGTAATTTAGGTCCGGCCACTTCTATGACTGTCTTAGGAATTGAACAGGACTTCGTCAACCAAGTGGCTCGTCTTCCTGAGGGCAAATTGCTTGCACCAAGGGAGCTCATTCACTCCTGGATGCCCCGTCGGTGATTCACAAAGCGGGAATTGGAGTCCCTTATTGGCCATTTACACCATGCTGCTAAGGTAGTTTGGCCAGGGACAGCCTTTCTTCGTCGTTTTATTGCTGTGCTGCCTCAGTAACAACGACCAGCCGTATGGATTAACCAGGAGTTTTGTCTTGATCTTCAGTGGTGGCAGCAGTTTCTTTCCTCTTGGCATAGAGTTGGGTTCTGGTTGTATCCTGGCATGTCTGCTGCCACAGACTTGGAGGTCACCTTGGATGTGGCTGGTGTGATTGGCTTTGGTACCTTTTCTTGAGGCCAGTGGTTTTATGGTGCCTGGTCAACTGTGCAGGCCAGGCAATCTATTGCAGACCAAGAACTTTTTTCTGTGGTGATTGCTGCTCACCTTTGGGGATCTTTGTGGGCTAGGAAGCATGTCCTTTTTCGATCAGATAACGAGGCAGTAGTTGCTATTGTCACGACCAGGACCTCAAAGGTTTCAGGTTAAATACACCTTCTCCGTGATCTGCTTCTGGCGGCGCATTGGGGTTTTACTGTCACTGCTTTTCATGTTCCTGGAGTTGACAACAAAGTTGCTGATGCTTTCTCACGTTTCTGTTGGCAGGAGTTCAAGCAGTTGGCTGCAGAGGCTCATTTTTCCCCTTGCCCAATTCCTCAGCTCCTGCTGGACAGCTTTTAAAATACCTCCTCCCTAAAACAACGGTGCTTGCATTTCTTGGCCCAGGGTATGGCTCCTTCCACTTTTTGCCGTCAAGCTGGAAAGCTCCACCCGAATGGCTTGCCTTGGCCTGCACACGACTGGACACTATGTTTGTTTGTTTCATTTATTGCAGATTCAATTCAGTATTCGTCAATTAAAGCATATTTATCTGCAGTTCACTCTTTGCATATAGAACAAGGTTTTCTCTACCCTTTGCTTAATTGTCTGCAGTTTCAATGAGTGTTAAGAGGGGTCAATCTTTCCTAAGGTTCCCCAGCTGCTCGGTGCCTTCGGATTACTGACAGCCTCCTTTTGGTTATTCATCAGGTGTTGGTCCTCAATATTTTTATCATTGCGCATTTTGGGCAGCTTGCATGTTGGATTATTTTGGTTTTCTCTGTGCTGCAGAATTTACAGTCCCCAATTTAGCTAGCTTTTCTCCAGCTATTTATCTATCGGTGGCAGACATATCAGTGGATTCGCTCCAGTTGCCAGCCTGTCTCTGTGTTAGAATAAAAGCTTCAAAAATGGATCTGTTCCGTCAGGGTTGCCACATCCATATTGGTCTGGGAAGGGCACCTCTCTGCACAGTTCAGGCACTGCTGGCTTAACTCTCCTTACAAGGAAATGTCCCTGGCCCCTTGCTCCTATTCGCAAATGGTCAACCTCTGTCATGCTCAATCCTCACTGATTGGCTGCGGTGAATTTTCTCCACTGAGGGGATTGAAGGCAATTTTTCCAAGCAACTTGCAATGGTGTTCAGGCTCTTGGATGTTGGACTAGCAATGCATACCAGCTTTATATCCGGACACCTTCTGAAGCTCTTGTGGGTATCTCTAGTCAGCAAGCTTGACATCCTGTGTCATTGCGTTTGCAGGTCCCATTTGTTATCTGCAGTGCCTTCGACATTGCAGCCAAGTCGAGTACCGTATTGTCTTGGGCGTGCACTGCTGTTAATGGTGTCACTCTCACTGTTTGCTGCATTCCTTTCTAGGTGTGTTGTCTTGTTTTTCATGCAACTGCTGCAGCTTGGTGCTTGGGGTTGTTGGAGTCGGAAGTTCCATTTCACCCCTGTACGCTGGCCCCTCCATTTTTAAGCACCAAAGAGATTCCGGATGGATGGGGGGTCACTCGCAGGGTTGCCATGGATACCTCCTCTTCATGCTAGAGCATTGCTCGGCTCCACCAACTTTGTAGGCACCAATGCCCTAAGCTCATCTATTAGTGATGAGTTTAACAGAACTCGAATAAGTTTAGTATATACTTTATTGCATTTGTAGATCTAGTTTTCGTCTTTTTAATTATGTAATGATTTAATGTGTGTTTTTATTTTATATTTTTTACCATGTAAATATGACGTAATTCAACTTGTGGGTTGTAAAGTTACATAAAGAAACTCTCCATCTATTTAGATATACAAGGTTCATACTACATTAGACAAAAATTTTTCTAGGACATCTTAGGATTTTTCAAGGACAACTTAAGGTTTTCAAGGACTCAGATTTTTTAATAAACCAGCATTTTTTAACCCCCTTTGATCACCCCATTGGCAAGAACACGTCATAGAGTCATTTACGATTTTTACTTCTTTGGCCATTGTTGATTACATTATTTCATACTTCTTTTGGCCACAAGACTTTGGAAAATGAATGAGTGTATGATGACCTGAATTGCATCTGAGGTACAGAAATAGCATTTTAAATAAAGAAACTGAAACTAAATATTGCTCATGCATAAAACTCTTCTAGATACGTTACCCGTGAGTCTTAGAGGTTCTTAAACCGAGGATGAGCCAAATTTTCGACAGCAAAATAATCTAATTTATGAGAAAAAGATATCTGACGAATCCAAGGTTGTGAATTTCAAGGACTTTTGAAGACCTAACATAGAAATAAAAAATTCAAGGACCTAAATTGAATTGAAGGACAATTGGTAAAATTAAAGACCATGTCAAGATTTACAAACCATGGAAAAATTTTTTTAAAACAGTTCGAAGCCTTCTGCCACTGATTTTTAAGGATTAACATCAACGTTTGCATTTATCTATAATTTTTTTAAATATTTATTTGAAGATAGATAGATAGGTAGATAAATCGTTTATTGTACAAATACTTTCCAGTCGTAAAACTGAATTGCGTATTTCACAAATAACATTAGTTAAAATATAAAACTAATTACAATCATATGAGTATAAACACCTTGTGTGGTAAAGCTAAAAAATATGTATAAAAATCTTACAATAAAGTCGACTTCTTTGAAACTTTAAGAGCTTTATGCGTGACCCTAGGACATAGCATAAACAAAAGAGCATCTGAAATGTTCCGTTTGGGAATGTGGCAAATTATATAACTTTTGACACCTTAAATTATAGCTGGATTGTTTCCTTGGTGGCAGCAGGTGGTATAACTTATGTCTGGGAATGATAGCAATGGAATTGAACAATTGTCTACATAGTCCGTTGCGTCTATCTTACAGCATTGGCAGGCCTAGGCTGTCATGGCATTCCTGTTATGACATGGCAGGTGAAATTATGGAAAGCGCTCTTTTCTGAATTCTTTCTATATCCTCATTAAGATAAGCTGGGAGTGCGTGATGGAAAACCGGAGCCCAGTATTCTAGTACAGGTCTGATTGTTGTACATTCAAGAGAACAATGAAATACAGGTGCTTATTTGCTTTCTTAATGCAATCTACAATGTGATTGTTCCATTTCAAGTCACTGGATATCGTAACATCTAGCATCTTCGCATAGTTGGTGACAGGAAGCTTGTTTCCGTCTACCTCGAGAGGGGAGAAGTTATCAGAGATCTTCTTAAAGTCGATAACCATCTCCTTGCACTTGTCGCCATTTAGCTGCATCCACTGGGACTAAGACCAGTCCTCCACAGCAGTAACAGCGTGTTGCACATCACCCAGGGAGCCGAGAGGTATGGTTTGGGAGATTGTCGTATCATCCACATACTTCCATGTGAGAGTGTCAACCTTGAGATCATTGATCATGAGTAAGAAAAGCCAAGGGCTGAGCTTGGTCCCTTGAGGAACTCTGGCGGGGACTGGACCCCACTAAGAAAAGCAGTCTGAGGACAACTTGTCGATTTGTCAAAAAGTCAGTCACCCAGGCTTTGATGCTGTGCGGCACATCGAGGCCATTGATCTTAGTGACTTATGATCGATAAGGTCAAAGGCCTTGCGGTAATCAAATAACACGACCCTGACAGCTGCACCGGTACCGTGTAACCAGTGCTTGTAACCAGTGGTGAAACATCGAGATCGGAGTGAACAGGGTGGAGGATTTAGGGATTCTGTCGTATTGATCATGGTCAATGATCTTCAGCACAGCAGGGCCGACATGGGTCAATACAACAAAATCTCGAGATGGCGGGAGTCATGGAGATGGGGCGCAGCTGCTTGCTAAGATCTTCCACAGGCTTCTGGTTGGGGAGCGGGACGACATCAGCGAACTTCCAGAGCGAAGGTAGTCTTTGCTCTTTATAGCTAGAGTTCAGAATTGCTGTTACTGGTTTGGCAAGAACCTCGGTGTACTCACGCAGGAGCCAATTGGAGACACAGTGGGGTCCGGCTGCTTTGCGTGGATTTAGTTGTTTCAGGGCAGCCAGGACTGAAGGCTCCGATAGAGTGAATACATAGGGGTCATCCTTATAAGGTGCAACTGCCTCTAATGGCTGGAAGATTTCCATGGGATCAAGGAAGGCAGAGTTAATTTTAATGATATTATCAATTTCTCAATAATTTATTATTACTGTTATTTCAAATTATCATTTTCAAGTTGAATAATCTTAGTACAACAGTTACACTAGTTAAGAATTTGCTGGTAATTTATTTATGTAACAGGTGTTAGGGTAGACTACAAGTAGTCCCCATTTTTCCTCAGGGATCTGGAGCATGCGACATGCAAGCGTGCGTGAAAATCATCCCATGCGACAAAGGCGAGACGCAGCAGGGAGAACCCTTCACGGCCGAGTATGAAGTTCGTATCCCCTTCCAAACCAATTAAGCGCATCCAATGGGATTCCTTCTCTCAGTGAGCTGTCATTGCTCTTGTCATCGGTAAACTGTGAGGGATATTTATTGCAAGTAAAAGAAAATCCAGATACTAATTTTAATTCTTCACGGCTGTTTTGCGTGAAGAACTTGATAGTGTAAAAAGGGGGGTTTGTAGGCAGCACACGACTTTTACCTCATGCCAAAATATTGCTTGTTCCAATGAATTTTTTTTCGCTGATGGATAAATTATGTTCTGGAAGAAAATGTTTTGACTGAACAAATGTGATTTTTGCCGCTTATTTCATACTGAGAGGTTGTGACACGCATTTTAATTTTCTGCGGTTATTGTTTATGGACGGCATGATTTTCCCTCTGATGCAAGAGCAGTTTCTTTAGCTTTCTTTGACCTCTTTTGAAAAGTAAAGTTCTTCAATGCGGCTAAATAAGGGTTTTAGGTAGTTCAATTTCTCCAGAGATGCCTCCTGGATCTGAATAATTACAAGCGATTTTCTTTTTGTCCGTGAATGTGGCGGTTTCCTGCAATGTTTTGTCACGCTGGGTCCAGCTTGTTAGTGTTTTTAGCAGCATGTTCAATTCTCTCAGATAGTGATGTACAGATTTACAGATCCAAATCTTGAAGAATGGATTGCAGCTTAATTTAACTGAAGCTACATCACTATGGAAAATTTGCGATGTGACTGAGTCATGATTGCTCTTAAAGCAATGAATTTTAAACTCCAGTTCGTTTTTCTAAGGATAATGTGAGTCTTTGGACTGAAGGACGTAGTTCCTCCCTTGGTGATAACTTTTGAATAGCTTAACAGCCTTGTGACTGTTCTGTTATTGCCACCTTGTGATCATGCAAGACTGACCGTGGTTTCGGTTCTCCAGGCGAACCTCATCAGTTGCCGGGTTGGCTTTCTGTGTAGTTGCTCAGTACAAGAGCAACTCAGTACTCTAGTTATTTGTTCTGTGCTGTTATTTGTTCTGCTCTAGTAATTCTTTCTGTAAATTGTGATTTTGTTGAGTGTTGATAGCGGCTGGTGCGTTTTTGAGCCAGTCAGAGTTCTGCGTTGTTCAGAGCAACACATAAGTTCAAAAGCTTGGGCTTTGTCTCTAGTCCCTCATTTTCCTCTCTCACTGCTGCGTCTCACCTTTCTCGCATGGGTTGATTTTCACATGTGCTCATGTTTCGCTCGCTCTACTATCCCTGAGGAAAAATGGGGACTACTTGTAGTCTATAAAAAGGGTTAAGGATAATACACGCTTTAGATTAGCTTTATTTGTAACAAACCTGAAGCGAACTGGTTGTTGTTTCATGTCTTCACTGTTAACAAGGCAAGAACAAAAGATATTAATTTTAAGGATTATTAGAACATTTTAATTTATTCTATTTTAGTCAGCATGATTATAAGGAATTAACCTTGACATTAATTTATGTACAAGATTAAATCTTGTGTGCCTATCATTACTTGGCTGTGTAGCTGCGTGATGCGGTTCCAGTCGAGACCCACAAATTGACCCTTGCTCACCATAGAGTCTCCAGTAGCTCAAGTGGTTAGAGCATCCGACTAGATCACGGAGGGTCGTGGGTTCAAATCCCATCTGGGACTCGGATTTTTTTCCCGAGTCCTCCTCAAATTAATATCATGTTGTTGTTGTTTCATCTTTAAGATTAAATCAAACATATTAATAATAATAATAATAATAAATGTCTTTATTGCTCATTAGATAAAAATACATATTTAATGTTACAGGATAAAAAGATTAAAAGTTCAGCTCAATTGAAATAGAATAAAGACTAAAACATGTGAAAAACTAGTTACATATATCTGACATAAAATATCATAAAAGGTTGTATTTAAAAATTAATCTATTTACAAATGTGTTCTTATAACATTCGGTGTTTATCTTGGGCCTTTGGCAGCTTTTATGTCTAAGGTTTCAGGTTAAATTGTTCTTTTCTTGTGGTAAACATACCTTCAGAGGGTGGTTATTACACTGTTTAACTTTTTTAAAAATCGCCTTATCTTGTTTTTGTGGTAATGATCTAATATTTAACTGTGTGGATATAAAGCACAACTCATAGCATCTGTCTAAAAATTGCTGAAGAACATTAATTTCCACATCGGAGGCACCATAAACAGAAAGTCTATAGGTTATGTTCGGGAGAACAATACTATAAAAGAAATAATCAATTTCTGTCTGGCTGTAGTGCTCTTTTCTATATACTCTTAGCACGTGTAGACAATTGTTGGCCTTGCACAGTTTAGCTTTTATGTGTGGAAAAAATTTACAGTCATTCTGAAAGGTCAAACCTAATAAAACAAGAGTGGCATGTTGTGGTATACTACATACAACAGGATAGAATGTGGGGTTCCCTTTCTTCTTCAAGGCTGTGCTCTATAGAAAATTGAAGGGAGCCCAGTGCTCTGAAACTGTGAAATCTAGGGTGCCCAGCATATGATTTGTATGAAAAATCTGAGATTTTCTAGTCGCCCAAGGGCAAAATTTAGGCACCATAGGGGCCACCGGGCTCTGCTAGAGCACAGCCCTGTTCTTTATGACAAGTTCTTTACACTTGTTAGGGTTACAGCTCATGGAATTACAGTTCGCACAGATTAAAAATGTCTCCATTAAATCACTTGACGTATCACTGCCCCCTTTCCACATGGGTGTGACAATGGTTGAGTCATCGGTGTATTTAAAAAGGGTGGGAGTGGAACCTACAATCTTGGACAAAATAAAATGGAACAGCAAACCCCCATCCCCCCCAAACCAAGGATGAAGGTGCGTAAAGGGCAAAAACGCGCCATTTTCCCATCCTTGATTTGGGGGGGAGGGAGGGTCTAGGTTTTCCATTCATTTTGTTCCAGATTGTCTCGAAGGTGTCTAAGTCACGAAATAGTGGTCACTGTTAATTAGAGAGTCATCTTTCAACACATTTATCGGTTGAAAACACTGGTCTGTGACCCGCAGTCACAAGTGTCACCGAGGACGTCCATACTTACAATACCCTAAGAGAACATTTTTGCAAATCGTGTCTGGGACGTTAGAAAAAGGCGCTCTTGAACATGGCATTACTCGCAAATCATATAAAGAGTTCTGTAACAGGGTAAAAAGGACCATTAATGTTATTTCTCAGGAGTCACTAGACTGTGGACTTTTTATACCTCGCTGAAATACCAACAACGATGAAAGGCTAAAACTTTACTAATTAAAACTTTTAAACTGTGTGTAGTGCACTCGAACTTTGTTAAAATGACACGGTCGACGTTTCACTGACGGTTTACAAAAGGTTTTTGTGTGATTTAAGATGGTTTGCAGCGGTTTTCAACGGTTAATCATGATTAACAGCCAATTGAAATAAAAGTGACTCACTGTCTCTTACTTTACTGTACCACGACAAAATCGCGAAAAACCAATAAAAACCGTCGGTAATCTGTTGTAAATCGTGCTAATCCTTATGTTCGTCAACATTAATCGTGTTCGATTTCCTAGAATGAAAAAAACCAATCTATATAGATAAAATATCGCTAACAATGATCTATGAAGGCACCGTATACAGTTCTTAAAAATAGCGCCAAGGCAACACTGCCTCTCCATGGATTGTCTAGAGGTCTAGCGTGCAACATCCGCGAGTAGGATTAGCGTACCTGAGGTTTTTTGGGCAGGTTCGAGTCTCGTTTGTAGCCAAATTATTATTTTTTTTCTTACTATAATTATTCCTGCAATTACAAGCCAATGCAATTTCTATATATGTTTTGTGGGGTTCTGCCTTCAAGCTTATTAAAATTATTGCAATGAATCAGGCATAAGTATGTCTTTTTTTCGTCTTCCATGCAGCAGAACTCTCTCCTAGTGAGTAATGCATCCCGCACTTCATACAGACTTATGATAAGTGAATTATTTATTTATTTTATATAAATGAAATAAGCGCAATTCTTCTGTTTTGTATGAGTTCACTGACAAATGACCAGGTTTGCTTTGAAAGCATTTAGCTTGAAGCATTTGAACGCAGATTTCTTGTCATGATTGCTATCATGACGCTGTGAGTAACGCCAGTCGAGGCTTTCAGACAATCTTGGACGAAATAAAATGGAACAGCAAACCCCCATCCCCCCCAAATCAAGGATGAAGGTGCGCGAAGGGCAAAAACGCGCCATTTTCCCATCCTTGATTTGGGGGGGAGGGGGGGTCTAGGTTTTCCATTCATTTTGTCCAAGATTGTAGCTTGATTTCAAGGTCATTCAGACGTAGGGGCCTCTCACACTACCCTGCGTTGTCCCCTTATTTACTCCTTTCCACTCGTGAAGGTGGTTGTTATGGACTATATGTTAAGTTGTTGTCTGTAAAAAAAGAAAACTGTGATACCAGTTGATGATATAGGTATTCAGGGGCAGCAACTTTAGTTTATTAGATAGTAGCTCATGTCTGACTGAGTCGAATGCTTTGCTGAAGTCCATTGCGAATACCTGTACTGCCTCACAGTCTGGATTATGTAAGTGTTTGTTGATAAAGTGCTGGATCGCTAACAGTGCACTAGTGCAATTTCCACTTTCACGGTAAGCAAATTGAGTGGTGCTTGGATTTTCCAGACTGACTTTAACCTTACTGAGCCTTCATCATGTGTTTTTGTATCTCTAGTGCTAGTGGAAAAATTATGCTGAATCTTAGCAGATTTAACCATGTTGCATAGGGACATTTATCTCAGCATGTACTATACTGACAAGGAAGGAAACCTGGATTTTAGACCAGTCCAGTATAAGCACTTTAAGCCCGAATTATTTTCCCAAACATAACTTCAAAATCCAAAACTATGAGGATAAGTCCTCCAAAAAATATTGTGTATAAGCCAGGCAAATAAACAATATTATTATACATTGTACTCATCATCTGTCTTCTCATTGGCTAAGAGCCTCTGTAAGTTGAATGCACAATGTAGGATTGTAGGATTATATTTGCGACGGCAAAATTACTAGATCAAAGTTGGAGATTATATGCCTGTGTTACAAACAGGCAGAGCAGATAATGGATATTCTATTAACAGATGTGTTGTGTAAAGACAACAAAATCTTCTAGCTCTTACCTTGTATCAGGGCTAAATGTAACCTTTGTTCCATGGTCAAAGTCAACATTAGCTCGCACATATCTAAAGGAAGAGAAAATTATATTATTCCACAAATTTCCTTCAAAAAATTGCTGAAATTAAATCAAAAGAATACGACTTTCTATCCAGTGGAAAATGACACTTAAGTTTTCTATTTAAACAATTCCTAACTAAACAAAAAATGGAAACGAAGAAAGAAATGAGTTAAAACAATGGTCTAAAATGACACTGGAACTAAGCATAATTACAGGGTGTTATGAAAAACCATGCAGACATCAAATGACCTGCACTTTGACCTGTGGAAATATTTTAGACCAGCCATCTATTTATAAGGGGTTAAGGATATTTATTGTATAACTTGTATGCCAAAATAAAAACTGTACAATAAGAAAATAATGGAATAAGCAAGTAAATTTACTTGGCCTTGCATATTTTCCTTTATCATGTGTGTATTTAGCACTTGGTTATAATTCTGAGGAAAATGTGACGTCAGATAAACTGACTTGACCATATGCTGGTATAGACTTGACTTTTAAACTTTGCTGTGATGGCAGTTTCCATAGAAAAACATACATGTAAGTAAGTAAGGTGATGACTATTCTGAACACCAGAAGCCAGAAGCAAAATACTCTGCAGGCTTTTGTATGTGCAAACATTTATAACCTAACACAGAGCAAATCTGTCATGATTCACATGTGAATTGTACACGGGAAACGAGACTCCAGTATGGTCTCAATTCAGAGATCTCATGAAATGATGTTCTCATTATACACTGCTGTAGTTTAATAACAAAGAAGGGTGTTAGAAACATTCAGTGCTCAGATCACTCCCAAAAAACTCAGATCCTCAGGTGTGTTGAGCACAGCTAAGTCCCTGTTAAACAGTATTTATTTCTAGAGTGGGAAGATTTTTGCTTTGAGGGCAGGGGATCAGCATTGAAATTTAAGTTTGACCAATTTTGAGCTTCGTTCAAATTATATCAAGTTTGAAGAGAATCTGTGCAAGATGTTTCATGGAGGAATAACAGACCTTAAGTAAGTTCCGAAAACAATTAAGCATATATATTCCATGACGTTAGGGAAAAACATGATCGAGCCATGTATTCTGAAATTGTATTTTGGCCTCATACAATCTATCAAGAAAGACATTTCTGCATAATGCGCTTCAGACAGAGTATGAAGAAATTTGACCACTGTATGTTAAATCACCTGTTGGAGTAAAAAGTTTCAGGGCTCGAAATTGAAAAAAAAAGATGAAGTTGCCTTTCGGCGACTAACTGAGAAAAACAAGTAGGTTGAGTATGATTGTCCGGGTGAACGTAGTCCTGAATAAGACGGTTGTTGTTGACAGTGACTGATGTTTCGACAACCTGTGCGGTAGTAATCTTCAGAGTCAAAGTGTCACGTTGATGGTATTAAACTCTGGTTAATGACCTGATTGATCAATTAAGTCGCGATGTTATTGGTTGTCTGTCAGTAGAGCTGTGATGTTATTGGCTATAAAGACTTGTAATGTCACTGGTGGTTGAAACGTTAGTCACTGTCAACAACACCAGTCCTGTTCAGGACTATGTTCACCTGGACGATCATACTCAACCTACTAATGAAATGACTCCTGGGTTCAAACCTTTGACAGTTTTAAGAAAAACAAGTCCCCAGTGAATAAATTTAAGTTGCAAGAAGGTATAGCCCAAAGACAGAAAAGCAAATAGTTTCCCCTTGTTTCCATAGAAAACATAAATAACTTTCTACCAGTCGTGCAAAAAAATTACCACTGAAAAAAAGAAAAGAAACAAGGAAGTGTCTTCTAATTCACTTCCTTGTCTGAATTTTGCTTGCGTAGTTCAAGTTTTCCATATGCAAATAAACTTGAATGGAATATTCTCCAAGAAAAGTCTGGTAATCATGACTCTTTCCTGAGCCAGATTTCCTTAGAAACGAACATAGGAAGCTGTATAGTGAAAAGTTGCGATGAGTGATCCAGTAACAGGTTTCAAATTTTACCTGACATAAGCAAACTGTATTTTGACATGTAGGTGGCATTTTCTATCTTAGTCTTAATGTTAAACTTAGCAATTTCTTATATCAGTTATTTATCTTTATTATTCATTCAAAATATTTCCCTGATTCTGATTGGCTAAAAGCGCATGTTTAATTCACCATAACCAGTTACTGATGACCAAATTTGGAAGAATTTTGTGTTTAACGAGGAAATGACGTCAAAAATGCAGCGTTTTCACAGGTTAAGGCACCGTTAACCGAGAAGACCTGGGGACGAGGTTGAGTTGTTTTGCTTCTGAACTTGAAAAAATGGTGGACATTTCACTCGTTTTAAGAGTAAGAACTAGGCAAAAAATAGCTAAAAACATGGCAAGAACAGCAAGAAGACAACGTGAATGGCGGCATCTGCTATTTGGAGAATATTTGCGGAGCTGGACAAACCTAAACGTGGACTATAGAAGATGAACTTAACATTGATGGATCGATGGAGGTAAGCATGTTTTAGCCATGTTTTTAAACTAAGAATTATTTTGAATGAATAATAAAACAATTATTGAATTCATCTTTCGTATCATATGAAGAATTATGAAGATCTTGGAGGGTGTTAACACCCTCCTCGATCTCCATAATTCTTCATAAGATACTCAGCCTCATTCATTAATTGTCAATTATTCATGCCTTTCTATTTTTGTTACATGTCTTGCAGGAATACTAAGGGGCTGGCAAAAAACTGAACATCACTGTTTTGTAAAAGATGCAAAGAGATATTTATTTCAAGATAAAATTTCACTTTACGCCTCCAGCAATGGACGTAAATACGTTCACTTCACTAAAAAATACAAAGATGCGATTGGCTCAAATTTATCATTAATTCATTGGTGATTTTTTTTCGAATAACACGCTTACACACAATACAGTATTAGAAGTGATGCAGGCATAGAAACGCTGATGGTCGGTGCAAATTTCTTTCATACCAACAGTTATTAGTTTGTCTTTCTTTGAGAAATAAATTGTTTTTTTAAAGTCCTGGTTTCTCGAAACACTAAATGAGAGACTCAAATCTCACATCAAGTTTTCTCAGGGCTTCAAGATGCGAGGATCAAGTTTGAGAATCGAGTTGAGACTGTCATGCAAATTTGACTGTCGTGCAAAGTTGTCAAGGAGTGGAAGAAGAAAATGAATTCAAAGAATTAATTTTCCTAGTACGTATATATTTGGTAAACGCTTTACAATTTCAGCACCATATTTAGGCTTTTTTTTGGAAATGAAGAATATGCAGCTTTCATTTTATGCCTTTCCTTCAATAACCTTTAGAAATACCCACAGTAACCACTTCCCAAAAAATCTCTTCAGTGAAATAACTGTTTTACTATACCAACTTTTTCAATTTCTGTGCCATCTCTTAATTTTAGTTCTCTTATATAACGTTACAATGAAGAAAACCTATCACTGCAGAAAATATTTTGTTTTCTTAGTCACCAACCCATGAGTCAATGATCGGTGGGTGAAATATTTTAGCAACAATTAAACATACTCGGTGAAGAGGGCTTCATAATTGTGCCCACCATAATAGTTGTTGCACTTTCTTATGCTAAATTAATCAAACCTTTCTGAAATCTGAAAAAAGTAAGGGTTTCAAGGTCTTGAAAAACAATAGAAAGAAAGAAACTGCCTAGACAATCAATCTGTGTTTCTCCCAGCAAAGCAAGAGCACATCTTATTAAAATTCAATCGTTTTAATTAAAAAAAAAAAAAAATGAACTTGGCATGGTGGTGACTAAAGCAGAATTTTTTGCCCCCAGGGTCAAAATTTTAGTCGTATTGGTGACTGTATCAGTCACAATTTCAAGCCCTGCAGTTTAAATGCTATATTGCCAGATATGTGAAAGAAAGCCGGAATTAAAGTAAAAACTGCCCACTATTTGAGAGTGACATGTGCCATGAAGCTTTTTACTTCAGGCACGGAGGAAAAAAATGATTTGAGAAAGGACGGGACACAGGTCCAATGCTTTGTTTAGTTATCAAATAAGCAAAGTTCTGAAATTGCCAGGTCCTTGCTCTAGTGCTATTACAGCTGCTACAACTGGTAAGGACGGAGAAAGTAATCAACCAGCTATCATTCTGCGCTAGTGTTAGTTTGCCTGCATGAGCAAACGAGCAGTGCCAAATACTCTCATCAGGAGTATTTTTTTGTTGCAACATGAATTTACTATAAATAAGAAAGAGAAATGTAAAAGTGATCTGTATTGTAGTAAGTTGATAAATGGCAATATTGAAATTTTGCTTTTTTACTGTTTTTGATATAAATACACGTGTTTTGACTTCAAAACACAGCGTAAAACTGTGAAAGGTTTCCTGACGAACAGAAAGCACTTAAACGACTGAAAACAGACGAGAACATAGTCATACTGCCCGCAGACAAGGGACGGGTGACTGTTGTTATGGACAAGACAGACTACAACGACAAAATGGACTCGCTTGTTAACGATAAACAGACCTACGAAGTACTTAAGACAGTGCCCACTATTGTTACTGCCCACATTTTCTGTGCATGTCAAGGTAGTTGCGCGCCTCGGAGAAGAAATGTGCAACACACAGGACACGCGGACTGGTTTTGTCTCCTGTAAGTCTGGGAGGTTCTAGTTATTTCTTGTGGAAAAAATGTGCCGTTTTTCAACAGATGAAAAATAATTTCTATTTACCTTGTCAGTTCTTTGAAAACCAAAGAAGTATGTGCATGTTGCTATTTCTGCCGTATGATCGATGTGACCGAATATTCTATAGTCAAACAAAAGTCAATTCTGAAATATCAAAAGTTATTGCTTCAAGATGTTACGCTTAGAGCGTGGGTATTAAAAAATCCCTTAATAGGCAAGGATCAGTAAATCAGAAGGAAAATAGCTCCAAGTCCTCCACTTAATTGAGAAACTGCAAGTTTACCTTTCACTCGCGTCCTTCGCCTTTTATTGGCTAATCGGCTCTAAATACTTTCCCGAATATTCCTTTAATTTTGTAAGATTTTATGTAATTATTCACCAGAAGATAGATTTAAAGCGTTCGTTTACATACAGATGTCCCTTTTATTGAGAGTCCGAGGCTTTTATTTGTTGAACAAACAAGAAAAAAACTATCACAAGATTGCTTGGATTGCTGAGATCGCAGCTTCACAAATGGTTGCAGACCACAAAGGAAATGCTTCCTCCGTGGAAAAAATCGTAAAAAATTGTTATGCTTTTTACTATTATCATTGTTATTTAAGCATTTTGGCATTACTATGCATTGAAATTACTGACTCATTGGGGAGCTTGTCGTGTAGATAGTATTTCTCAAGGTTCAATTTCACGCCACACATAATCTGGACATTTAGACATAGCTCCCGTTTGGCTGTTTACAAACTAAAGATGGAAGGTAAAATAAAGTATTTCCATTCTAAGACCTTCTTAGGTTTAATAGACACTGTTAAGTCTAAAATTAACATTTAGGAACGAAAACTAGTGAATGATCATGACAGAGAATGCTACAGAAAAAAAATCAAAACGAAATATATAAAATTAATGATCATTATAGCCCAGTCTATACATGACAGTAGATAAACGCATTCGGTACAACTACTTTCGCAGTATTCAGCTTTTTTAAAAGAGAGCTCATGTATGGAACTTGAGTCTATGCAAATCATTTATGTCATATGACACTTGCGGCAAAGCCAGACAGAGATAGCGCAAAGCACAGATATCAGCTCATTGAATGTGTGCAAGTTTAATAACTTACATATTCGATCGAGGTAACCGGTAAAATGATAAAAAACGATAGAAGGTTTACAATCCATTTTACATCTACAGTTAAAAAACTCTTGAGGACATGTACAGGTAAGCAAACGATTGAAGGAGTATCTGTCTATAAAGAGTCCCTGTCGACTATTTTCCACTCATCATAACAGTACAGTGGTTTGTTTACAGCACCAGCCTTGGATCTTTAGTTCGCCATACTACTCTATGTGCACTGGAAGTAATCTTTAATACCTTGAAAATTGCTCTTCTCCAAAAATTTTTGTTAAATTTTTGAGACGGAGAAGCTCCAGTTGAATGAAATAGTATAATCTGTTTTCCTTAGAGTCCATGAAATGTCCTGCTTCACTTTCTGTTTTTGCTCTCTTCCATGGGTTGTTGTTCTCTCTGACTGTTAGCCATTTTGGATATCCCAGAATACTCCGCATTGAGTGAAGCAATAGTGCAAACTGACCGGGGAAGGGATGGGAAAAATTGTAAATAACCCCCAAAGCGATTAAATTAAGGTCGAAACCAACCAATTTAACTTCTAAATACGCGTGGTAACCCCTACTTTTTATCTTACCAAACGAAAGTAATAAGCCTACTCAGCAAACTATCAATTTTTGGTTCGGGGAACATGTTGTTTACACTATTTTTAAGGCAAACGCGTGGAGAGGAGTAACTGCTGATAACTTCCCAGTTGTGCCGATATTTCAAAAAAAGATGTATAAAGAGCACTTGCTATGTTATCATTTGTTGCTGATTTTTGAAACCTTGTTACAATTATCATTGCATTTGTGCCAGTTCACGTGTACACTCTGAAATTTGGGGAAAAAATAACTTTTTATCATATTTCTTAAAAATGCCTATTCAGCATTTTTCTCCACATTGAAGCCCAGTTATCTCTGAAAAATGCAAGGTTACCCCCAGTTTTCTTTTTGGATTTCAATAGCCCCTGATATGATCTACTTGTCTCACATAGTCATTATCTGGGAAAAAATACTTCCCATTAGTGGGCACCGTCCTTAAACGAGACCCGACATCCGCACTGCAACACCAACTTAACAACAAACTGCTTACACTGAAAAAAAAACCGACAAGATCGACTTTCGATGCTACAACAGACTGAGGTGTAGTGTTCCGCAGCCACCCAAGCTGTATGGACTACCAAAACTACACAAACCCAATGGGTCCCCAACCTACCAACTGTCTAAATACTTAACTAACGTACTGAAACCACTGACTGACGAATCTAGACACAAACTACAGTCTACTGAGAACTTTATTGACCCCATTAAGACAATACAGATACCGGACGACCACAAACTAGTGTCCTTTGATGTGAAATTGCTGTTCACCACTATTCCACTTCAACTGGCTCTAGACTGTACTGAGAATGCTAATAAGAACTCCACTGTTGAACTACCACTAACTACAGACGACATTATGGACCTACTCAACCTCTGTTTGACTTCGACGTACTTTCAGTGCAACGGCAAACACTACAAACAGTTACACGGTACAGCTATGGTCTCTCCAGTTTTTGTTGTTGTAGCAGAAATTGTCATGCAAAACATCGAGGAACAAGCCCTAGCTACCTACACGCGAACTGTACCTCTTTGGTTACATTACGTCGACGACCCATTCACGGCCATACGCAAAGATGGAATCGACGATTTTCATGAACACCTTAGTAGACAGAACGCGGACATACAGTTCACCAAGGAGATAGAAGAAAATGGTACGATACCTTTTCTAGACTGCTTGGTCACTCGTGACAACAACAAACTAAAAACGACTATTTACAGAAAACCGACACATACCAACCGATTACTAGACAAGTCTTCGTACAACCCGACCTCTAACAAGGTTACTACTATCGGGACTCTGATGAGACGAGCGCAACTAGTTTGCGACTCACCTGACAGCCTACAAGACGAGACAGATTATCTTAACAACGTTTTTAGTAAGAACAATTACAACACAGACTTTGTTAGACGGAACACTCACAATAACACTGATTCCCACACTCAGACCAACTCTGGCCCTGTTACGACAGCAACTATATCATACATCAAAGGCTCCTCTGAAACTATTGCACGTATATTACAACCTTGCAATATACCTGTTGCACACAAACCGATAACCACTTAACGGCAACTGCTTACTAATTTCAAGGACAAAGACAAACCGGAGGACAGACAGGGAGCACCACACAAGATCAAATGCTGCGACTGCCAGGCTTCTTACATTCTTGGTGAAATCGGCAGAAACCTAAGCACGCGACTGACCGAACTCAAACAAGCGACGAGGAATGGTGATGTTAACAATCACATTGCTGAGGACCATTTAAAGACGAAACATCAAATTGACTGGGACTCTGCGACATGTTTAACGTATTCTACAGACTACTATCAACGTCTTACTTTAGAAAGCTGGTTTACTAACTTAGAACAAATGCCACTGAATCATAGCCAACAGTTACCAGCGCCGTACAAACGACATATTGACGAGATCAAGCAAAACTAACTACGAGAGAACAACTGGAGAACTGACAATTTGACTAACAATAGACGACCGTTTAACTGTGACAATAGATGGATCGAAACGCACCAATTACCGATTACGAGTCTTCATAGCCAATAACATCACGGCTTAACTGACAGATGACCAATAACATTGCGATGTAATTGACCAATCAGATCAATAACCAGAGTATAATACCATCAACTGACGTGATACAACTCACTTTGACTTTGAAGATGACTACCGCACAGGTTGTCGAAACGTCAGTTACTGTCAACAACAACAGTCCTATTCAGGACTACGTTCACCCGGACAATCAAACTCAATCTATTTTTGAAAACACAGTGTATTTTCATCTGGTGTTTCATTGGGTATCAAGACTCATCCACCTGACTAAAATAGACCCAAAATAGACATCATGTGAATTTATTGGCTGGTAACTTGATGAATTATTAATGAGTTTGAGAACCCTTTTGCTCTTCTGGTTATAAGCCCCTTTGGATATAGGCCCCTCATTTTAAGAGCCCTACTAAAACCTCTTACAGAGAAAATCTGTATAAGCCCGTTGCAGCTTTTGGTAGTTTTTTCATTCATTATGACTGTGTATGACAGATGTACAGTTATCAATAAGAATTATAGACAATTGAACTCACTTGTGCTCCTTTTCTTTAAAATCTTTTACACTCCACAATCTCACAGTTCTGTCTACAAGAACAAAACAATTCCACTCAATATAGATTTAAGTTAACAGTGGGTACGAATTACCAAAGCATAGGCCAATTATGCCTTGTTCAATATTGAAAGCATTTACTTCTTTGACATTAGACTTAAGTAAACCTAACAGCAGTCAGCATTATAAAATAATTGGTGTGTTGTGTGAAGGCCATTTTCAAGTTGTCTGAAGCCTCAATTTCAAAGCAACGGGAAGTGTGAAATTTACTGATACGAAGTTGATTTTTTATTGTCAAGCAAATAAAACTCATTTTCACAAGAAAGGTTTTACACGTAGCCTTGCTATGCTGGGGAGTGAGATCTTTTGGAACTTGGAAATGGTCTATTCCATGTATTACATGTTGTACATGTGAAATCACCAATTAGACAAAGACATAAGTATTGATATAAAGGATATGGATTTCTTCTCGCTAAAAGAAATCATTGTGGTACAAGAAGTAGTTTGATTTTTAAAAATTATTTTTATTTGCGAGACCAAATTAATGCTGAATAAATCAAGCCGTTTCATAAGTGAGATTACCCCTACAGAACAGCTGCATTTTCTCAAATTAGCATGAAGTAATAAATTTTTGATAAAGCTTTCAATTCCACTGGATAAAAAAGAACAATATTCATAGATACGTATTTCAAAACAAGCACCTCAACACTTAAAGTAGAGATAATGTACTTGAGATTTATACAGCAAACTTATAAAAACATTGAAAATAGACATATGTCTTGGAGTCATGATGTTTAAATCAAAACAAAGGATTTCTCTTAATTGTAAAGATTCCTCAATTACCAGCACTTTACTTATGACACTCTCTCATAAATTTATGACACGATTATTTTTCTCCAGAGAAAATAAAATTTTTAACTTATACTTAATTGAGAAATATGCCAAATGGAAATAAAGTGAGTTTCTTTTGCTTTTTTGCACAAAAAAGTTAAGAACATAACAAAAATTGTTTACTTGTTCGACAAATTAAAAAACTGGTAAGGATTAAGTCAATTAAGTAAACAATAATAAATGATCCCCAGAGAAGAAGAAAAAAACTTTCCAAGACTGGGCCTGTACACGCAGTTTCTTCCCACACATATGACGTGTCAATTTATTGCACCTTTGTTATCCACTTTCCCTCAGCTTAAAATTGACTAGATGTTTACTGATCAAGGTATATTTCACTCCAACTTGCTCTGTGAACTTTGCCAGTGTTGAACTTTTAAAGCAAAATGGGTTAAATGAGATAGGCTTAAATTTCCTTCGTCAGATTTAGAAAAGTGCATTTTACAAGGAGACTGATTCCGCGAAAAAGATTAGAGTTGAAATTGAGCTTCTCTATCTCGAAATATATATGAGCATAATTTCAATCCTTCCCCTGAAACGTTTCCATTTCACTAAACAGTAAAACAAATCAAAGAAACCGTAAAAACTAAATAAGAAAGTAAAGAAAAATGGCTAATAAATAATAAATTGTTTACAGCTACTGAGGTGCGTTTTGTAGATAAAGCCCAAGATAATAATGATGGCTACAGTAAGCTTAATTGTGCGCGCACGTGTCTCGTGCATATAATTACTATATCAGCTGATAATTAAATTTGGTGAGGACCTTGTGAGGTTGAAGCCAGGTACTTTCCATTTAAACTAAACTCCAAATCAAAGATGTGTTCTGTGTGTCCTTTAAGTACAGCATATTGTCTACGGTGGCTTTTCAACTGAAGAACACCCTTTTTCCCTTTGCCACTTTGTTTTGTTTTGTCTTTCCTTTGGCCGTTTTCCACCGGCTTTAACTCCAGTTCGCCTTGATTTATCTCAGTATTCTGTTCACTTTGCCGTTGACTCTTAAACCCAATATAAAACACAACCGCTAACAATACAGCAGCTATTACACAGGTTACTGCGATCGTCGCCAGTGAAGCGACTTCCACGGCCGCCATCTTTGATTTAACAACAGCCTCGCTCTCATCTTCGCGCGTTTCGCGCGTGAAGAAGCGCGAAACGTTTTACGGCAAAGAAATACGGATGATTTTTTTGGGGGTTTCAACATGTTGTAAAGGACTTTTTTGGACAGAAATTATCTATGATGTAAATACAAGAACATTAAAATACAAATAAAAATACTTATTTTCGTTTCCCACCTGCTGAAGTTGATATAATATATTTCCCGTTACTACTGAATTCCACTCCTTCTACAAACGCATCATGGCCGGATAAGGAAGCCGCTTGCAGTGGATGTGTGACGCTCGGCATTTTTGTTCCTGATACTTGAATTTTGATGCTTGTCCTCTTCAAAATTCCCGAATCACCGCTTGAAGCCAGAGTGATGCAGTTTGCTAATGGTACCAGAAGATTTTAAAGGCATGAGCCATGAACAAATGTCAACGTACGTAGCAAATGTCTCTTTATCTCTCCAAACTAGCCAAACTAGCGTGGCGTGGAGAGGATGAATTTAATACAACGCTACTGACAACAGGTTGTGAGTAAACTTTAAATCCTGGCATTTAGCCAATAGGTTAGAGCGACGCGCGTGATTTGAGGTGTACTTAGTCAATAGTGGAATTGCCACCAGTTAGCAAGAGATGCAGTAGATCGGTATGAACCAACCAGCTAATTAGGTTTACATAACATGCCATTGGAGTGGAAGAAAAACCACATTAATTATTTAGTCTTGTGCGGCCCTAGTTTACAAATAAGCCGAATAAAATGGATTCAGGTGTAGGATTTTTATCAAGTGTAAGATACCTGAGTAGACATTGTTCACAAACTGAAATATGCTTTTTGAATTTTGGCAGTAACATTTAAGTATTTCAGCTATACCGACACATGTTACCAGTTTTTTACAACACGTTGACATTTGGTGGAATTACCATGTATTTTAAATCTCCATTTCGCCGTAAAGAAAAACATTAAGATAAGACAGAAGATATCATTGGTTAATGCACTTTGTAGTTTAGAAACGTACCAGAATATGTATGATGCTCTGATGATAACATCATGAACTGCTGAATTTGCAGCTGCGAATAAAGAGTGATTTTTTCATTTTTTTTTTCTTCCAAGATGTTTCCAAAAAGTGATCGAGAGACTCCCGGGAACATTGGAAAAAATTATACTTAAAATATCTGTGAGCTGTTATGACATTTGTTGATGATGAACAGAGTGGCCATTTTTACCTGCATAGCACGCTCGTCCCTTTGTTTTGTGTGATGTATGACTATATGTTTTTTCAGGTAGCCTGAATTGAAGCTGATTTTTATCAGCTTTTATGCATTTTTTCATTACTCGGCCGCGCCTTGCTCGCAGGAATTTTATTTACCAAGCGAAACGACAATAAAGGCTGATCTCAGGTTATATTTCAGGAAGTAGATGAATTAGTATCTCCACATATGATGATTAATTTTAATACATTTAAAAACCATTGATCCATTTATTCATTGATGTCGATTTTGAATCAAACATGAATTTGAACCACCATACGTGGCATAAAGCCTTTCTCAGGCGCCTATTATTAAAAACTGAGCGAGCCAGGAAACTCGGTTGTCTTCAGTAGGCTTTGTTCCCATGGCCAGTACGAAGTGACGAATGTTTGACCGGTGAAAATTCATGCTTTAGTGTTCCATTTACACGGAAAAATGTTACTATACGTGAGCCCTCACCACTCAAAATATTTAAATGACAAAATTGGGAAAAAGCTGTTGCTGGTATAGTCCAAACTTTAACCAGCGTTATGTGAAGTACTAATACATCCGAGGAAGGCGTGGTTCCACGATTGCGTGGTAAATCAGCTGAAGATGTACATAGCTTTGATCTCTGATTCGCACCCAGGTCTCATCTGGACATGATTTGCGTAACGCTTTACTCAGTGCCGTAGCAAGGTTAGATTTATTGGGGGGGGGGGGGGGGGGGCGCAATCAGGAGCGCCGAAGGGGCGAGCTGCTAGGGTAGTCCGGGGGTATGCTCCACCTGAAGATTTTAAAATATAAGGTCTTTGAAATAGCATTTTCAGCCTTCCGAGAGCATTAATTTCCAGTAATTTTTAACTGTAATTTCTTTGTTGAAGCCATAAAAAAATAAAAAACACGCTTTAGCGAACCGAAATAAACCCAGTGAACCGTAGAGCAGCATCAAGAGCATGGCCGCTGACCAAATTAAACGTGCCTGTCAAACTATTGGGGGGACCCAGGCCCCCCCGGCCCCTCCCCACGCTACAGCACTGTTTCAAAACCAGGTATTCCATTTCAAGACTGGCAAAAATATTAAATACATCAACACAGTACCAAGCTTTTCGCGAAAGTCCACTTTTCAGCATAAAATATCCAAATCTGGCCATTTAATGTAAAATCAGGTAAAAAAAATAGGCAAAAGGCAATTTGCAGGTTTTTGATTTAACGGTTACCCCGGCTTCTGTGTGAGAGAAACACCCGGACACAATGTTTTTTTACTTTTCGGCAGGTCGAAAAATTGTCCGCTACCGCACGAACTTAGCCTAGACTCGGATTTTCTCATAGTTGTTGCATTAATTATTCCATTCATTGTATTGTTACTAGAAGGATGCGGTCGTTAGTCAATACATTTAGTAGAGGAGACTGGTTAGGAAACCCGGCAAACATCAAAGTTGAAAATAATGGTGCTGTAGGTTATGTTGGAAGCTCCCTGACCGTGAACAATCCTTTCTTTTTCTGTTCATAAATTATGACTGAATAAATTAATGCAATGTCTCTATTGGTCAATAATTCCAAAATGATAGGAATGCTATTGAACGTTGTGCACGGTCAGGTCAAAAAAAGCTAACAAAAACCTAGGGTTTAATTAACTATGTTCAGTAGAATGCTTGAGTGAAAGACAAACAGTTTAGAGAGATTTAGGTATTAAATTAATATTTCTTTCAGCTTAAATAGCTACATTTATTTTTGAAGAAGCTTGCACTTCTTTTGCTGGTTAGACTCACTTTTGTTGTTATTTCCCAGAAAACGGTTAACCTGATTCTTTACAAGCCCCGTGGCCGGAGTTTCTTTCAGGTATCCTCGCCATCTGTTTCCCCTTATGTTTCTTTATAATTCAACTTTATTGATATGATGTGTGATATGGTGTATAAATATGAATGAGTGAATTTTTTCCGCAGAATCGGACTACACCCTCATATTAGGAAATCAAAAGGTGGCTTTTCTGGCTGAAGCCCTCGTTTCTCGATCCTTCCGCGCTAGTTACTCCATCGCGTTTGTTGCCCAACTTACTTTTAAGAAAAATAGGAAATCGTACTAAGATAAAAAAATATTTTCCTGAAGCTTTAGACTTCCAAAAAAAAGTAACCAAGTGATTATCGAATTTATGACGTCATTAAACATTTCACTTCAGCAGCGCGCGCGAAATTTCCAACTCTGCACGTGCAAGCCGAAGCAAGATGTCTCCCACTACAAGAAAACGCGCTAACCGTCAAGATTATGTTCCAAGCGTTATTGAGGCAGTTAAAATGTTAGCTAAAGGAAATGGCCATGGAGCGTCAAGGCAAACTATTGTTAAATACGTGGAGGGAAGGATGGAGAAAGGAACAAAGGTTATAACTTCGCAGATAGTAAAGTCGGCAATTATGAGGGCTTTGAATTCTGGTTTGTTAGTTCATTCTAGCGGAGTTGGGTTAAATGGCTCATTTATGATACCTGAGAAGTCAGTAAATGGATCAAGAGGAACTTGTCTGGACAAGCAAAAGCCTATCATGACAAAAGAAGCAAAGTTGCGGAACATTTCATCCCTTGCGGGCGAATTTCCATGCGGGCCAGATCATCCTCATGTTACTGATAGCACCGTTGAGACTGTGACTACGAAACCACGGCGTAATTCTAAAATTTTAGTACCGTTCGTCGACGCTAAGTCATTACATCAAGATCAGCTTGAAAAGGAAGGCGGGCAAAAATCCAGTGGCCTGAAGGCGATCTTGAAAACACCAACTCAAAGGAAGTTTGCCGCGAAACGGAAACAAAAGAGGGCGGGAAGAAAGGTGAAGTTTTGTTCTCCTCCAAGCGTCTTTTTGATTTCACCATGCATCAAAAGAAGATCAAAGAGAAAGAAGTAAAGTCATCATTTCCTGCCTGTGATCGTCCTCGTTTTCGGTTTACATTACGGATTTGAAGTTGAGTTTCTTCACTGCATACTATACTGTGTGGACTTGTTCACACGCAAGCCACTACTGCCGCCCGGCTGTATGCCTCGCTGATGTTGTGTTGACGTGCTACCGTAACCATAACTGCCCGTTTAATCAGTTTAATCAAGAATCAGCTGATCTATTCATGAAGGAAATTCCAACTTTAAAAAAGTAAGCAGTCTGTAGTTGAGTTTGAAATGCAAAGTATGTTGATGTTTAAAACACTTTGTTAGTTAATTGTTAAATAAGCGTCCACTCTAGAAACCCTTTAAGTGCCAGTTCTCCAGACTGGTCTTCATACTTGCCCTCCTCAAATTCACGGAGAGAATTTATTAAAAGATCAAAGCATTTTCCCTTTGGTGATCATTTGATGGATACTCATAACCTTTTCTTTTCATTATGTGTGATACTGATAGAAGAACATGTATGTTGGTCACCATTGGGGGGTTAAATACTCTGAGAGCTGATCATTGTCATGTAAAAAACAAGGAGGTAACTGTTAGACAACTACTGAAGTACACCAGAATCCCAAAGAGTGGTGGGGACAGTGGGCTCATGTTAAGCTCACTCCATGAGTTTGAAGTAGAAACTGCAAATAACAGTGGTCAGAGGGACCCCAGCAGGTTTCTTAAGTCGGCTCATCCTGTCATTGTCATCATCCTGAGTGGTTTGAGCATGCTGCATCCTGGCATATTTTCAATCCCAAGTCATGTCTTCATTTTGCTTTAAAATGCCGAATCCCAGTCTTCAATAGGGCAAATCCGAGATTCTAAGAACTTTTTACAGACCCTTGGTCATTTTGCATTAAAACTATTCAAAGTGCAGTCACTTAAAATGTCACCCACTAAACAGTTGAAGTATCACCCCTGTCACTTTAAGGTGGCTCGATGCAGTTTGTCAGGGTCAATACCTCCCAAGTTTTAGCGTAAACTACGATGCCATAAACAAAGATTTGGAAAAATTAACACCACAGTTGTATTAGATAAAGATGAAAATTTGTTATGATCAGGGTTACAATGAGATCGGAGTTGTCATAGCAACGAAATGACGCCATTACCTATTTTACTTGCAGCAGTATTTCTCAGCACTGGGAACTGTTCTTCCAAAATCGTTTACTGGAGCTTTTACCTACGATAGCTGCCTCGATGTTCATGAAGTTTAAGCGAAATCTGTAAGAGCGTTATCGAGATATTCTGGGATGAAGTTTTTCTGGTTAGAAATACGGTAAAAAATTGACAATCTTGATGTTGGACTGTTATCTGTACTAAACGAAGCGCTTTTGACATGCAACTTCACCTCATAGTAGTTTCAATCTTTTTAAAAACGTGTGTGAAAGATCATGGAGATACCTCCAGCGGATTGCTAGAAAGAAGGATTTGATTAGTACGTATAGGGGCGCTCTTGTTAGCCGTAATGTAAACATTTCGGTCTACTTTAACAAATTAGCGAATAATTTTTAAACCGCTCGACAAATTTTCTAAAAAATTTACAAGTGTTGAGATAAACCGTCCTTTTATTTGACCTCTTAGTTTCAAGATTATTGATATATTGTAAGGTAGTAAGATAATTAGGGCTACAATTCGCTAATATTTTGTCAGAAATTTTGTCTTTACAAGTGTGAGCCTCTTATTATTCAGGGGTATTGTCTCAAAGTTTCATTTTCACGTGAACAGCAGTAACTAACAATGCATTTGACATATGCAAAACTGCTAGCTATTGTTGTGCACGAAAATATGAAACTTGGAGACAATAGCCCTGAATAATGAGAGGCTTTCACTTGTAAACACAAAATTTCTGACAAAATGTTAGCGAATTCAAGCCCTTATTTTACTGCCTTACAATATATCAATAATCTTGAAACTAAGAGGTGATATAAAAGGAGGGTTAACCTCAAGACTCTTAAATTTTCTAAAAAATTTATCGAGCAGTTTAAAAATTATTCGCTAATTTGTTAAAGTAGACTGAAATGTTTACATTACCGCTAACAAGAGCGCCTTGATACGTACTAATCAAATCCTCCTTTCTAGCAATCCGCTGGAGGTATCTCCATGATCTTTCACACACGTTTTTAAAAAGATTCAAACTACTATGAGGTGAAATTGCATGTCAAAAGCGCTTCGTTTAGTACAGATAACAGTCTAACATCAAGATTGTCAATTTTTTACCGTATTTCTAACCAGAAAAACTTCATCCCAGAATATCTTGATAACGCTCTTACAGATTTCGCTTAAATTTCACGAAGATCGAGGCAGCTATTGTAGGTAAAAGTTCCAGTAAACGATTTTGGAAGAACAGTTCCCAGTGCCGAGAAATACTGCTGCAAGTAAAATAGGTAATGGCGTCATTTCGTTGCTATGCAAACTCCGATGTCATTGCAACCCTGATTATAACCAATTTTCTTCTTTATCTAATACAACTGTGGTGTCAATTTTTCCAAATCCTTGTTTATGGCGACGCAGTTTACGCTCAAACTTGGGAGGTATTGACCTTGAAAAACTATATCGAGCCACCGTAAGTTGGAAAAAGCACTCCTGGCATTGAATCTGGAATATTAAGAGGTAGTGCACGTGGAAAAACCATTTCCTTTGTAAGAAATGTTTAAAAAAATTACCCACCTTTAGTCAAGGATAAAATGGAAACAGTTGGATCAAAGAGGATCGAATTATGGAAGTCTTAGTAGTATTCAGGAGGCACAAGATGAGCTTAATTTTATCATGATCTTGAAACATCTGAGGTTCTTATTACCTGGCCCCAGATGTTCAAAAGCTGGATAGTGCTATCCATCAGATAAATCTCTATCCAGTGGATAAGTATTAGGGAAACCAATTGTTTTATACACTGGATAGAGATTTTTATTGAGGTATACAGTGGATAAATGCTATCCACCATTTGAACAACTGGAGCCCCCCAAAATCATAGTGGAAGAAACCCTCTGTTTAATTCCCCCTCCGAATATAAGCTCACCAGGGGGGCTTGTACTTGGAATTTGCCCTCCAATACAAAGTAAAACAAAGCGAAAATGGTAAATTTTCTTCCCACTACAAGCTAGCCCAATCGATTTTGAAACACGAATTTCCCTCCCTACATAAGCCCCTCCAAAAATAAGCCTCTCAAAAATTAAGGCCTTTGAAAAACATAAGCCCCAGGGGTTACTTTTGGAATTTTACGGTATTATGTCTAACAACTTAATAATAAGTGTTTCTTGAAAAGATGTGAATAAAGGTATAATCCTTATTAGTCAAACAAATGCCTGTCTTTAGCTTTTATTGTAATTATAATCTTACCGTCTAAATTTTTAATCAGTGAAAAAGAGACTATTAAATTATCTTTATTTTTAATCCACCAAGAGCAGTTGGCTGTTAATTAATAAATTAGTTTAACAAGTAAAACCTTCCATCTTATCTTTACTATAATTGAATTTTTCCAGCTGGGATTCCACAAAATGGTGAATTCCTTTGAATTGATGCTTTTTAACTTTAGGCCTTATACCCTGACAGCAGAGGTTTCTTCTTAACGTCATTTTTCGCATGTACAAATTATTTTTTTGTGCCATATGAATATTAATAGTGCAAATAACTTTGTACATGCTGCTAATAACCATGACAGAAAAAGACTTCTGCTAGGAAGGAGGAGGAGGAGGCCCTTCTAACAACTACATCAAAGATGAACAAAAAAAAAAAAATGAAAAAAATGAAAATTTCCCAAAATCTGCTGGGATTTGGATGTAATTTTCCTGTGATGATTCAACTGATTGAATTCTGTAGTAAATTCATTAATTACAGGCATTATGCGATAATCCTCCCCTTTCTCCCCCTCCCCCATGTAGTATCCCTATAATGACCTACAAGGGGAGGCCCTGCCCAAAACAGGGACCTTTTTCCGGCGTCGGCTGTATGAAAGGGTAGGGATTGCACTAGGCATTCAATACATCGTAACACCTACAAGCCTGGTTCAGTAAAACATTATTAACAAGATGCATGTAACATTTCACTGGTTCACAGAATAGAGAAATTTATAAGCATTCTTATTTAGGAATGCAGTCGATTGAGTGCACGCTAAATAAGTACGCACTTCAACTACGTGGTTATGCTTAACTGCATGGCCATCAAGAAAGAAAAAAATCGCTTGAGTTTACGATATAAATAAAGTAGAATAGGAGAATTTCAATACCAGAAAGTAGAGGAACTTTAGTTATGTTTAATAAACTAGCAGAAAGGTTTTATTGGCATAAAACCAGACCCGCGAGTTTATTGAACGACTTCAAAAACATTCCTGGAAAAAGAAAGAAAGAAAACTGATACCCTTTTTAAGGCCCAAAGCTGAAAAATGACACCCTATTCAAGGAAAAAAACAAAATTATTAATAGCATGAAAAGGAAAACTTTATTTCTTCTCTGTAACATGGGATGTATAGCATCAAGCATAAAATGCTAGAATAAGCCTAGTTTAATAATATGCAATCATAACCGGTGGGTGTTTTCATACTCCAGCATAAGATAATACAATTAAGCTACCCTATCTAAAGACCACACCAGGGACACAGGAACAAAAGGGTAAAAAAAGATACCCTATTTAAGGACCGAGAACGTCAAAAACCATACCCTTTTCCGCGGCACGTACCTATATAGCCCATATATGGGAGTACCCCCCCCCCCCCCCCGGCCCGGGGAAATTAGCATACGAAAAAAACATTCTGTATGAAATTATTATGTAAGAAAATCAAATCTCACACGTGTTTAGAAATTTTCCAGTCTAGGAATGACACTAACCGAAGAGGACATAGAGTCTTGTTCCAGAGCTTTTTGGAAGCCTAAAAATGCCAAGGAAGAGAGGAAGTTAACTAAAAATGGTACCCCAAAGTCAACTATTCCACTGAAAAATTTTTCTGCAATGGCCGAATGCTAGGTAAAAAAAAAATCCTGCAGTACTCGAGACCTGCGTATTCACAACCGGCAAGTCTTGAGTGCAACGCTGGAACACTGCTATAGGCAATATTACCGCTGTGTCACTGAACTTTTGGCTGATTAAATTGGTGAAAGAACAAAGTTTAATTTTCTGCAATATTTACTGCGTGTTATTTAGAAAGAACATTAAATATTCACCCACCCTTTGTTGTGTCAGTTGCTGCGCTGATAATAATATTAATATTCATAGGTCACGTTCTCATTATAGGCCTGAGTAGGGACCATACGAAAGTAAAACGGCGACGACAACCAGAACGTCAAAAAGTAAAAGGTTTAGTGAGCAAAAAAGAAACAAAAGAAATAAACTCCGCACAACACGTGTTAGTGTATCACACTTTCTATAATGTTTATTTGCCTTCATTGAACAACTACGAAGTGAAGTGAGACTTATGGTTTAGTGTGTCTTTCGGAGCTCAGAGGTGGTGCCCGGTTTTTGACCTAAATCTAACAGGCTGAACGAGTTGGGATGATCGCGAAAAAGTTTCAAAATACCGGAAATCAATTTTTCTGGGGTGTTTTCACTGGTGTTGCTGTTGTCAGATCATGAAGTCCCTAGCAACCACCCCGGGCGCTAATTCGAGCATCTACTATATTTCCCTGGAGATACTTGCAATTGGCTGATTCGTGATCATGTGGCCATATAAAATTCAGCAATTCTCTGCCTTAAAAGTTGTCTTCTGTTTATTTTTCTTTCTGTGACTGTATAATATTCAGCAAAACAATACTATTTCTGTACAAATCACTCATTAACAATATAATAATTAAATTTGTCAGCATTGAAATTTGTGTCCTTAATTAAGTATACTTTATTCCTTACAAACAACAAGTCATTTACAACCCCTAACACCAGGTCTATTTTGTGACAAAACTAATGTCCAAACTCTGTTGTAAGTAGTGTGACGAAAAATATGTTAAGCTGTTGTTACCAATATTAATTAGTTGTTGTGACCAATTAAATGCATCTGACCTCTAACACCATAAAACCTATCCCCCCTGATCTGCCACCATACCACCAGGCTAAAGTAAAACAACGTAGAACCAGGGTCTGATAAATATTCCGTGACACACATCCATCACCTATTGGTATCTGCTTCAGAGCTGATATCTCTGTCCAAGGTGACGTTCAAAAACCTGGAATTGCAATTACTTTGGTTATGCGCGACACGTATATCACCTATTGTCATCTGCCAGGTTGGTGTTATAAAACGTAGATTTGGAGTCTTTGTTTAATATTGCGTGACATTTGTCACATACAGGATGAGGTCTTTTTGAGCTGCTTCCTAACGCTGATTTAGATGTACATGGTTCACAAAATACTTTCCCACAATGATGGCAGTGATGCTGTGCAAAAAATGCAGAAAAAAACAATTAAAAAATAGATTTATTAAACCCCCAAAACCCATCGGAAGTTTTTTTCTCTGTGAAAGGATTGAACCCAGGAGACATTTCCCGGGGGGAGGGGGGACCACTTGGGTATTTTTTGGGTGGGTATGTGCCGCCCGGGACTCCAAATTGGCACCCCGTTCTAAAACAAATTTCCCCTAAAATTGATACCCCATTCTGGAATTCGCCCTAAAACTGATACCCCGTTCTAAAAATGGGCCAATTTTTTATACTCCGTTCTAGAAAGTTTGTAAATTGAAATAGCCCTGTTTGTTTAAAAAGATATTTCTTTATTTGTGCGACTTATACATCGAATAAATGCTTCTTCATAATCAGCAACAATTAAATAAATAATTTCAAATGGCTGCTTACAAAACTGGAGCTTTCGTGCGTTCGAAATATTATACCCCGTTCTAGAAAACGCCTTTGAAATGGATACCCCGTTACTAAATCAGGAGCTTCAAAATCACGACCCCGTGAGGCGGCACATACCCGTATAGGTAATGTATGGGAGTACCCCCCCCCCCCCCCGGGGACATTTCAACTGACAAGACTGTAAGATACAAAAAACGCTAAACGACGTAAACCCGACGCAAACTGGGTCACGAATATTTTTTCCCGTCCCTTAGACGAGACTGAAACACAAGTACTTTCTTACGGACTTAAAAACACTCAGTCACACCTAAACAAATACCTACTGAGGCTATTGTATCTAGGGTTGAGGCCGTTCTGTCTCGCCAACATGAGCTATCAGAATCGACCAAGGATAACATCAGAGGTAGAGTGACCTCTACTTTACAATCAGCCTCATTACCGAACAGTAACTTGACTCCTGACGAACAGAAAGCACTTAAACGACTGAAAACATACGACAACATAGTCATACTACCCGCAGACAAGGGACGGGTGACTGTTGTTATGGACAAGACAGACTACAACGACAAAATGGACTCGCTTGTTAACGGCAAACAGACCTACGAAGTACTTAAACGAGACCCAACACCCGCACTGCAACGCAAACTTAACGACAAACTGCTTACACTGAAGAAAACCGACATGATCGACTTTCGACGCTACAGCAGACTGAGGTGTAGTGTTCCGCAGCCAAACCTAACATACCTATGCGGCCCATAGTTTCTTTCTGTGGGTCCCCGACCTACCAACTGTCTAAATGCTTAACTAACGTACTGAAACCCCCGGCTGAAACTGCCGACTGACGAATCTAGACACAAAAACTACAGTCTACTGAGAACTTTATTGACTACCACTACCAACAGACGACATTATTGACCTACTCAACCTCTTTGACTTCGACGTACTTTCAGTAAAACGGCAAACACTACAAACAGTTACACGGTACAGCTATGGTCTCTCCAGTTTCTGTAGTTGTAGCGGAAATTATCATCTAAAACATCGAGGAACAAGCCCTAGCTACCTAAACACGAACTGTACCTCTTTGGTTACGTTACGTTGACGACACATTCACCGCCGTACACAAAGACGGAATCGACGATTTTCACGAACACCTTAACAGACAGAACGCGGACAAACAGTTCACCAAGGAGATCGAAGAGAATGGTGAGATACGTTTTCTAGACTGCTTGGTCACTCGCGACAACAACAAACTAAAAACGACTATTTACAAAAAACCGACACATACCGACCAATTACTAGACCAGTCTTCGTACAACCCGACCTCTAACAAGGTTACTACTATCGGGACTTTGACGAGACGAGCGCAACTAGTTTGCGACTCACCTTACAGCCTACAAGACGAGACTGATTATCTTAACAATGTTTTTAGTAAGAACAATTATAACACGGACTTTGTTAGACGGAACACTCACAGTAACACTGATTCCAACACTCACACCAACTCTGGCCCTGTTACGACAGCGACTATACCGTACATCAGAGGAACATCTGAAACTATTACACGTATATTACAACCTTACAATATAGGTGTTGCACACAAACCGATAACCACTTTACGGCGACTGCTTACTAATGTCAAGGACAAAGGCAAACCGGAGGACAGACAGGGAGCAGTATACGAGATCAAATGCTGCGACTGCCAGGCTTCTTACATTGGTGAAACCGGCAGAAATCTAAGCACGCGACTGACCGAACTCAAACAAGCGACGAGGAATGGTGACGTCAACAATCACATTGCTGAGCACCATTTACAGACGAAAGATCGAATTGACTGGGGCTCTGCGGCACGTATAACGTATTCTACAGACTACTATCAATGTCTTACTTTAGAAAGCTGGTTTACTAACTTAGAACAAATGCCACTGAATCGTAGCCAACAGTTACCAGCGGCGTACAAACGACATATTGACGAGATCAAGCAAAACTAACTACGAGAGAACGACTGGAGAACTGACAATTTGACTAATAATAGACGACTGTTTAACTGTGACAATAGATGGATCGAAACGCACCAATTACTGATTACGAGTCTTCATATCCAATAACATCACGGCTTAACTGACATACGACCAATAATATTGCGACGTAACTGACCAATCAGATCAATAACCAGAGTATAATACCATCAACTGACGTGATACAACTCACTTTGACTCTGAAGATGACTACCGCACAGGTTGTCGAAACGTCAGTCACTGTCAACAACAACAGTCCTATTCAGGACTACGTTCACCCGGACGATCAAACTCAACCTACTTTTTTTCTCTCTGTTACAATGGAAATTTTAGTAAAACTAGGAAGGTATAGAAGTTCACGATTTTTTAAGAAGAGTTACAATATTATTTTTCACTAGCTTTGAATTTCTTGAACCAACCTTGTCTTTTCCTGATTTCAAAGCCTTGTGACAATTATGACACTCTTTAATCTCCTCAGGGTATTGCCAACGAACATCAGTTTCAGATTCATGAATCTGTGCAATTTGCATCTGAAAAATGAAATTCCACAAAATATGTTTTAAAATTGACTTTTCAACTTAAATGACATTTCTAAAGAAATATAATTTGAAAATTGCGTTTTTTGAGGAGGAAGCAGCGCTTATTTATGGAAGACACTCTAAAGAATCGCTACCGTCTTTGCCTCTCTCTACACGTGATTTTATGCACTTGAACCAGTGGTGGATTCAGGCCCCAGTTTTTCGCAGATAATTAGCAAACAGCAGAGATTTATCCAGTGTCCAGATAGTGTCATCCAACTTTTGAACAGCTAGGGCCAGATTTGAAAGTTATAAGAAGGGGGGGGGGGGGGGGGAGTGTAAGGAGCGGCGCTTATCTAGGCCCTAAGATAAGAGGGAGGCCCCGTCCCTGAAAAGAAATGGCCCTAAAAGCTTCCGTTTGGCCTAAAAAATAACAAGCCCTAGATCCGCAAGTGATTATCTCTCGCTGAGTCTGCTTTAAGCTTGTAAACGTACACAAAAGAGAGCGCTCACTTGATAATCCGCCAACCCAGCTATACTTAACTATTTACCCTTAACAACACAATTCACTACACTGAGCTATTATACACAGCTACTTGAGCTTGGCACCACTGTACAGAGAAATACATTGGTATCCATTGTGATATCTCTTTACAGTGGTGTATTCTCTATTTCCGAATTCCCCTTAAAACACTCTGTTTGCCCCCCAAATTTTGCATGAACTATTGTTTTCAAATGCTCCTGGGAGTAGTGCATTTTCCTAAGAGCATTTTTGGGGGCAAACAAAGTGTAGTACGGGGAATTCGAAAATAGTCATAGCCCTGCATAAGAACAGATAGCTTTATATATTTACAGATAGCTTTGTGAAGTAGATAGGTATTCATAGGCCCTGTACCTCTCACCGACTTAATGAGCTAAACTTCTGATACTGATTGCATTACTGAGATTGAATTCTTTACAGTGTATTAATATATACCCTCCTAGATACAGAGAAACACACTGCTATACGAAACTAAATAAACGAAAACACCTGACAAGTTAATATTTCAGCTGACACAAAAAGTTCTTAAGAGAAAGAAACTTTGATTTGTCGTTTCAATTATTATTTCTTTAACCGACTATATTCCTCCTTGCAACTTCTTGCTCTCTTCCAAGATAAAGTTTCTGCTCATACTGAACTGAGGGGGTTTGATATCAAGGAAGAAATAGCAAGAACAGCAGATAATGGTTGACACCATAAAAAATCCGAGATTTATGGGGCATTTTAGGCATGGATTAAGGGGTGGGAAAGTTGTGTCGCTACACAAGGGAATGACAGCCAAATTTGACTAAAAATGAAGTACAAACAAAGTATTTCATGTGAAAGATATTGTAACTTTTTTATGGTACTTTATATTGTCTTGTTTACTGTAAAATTCCGAAAATAAGCCCCGTGACTTATATTTTTCAAAGGCCCTTTTTGAGGGGCTTATTTTTGGAGGGGGTTATTTATGGAGGGAAATTTGCGTTTCAAAATCGATTGGACCAGCCTTATAGTTGGAAGAAAATTTACCGTTTTTGCTTTGTTTTACTTTGTATTTGAAGGCAATTTCCAAGTACAAGCTCCCAGGGGGCTTATATTTGGAGGGGCGATTTAACGGAAGGTTTTTTGGGTTAAAAGATTGGGGGGCTTATATTTGGAGGGGCTTATCTTCGGCATTTTACGGCAGTAAAATGATGCAAATTTATTCGGGCTTTCGGCCTTGTTCCTCGCAGCTTCACCGCCTACCCCTCACGCGTGCTCTTCAACTACCCAAAAGAACAATACTAAACTGATGGCAGTTTATTATTTAGCTAGCATTGAGAAAAAGTACTGTGACAAATGTTTCTGTCGCCCCCCCAAGAAAATAGTTTGTAAAAGTGTATAACAATAATAGATTGCAGCTGCAATGATAAAAGCCATGTTTACAATATAACAGATGGCTTTCCGTACTGAAACACAAGCTGATATCCGGTGTAGAATTAGCAACGACAGCACAAACAACTGGAACAGGTTGTTCACACACATCCAACATTGTGCCGCGCGCCAGCTGAGCGGTTGGACCAGAGGGTTCTCTGCATTAATTTCCAGTCCTCACTTCTGAATATTTACTTCGGTCTTAGTGGGTTCCAGTAATCGCCCCTACTTATTCACTTCCGCTATGGTCCAAATACTTCACACTGAATCAAAGCGTGGATACAATCCGATCAGTACATGACACTCCACTTTCGAGATTCACTTCGCTCTTACAGAAGTCGTGCCGAAACCACCGTTCTTATTTGAACAGAAGCTGTTTCCGGTAAGGTTTTCGTGCCAACAAAACCTATCCGGAAAAGTTTGAACATTGTTTAAGTGAGATGTAGAACACAAGTGAGAACTGTAAATTGTTCCTGAAGTAACAATAGTGTGGTCAGACGGCCTACCTGAAGTGATTGAGACAAACGTACAAAGTCTCTCTGTACAGTTTCACTTTGGTTCAGCTGCTCAGTCATTGACTGAAGCTGGTTCCTTAATTGTCTACTTTCATCTTCTGCCTTGCTCTATAAAGAAATACATATCACCATTGAAATGAGACTTGTTTAATTATTTTACTCCCATTCTGTGTTTGTAGATATAATACCGAAGTCCCTTCTAGCGAACGTTGGCGGCCCAGAGCTTTTCAAATGTAACTATGACATCGGTCACCTTAATCTAAGCAAATGCCTTCAAACTTTTTATCACGAAATAATCACATTTTGGCAAGACGTAATAGCTTCCAACCCAAAAAGCAAAAATAATGTTCTTGAACAAATAGTTGGAATAATACGTTTATTAAGTCTGATAAGAAATCTACGTACTTGCAGCATTGGCATTACGCAGAAATTCTCAAAATTAACGACCTCTTTGATACACAGCAAAACTGCTTTTCGTCCTTCGACTCTTTTCGTAATAAATTTAACGTAAGATGTAATTTCTTACAGTACTTTAGCCTCAAAGTTGGAAAAAACTCTTTAATTACTCCCTCAAACAAAGCTCAACACCGCAAATATTAATAGAGGAAATGACTTGCAAAACATTTTTCGATCAAAGCCTCCGCCGACTTGTGAGAAAAGACTCTTAAATTTTGGCTACCAAAAGGATGATTTGAGAAAATTATATCTATTGCCTTTTGAAGTAACAAAAGAAGTAAAGCTATCAATGTTCCAGTACAAAATTATTCACAATATTCTGTGCACTAAGAGCTTATTATTTAAAATGAAGAGAGAAGACTCCCCGCGCTGCCCTTTTTGTCCAGCAGGTCACACCATCATTCATCTTTTCACTGAGTACGCGCAAGCCACTTTGTTCTGGAAGGAGTTTCTGGATTGGGCCTCGCGCATGGTGAACTCAAAATTATCGCATTCAATAAAAGAAATTATGTTTGGCATTATTAATAACGATTATAAATTCTGTTTAGCCCTCAATCATTTAGTCATTATAGGAAAGTATTTTCTTTACGTAAAAGCTCTTAACGGTAAATTTTACATCTTAAATGAATTTGCTTCCCTAGCTCGTGATAAAATAAATCTAGAAAAATATATTTCTTGTACGACTGGTCGCGAAAAAGATTTCAGAACAAAATGGTCTGTTTTTCGTCTCTTTTAAATACGGTATGAAATTCTGTTTACTTAACTAATTGCGCTCCCATTTAATTTTAGTTACCACTAATGTTTTTATTGTGTTAGATTTCTTTTTTGTCAGCTTCAAGTTGTAGTTTTCGTTTTGTTGCACATTGTCTTTTGTGAATGTTAACTGTACGTGTGTACGTTCAATAAAGTTGTATTGGAAAACAAACAAACAAACAAAAAAACCTTTTCATCGTTAGCTTCATCTAGTTGTCCTCTAAGTGCAATGATGACTTGTTTCGATTTGTCCTCTGTGTTCTTTAGCAACTGACCTGACATCCTTAACTGAGATTCAGCCTGTCAAAAGATATCGACTTAATATCAGCATTTACATTCTCTACTCTTAGTTATTCTAACAGCCATCAAAGGACCCACTATGTAAAACCTCTATAAAGCCTCAGTACAGTCACAATGAACAATATTCATCACCCCAGTAGAAGTAAAATACAAGGAAACGAACCTTCATACAACAAACTCTTAAATCATGAAGTCTCAGTATAGCCAACGATGTTGATAACCCAATTAGTAGTAAAATATATGGATGAGAATATCGATATACAACGAAACTGGATATATACGGCGAAGTCCTCAGTGTAGCTATTATTTTCCCCTTTGTTATAGCAAGGTGATATCGGCTGGCAAGTGATCCTTACCTGTTCTTTTGCACGTCTTTCTTTCTTTAACTCTTCCTTTAGTTTTTCTGAAAAAAAACCAAAAACAAACAAAAAAAAGTATGGAGGAAACGTAGTTTACTTGTGCCGAACTCCTGAATGCTAGGAATTGGGCCAACAGTACAATCATCAAACTTTCAAAGAAACACTATTCCCCTGATAACTTTGAAATCGGCAAAAACATTAGGGCCATTTATACGAGGAAAAATAAGACGCGAACTTTCCGTATAAACGGCACAATTCGTCTAAAATAAGACGCGGCTTAGCTAAGACGCGTCTTATTGTAGAACAGCCCTTAACACCTGTTCTTAGATAAGACGCGTCTTAGCTAAGACGAGAAAAACCTCGTATAAATGACCTTCGCGTCTTACATAAGACGCGGACCCATAGTACGCATGCGTTAATTTTTGGCGCGCCACGCTGGATTGCCGTTGCTACGGGCAATATTCACATGAAAACGAGTCAAGAACAGAAATAAGACGCGAACCATTTATACGAGTTCTCGTTCTCGTCTTAGATAAGACATGCTCGTATAAATGGTACAGTTCACGTCTTATTTTTTCTTGTACAAATGGCCCTAATAAGACTTTGTGCGGTCATGACAGTTTTCATTGTCTCTTTGTTTGCGAATACAACCGTCACTCTTCACTCTTCACTTGTATCTAAGCAACTCTCAATAACATAGTTGACTTAAGTCTTGTTTCCTGTGAACATTGTTCAATTCAATTTCCACCTCCATGCACGATTCGCCGCCATTCCTTTAAAAAATTCAAAAATTTATATAGATATTTGCGCCTTATAAGTTTTTGAAATGAAATGAAATTCCTTCCGTTGATACTGGAATTGAAAGGGTTTTTCACCCTCACGTACACAGTTATGCAGTTCTCAACATCAATCGCACTTCTTGAGGTAAACGCAAATGTTCGCCCGCACTTTCTACCATTGGTTACTGCTGGTTAAAACACTTTTTTCCCACAGCTACTATTAAAATGATGCCGCTATGTGAAAAAAATTGGAAGCAAGTTTATACGTCAATGAGCCTGGGCATGCAATATTTATAGCACTTATGCTAGTTGGGCCAAGCAAATGTCACTGAAACAAATAATTCAAATCAAAGATTACATGGTTAAGAATCGATTCGGGTCGGAGGTAAACCAGCTGGCTATTTACAAGCGTTTGAGGATTTGAACTGGGGACTACCGAGAACAAATCCAGCTAGCGGCCAGGGCGGGCCTTGAACTCGGGGACTCCAGATTGCACGTCCAGTGCTCTAACCACTCGGCCATGCTGCCTCTGACCTACAACAACAAATTTTTCCTCACTACAGCGGAACCAAACCTGAACTTTACAAACGTTACATTTAAAGGACTGTGTTGGCGCAGCCTCAGCAAGATCTCAACCAGTTCATGAATTCGGTCAATTCTTTCCAGTCGGCCTTAACATGTACCTGGGAAATCTCACTTGCTTGTCTTGACATCAAACTCGACTCTGTGGTGACCACCTAGATTTTTCTAACAAACTAGAGAAAATGTGCCAGTTTTTCAAAAACGTGGTTATCGTCCACGCAGATCAGCTCTGTTCTCAGCAGAAAGATTGACCATCAACACTACAACTTCAGAGAAGGAAACGAACAAGAGAATCATTCTACTAGTTCACCCTCACATCTCACCCAGACAATCAAACAGTAAAATGGAATCATCCTTAAAAATTATCGGTAGAAAATTTTCACATTCACCTTCAATGTAAGGTATAGGCAACGTCCCTGACTTATCAATTGTCCAAATACTTAACTAGACTGCAAAACAGTCCGTATTTTTGCGTATTCTAGTACGCGCGAGCAGTCAAACGAAAGGTCTGGAAAGAAGCTGAAAACAGAGATCGAGACTGGGGAGAGACGCTAAAAATTCGTTTTTTTCTCTCGCCTCACACGCCTTACGGGCGAGTGAGGCTCGCGCGCTTCGCGCTTAAGACTCTTACGCCACGCTTAACCGATTCCTTTACTGATTTTGAGAAAAAAAACTGACTGTTTTGCAATCCAATACTTAACCAATGTACGAAAACCTTTGACTGACAATTGAAAACATCAACTACTTATTTCATTCAAAATATTTCCCCAATTCTGTTTGGCTAAAAGCACACGCATAATTCACCTTAACCAGTTACTTATGACCAAATTTGGAAGAAATAATCCTCATAACTATTGTACTGAGTTTTACGAATAGTCTTTCACGCACTAGCCTTTATTTTAGCCCTTTTTATTTCCAAGTCTTTTGAGGTTTCAGCAAGAAAAGTTACCCAGAGAAATTTGGAAGAATTTTGTGTTTAACGAGGAAGCAGCCGTCTACAGGTTAAGGCACCGTTACCGAGAAGACCTGGGGACGAGATTGAGTTGTTTTCGTTGTGAAAACTAAACTGGCGGACACTTCACTCGTTTCAAGAGTAAGAACTGCAGCTGGAACTAGGTGAAATAAGGGCTAAAAACATAGAAAAAACAGCAAGAAGACAACTCGTAGGGCGACATCTGCTATTTGCAGAATATTTATGGAGCTGGACAAATCTAAACGTGCACTATCGAAGATAAACTTAACATCGATACAGGTAAGCATGTTTTAGCTATGTTTTATTTTGAATCAATAATAAAGCAACTAATGAATTTGGCTTTCGTAGGATATGAAGAATTAAGGAGATCTCAGAGAGTGTTATCTACCTCGGCCTTTGGCCTTGGTGGATAACACCCTCCTCGATCTGCTTAATTCTTCTTATTATTCCACTATTATGTCATTTTACCATATAAGGTCAAGAGAACAAGCAAAATACGAGGCCGTAATACACCGTAGTGTCCTGGTTTAACCGGTTTACGACAGGGCAAATATTGGCTGATGCAAAAGGAGCAACTGTGGCTGACAGAATCAGGATGTTTTGGATACTCTCATTAGAAAATAGAAGCCAAAATACCATTTTTCTTTTGCAGTAAAATAATTAACCTCTCATTCAATGGTTTGGCATATAATACGCGCGAATATTTGCTAATTGTTGACGTCATTCTCACAGACAGAATCAGGATGCCTCTGAATACTCTTACCAAAAAATAGAAGCCAATTGCCAGATAATTTTTTTTGTAGTGGAATAATAAACCTCTTATTCGATGGTTTAGCATATAATACGAGGGGACATTTTGCTCATTGCTCGTATTTTTCCTGGCCCCTGCGGGGCTCGGAAAATACAACGCGACTCGCAAAATATCCGCAGGTATTATATGCTAAACCATCGAATAAGGTGTATATATCCTAGGAAAGCTGAATTCGTTACTGAATTGTTAATTTATTGTAACGCTATCAAGACCGATACAGACAGCCATGACACTGACGGCCAAACATGGCCACATTTACAGTGTAGCTCTTAAAGCTAATACCTCTGAGATGGAAGAAAATAAGTAATAAATTATAGTAATAATAATCCTAAAAGAAAAGAAATAGAATATAGAAAAAAACAAAAAAAAAGAGGAAATATAGTATTATTATATTTGTTGACACAAAATTTCTCGCACTTTGAATTTGAACTCCCTATTAAGGAATGTCGTAGACCTCAGGTCCTCAGGGAGTCCGTTCCACATTGTTGTAGATGTGTACCTACATGAACGTAGACAGTCGGGCCATTTATACGAGGAAAAATAAGACGCGTCTTAAATAAGACGCGCACTGTACCATTTATACGAGCATGTCTTATCTAATAAGACGCGTCTTAGCTAAGCCGCGTCTTATTTTAGATGAAATGTGGCGTTTATACGCAAAGTTCGCGTCTTATTTAAGACGCGTCTTATGTAAGACGCGTCTTATTTTTCCTCGTATAAATGGCCCTAGTGAGTTGTTATCTTAACGCAGGGAACAGTGAGTTTGTTTGTCACTCGCAGGCTGTGATACAATCCACCTAGATATCTTGGCATCATGTTGAGATTGATAGCCTTAAAAACTATGGTAACTAGTGTCTTTGGATATGAAATTACTGTTCAGTAGTCAGATTCTACTTCAACTGACTCTAGACCGCACTGAAAACGCTATTAGGGACTTTAAGATTCGCTACGGCTAGGGGCTAATAAGGCTACATAAGGTCAAAATCACTTCCGGTGACGTCACCACGCGAATTACAACGGCTCCGCCGCCAAATCTCAGTCGACTACTACACAATACCGCCAGCTACGCAGACTATAGCCTCGTTGTCTGCTGCTAGTGGGGCGGATATGTGCAGATTTGGGGCCGGATTGTTCACTTTTTGTTAAAAGCACCAAATTTTCAGGAATGACGGAACTAATTATGACCACTAATATGTGATATGGTGCCATCGCAAATTTTTCCTGTTAAACTGGTTTTTATATTGAAGATGAAACAACAACAACATGATATTAATTTGAGGAGGACTCGGAAAAAAAATCCGAGTCCCAGATGGGATTTGAACCCACGACCCTCCGTGATCTAGTCGGATGCTCTAACCACTTGAGCTACTGGAGACTCTATGGTGAGCAAGGGCCAATTTGTGGGTCTCGACTGCAACCGCATCACGCGGCTACACAGCCAAGTAATGATAGGCACAAAAGAAGTGAAGAACTCACTAACAGCATCGCGCTGTCACCTTAAAGCATATCCAAGATGCGGCCAACCAACCTCCAAAGTGAGTATATTGAAGATGAAACAACAACAACATGATATTAATTTGAGGAGGACTCGGAAAAAAAATCCGAGTCCCAGATGGGATTTGAACCCACGACCCTCCGTGATCTAGTCGGATGCTCTAACCACTTGAGCTACTGGAGACTCTATGGTGAGCAAGGGCCAATTTGTGGGTCTCGGCTGGAACCGCATCACGCGGCTACACAGCCAAGTAATGATAGGCACACAAGAAGTGAAGAACTCACTAACAGCATCGCGCTGTCACCTTAAAGCATATCCAAGATGCGGCCAACCAACCTCCAAAGTGAGTATATTGAAGATGAAACAACAACAAGTTTGAGTGAAAATTAAACTGGCCGCCATTTTGAACGGAAGTAGATATCATCTAACCGAAAGTACACAAAATTAAGCATTTTTTAAGCCAAAATAACGATGAAATTGTTTATTATATAAACTAATCGGGCTATTAATATGTGATATGGTGCCATCGCAAATTTTTCCTGTTAAACCGGTTTTTGAAGTTATTACTAAAATGGCCGCCATTTTGACCGGAAGTAAATATCACCTAACCGAAAGTACACGAAATTTAGCATGTTAAGGTCAAAATGACGACAAAATTGTTTGTTCTATGTTTTTCCGGATATTTATGTCATATAAAAAAGTCAACTGTGTTACAAATTAGCGGGTTACTGTAAATGAGAGAAGCGGAGGTAAAAGCGGGATGAAATGGAAAATGCAACTCATTCAAAGCAATTCATTTCAGTAGTGAATTTAACAAAAATGTGAAACAATGATTCACATTTTTAAGCATAGGAAAGACCAAACATACGAAAAAATTAAACTAGCAAACATCAGATTATTTCTTTTTACTTGTTTTCACCCTTTAAGTCCCAATAGTGACCAACATCAATTTTCTCCTCACAATATCTATACAAAATCAAGAGATTAGGTTTTTAGAATTAATAAAATTATCACCTAAGAGAAAATGCTTTGATCTTTTATCAAATTCTCTCAACTTATCCTTTTAAGGAAATGTATAGAGACCAGTTTGAAGAACTTGTAAGGGTTAAAAGAGTTGATCCACTATTAACTTAAATGCAGAATGCTTTGCGGCTTTCAAAGTAATTTGAGGTATAATAGCTCCACCATTTTGTGTTATTGAGGAGTATAAATAACACTCTGTGAATGTACATATTGGAATGAAACTGCTTTCACGATAACGTCTACTCATTTCAGTTTTTTGCCTTCTTTGCCGTAACTGTCATTTCTTTGCCATTTTAAAGCTTATTTCGCTTTTCTGAGAAGCCTACTTCAGAGACTAAGTACTTAGTCATACTTAGTTATATTCCTTAGGTATTATTGCTTTGTTATTTAAGGGAAAACTCAAAGGATTTGGATACCTTATAATCATGGCTGCAGACAAGAAAGCCTCGTAAGAGAGCCTATGTAAGCTTATGGAAGTATTAGTTTCAATAAGTGATTGTCAAGACTTAATTTCATCAGTACCTATTAAAAAATATTTTTATCTTTTGGCTTATCTGCCAGGGATGTTCTTAACAACTTGTTTCGCTTTGAGAATAAAATTTTTATAATTTACCGGCGCTAGAGCGAGCGAACGCACATTTAAAGCGAGCGATGTTCAAAGTTGTGTGACATCTATACCGGCATCTATATTAGTTCAATCCCGACAGATTTAGACTAAATGTTCAATCCCGTCGCAAATCGTTCCTTGGTAGTATCTGAGGGATTTGTAAAGCCCGTACAAGCCTTGGGATGTCAGCTTTCTTGAAACGAAATTCTGTTAGACATTCATCTTCGTTGAAATTTTGAAGGTCGAACTCGGGATACAAATGATATGGCAAATAAAGGTTTTCTGAGCAATACGAATTATATAACAACAGAAATTCAGCATCATTTATAAAATTCATGCCATAAGAACTTGAGCACAGTAAGGTCTGTTATTTCTTTACACGAAACCATTGAAGAGAAATCAACCAAAACCTAGAAGGGAATACTAGTCCTGTCGTCCGAGTTTGTTTACATTTTGTGTCGCGTAACTTAACCAACCTTAAAGGTCAAATGAACCAAAAAATTGACATGTTTTGGTTCATTTGACCTTTAACCATTTTGAGTTTTGACGGGAGACCGCGTGGTCGCCCCTTAAGTCGCCCCAGCCCTTCCCGGTTACAACAGCCGTAGTAGAGCTATACCGTAGCGAGGAGTTGCTATTAAGAAATCTACTTTTGAACTTACTACCACTGCATACAGACCAATGAACTCGACTAACTGAACACAAAAGAACAACAAGAAATGGTGATGTCAACAACCACAATGACGAACAACATTTATAGAAGAATCATCAAATTGATTGGCACTCTGGAACTCTGCTGCGACTTGCATTACGTATTCTACAAACTACTGTGAACGACTCACTTTATAAAGCTGGTTTAATAACTTATAACAAACTCTGTTAAATCGATAGACTGTGAGAGAGAGACTGCTCGTAGTCTAATGAATCAATTTTAAAAGTTACTGGCACTTTAGTTCGAAACACACCGATCACATTTAGAGTTTTCACGAGGCCACTAACATAGCGGTTTAACTGACAGACGATTAATAACATCGCCACTCAATAACCAGCTGAGTTTGATACCATCAACTGACGTGATACAAAGGGGCTTTGACCGACTTTGAAGATGTCTACCGCACAGGTTGTCTAAACGTTAGTCACTGTCAACAAAATCCTCAGGTTCAGGACCACACTCTTCACCCGGAGAATCATAGCACAGCTTATAAATATTTCATGTCACCGCCAACAACAGCTCCAACATCTGATAGAGTGTATACAAACCACACACAAAGCACAGTCCCCTAAATCTCTCTGACGAAGGGCTAGCACCTGTAACGTCATCTTGTCAATTCTTCTATGGTGGTCAATCTACCTAACTAACGCAGTCAAAACACAAATCTTCCTATTTCACTCCCTCTCTCTAACCACCATAAACCCTCCAATATTGAAAATGGCCTATATGTAACATGTCATAAGGCTGTTAATTGGCCTCAGTCGTGTGTAAACAATCCAACTCAAAGATGTAGTGTTAATGGCAAACTGCCACCTGCTCCTACTGTTAATTCTGACGTACTTCAAGAAAGTAATCTCCGTCGGTTGCTTTTATAATGAATATTAATGATCCACTATACTGCCTGCGTGTCGCCTATTCGAGGACGTTTGCCGACGATGCAAACATAATTCTAGGTGCCTTTTCCGAGCCTACACTAGCAATCAATTCAAGAACTGAGCAACCAAGAGTGATGTATATAATAATAGTAAAGTCAAGACAAGAATTGAATATGCAGCGAGATGGATATCAAACTAGATGAGACTTGATCAGAAGAGACCATCAAACTAAATTTTTGTGACCCATCATCGATGATGCAGGTGAATCTCTTGGTTAATTGACAGTTAATGAATACCTCTCAGTGCGAATTCTCATATATTTTCTTCACAAAAACCCTCTATAATACGGGCTGTCTCAAATATGGACAACGGACACTAAATCTCGGCCCCAGAGGGTAAATTCATATAAACTTAACCTCTTCATTACAGACTCTGCGGTGATCAGGTGAATCTGCACAGGGTGAATCCCGTCTGGCTGATGAGCTATGCAAGGTGAGTTCAAAAGCCCAGTCGCTGTAAATCAAACAACAGTTTGCGCGGAAAGGTGTATAGAGGAACACAACCGACTTTTTTAAGGCTTGAATAACTGCAAATAGCATTAAGATCTTTTCTGGTACATTCTGTACTCTAGTTACTGTCTATGGCACTTGCAAAATAGCGAAAGACGCTTTTAGAATTCAATCGAGCTTTACGTTCTAACTTTTGTCTTGCATTATTGAACTGCAGCTCGTTTCGTTTTAAAATAGTGATTTGTCTACGACTGTACTTACTTTGTAGCTGAGAAGTGCAATGTGGTATGCTACCGCAAAACAGTGTCTTTGCACTGTGAATTAATAAATTTAAATGCAGTTTAAAGACGAGTGGCAGCCTGGTTTTAGCGACTGAACACTTAAAACCTTAAGTGGAGTCATAAAAGTGACGTCATGGTAGTGACCTCTTTTATACGGACACCTCTCTAATACGGACACTTTGCTCGGTCCCTTCGGTGTCCGTATTAGAGAGGTTTGACTGTATCCAGGAAGTCTCCTCAACAATAGCCTGCTGCGCGCGGCACAGACCAAACTAAGGGGGTGTTAACATGAGGAAACTCGCACCGGCGCGAGTTTCATACCGGGATGACTATGACTTTTTAATTTCTTATCGTGTTAGCCTGCGTAGCAAGCGTTTCCAATCGAGTTATTGTACGAAAGTTAGAGCGGAAGCAAAAAAAGGTCCCAGCTTTCTAGACGAACCTCGCGAGGAAACGCTTGCTACGCAGGCTATTATCGTTTGACTGGGTCATTTCATATCTCCTTATTTGAAGGTACACTTCATGTTGATAAAATACACGTAAGATTCAAAATTGCAAACATGTGCATGCGCTACCCGTTCCAGTCTACCAGCAGACTGATTTCACACCGAAACTTGTCGTCGTTTCGTGTTTACATGATACCGTTGCCAGATGTAGTACCGGGGTGAAATTCTCGCCCCGGTACAACAACTGGGGTGAACTCACTCCGGGGTGATTCGCGCCGGCATGACATTTTGTGGTGGTATGATGTAAACAAATGTAGAGCTATGAGAGGGAACAGTAGTGAACTCACTCCGGAGCGAAAGTCGCCCCGGTGTCACGTAAACACCCCCTAAAGCTGAAAACCAAGAAAAAGCAAATGGACCCCACCACCCGGACAATATACTGCCGTTGATTATTACAAGCCAATCAGATTTGAGTAGTTATGGTTAGGTTAGGTATTGTCTGATAATTAATTTCTTGTAAGCGCTCATACCAAGTTCAATTCGGATATTATCAACATCTCCTTGTAGCATTGCCTCCAGACTGTCCTTAGCAACCTGCTCTGCTATAACGCGGTCTTTAAGGAAAGTTACCTTGAAATAGAAAAAAAGCTAATGAAGCAGACGGCAGTTAAAGGCAGGGGGTGATCACATTTGCTAACAAAACAAACCATAAGCACTTTCAAAATAAGGAATCAAGCAGTTTCCTAAACGTTCCCACACGTTGAGCTTTTGAGCGACTGAGTCGAGTACTGTTGCGAACAAAAGGTCAAGTTTGTTTCACTGATTTCTGATTGGAGATTAAATCTATTACATACCCTCTTGCTGCCGAACTAAAATCAGTTCAGAAATGGTACATGTCCACAGTAGCGTAATTTTTACGTGTGTACGCACGTATAATTTATGTACCTCAATAAAATAGAGGCATTGTATGGAAGGCTGTACGTAAACGTAAAGTTGAGCAAGGCTCAACTTTCTAAACGTGCGACGTGCGGTACATTACAGTACCTCTAATGTACTTACATGCGTAAATTTAAATGTGTACGCACATAAGTGATGTGACAGTGGAAATCCACCTTAAAAATAGCCCGCTGCAGGTGAGAAAAATCCGTTAGCCCTTCTGATCTACAACAACTTTAAAGCGGATTTTTGGAAGGTATATCAGTTTACCAATATAAAAGTAATTCATTCACCTCACTTCTAAGCTTTTCCTCAGTGCTCTCAGATGCAGCTCGTATCTGCATCAGCTGTTCACGCATTTCATTTAGTCTGGCATCGGAATCCATTTGAGTCAGTTGTTGAATAGCATTATCTTGAAGAGCAGTGTAATCTGTTCTTAACTGGTTCAGCTGAAAGTAACATGACGTGAATTGTAACCCATTTAAAGCTACATTATGAATAGTCTCCTTTTTATTATCATAGTTGTAATTTGTTTAAAAGAGCGCCATGTGTTTGGGCAGGGGTATTTGTCACTAAGACTTCAAGTTGCCGGGTAAATACAACAAGTAGGCAGGGAATCAAGCAGCTAGGGGTTTCTTTCGGTTCTATTTTTCTTCTATTTTCCAATGAAAGTATAGCCAGGGGCCAGATTCATAGCTGCCAAAGGGAAATACCCTGCTTTGGGTTTGACTTAAGTCTTCGTATATTATAATATGGAAGGTAAAATTAATTGAATCTAATAAAGATCAAATCAAATAAATAATTATAAGTCCACACATTCAATGTACACCGGAATTTTTGAAAACGCCAGCTTATTGTTTTGCTGTGAAGGGACGAGAACACAGGTTTTCGAATCACGCTCATTATAATAGCCGTGTCTATGCGCAGTTTTGTTAGCGATGAAACATTCAATTCCAAGCATCCCCACAAAAAATACTTAGAAGGGAGAACAAGGAATTACAAAAGAAAAAGAAAAAAAATAGACTGGTAGCATTGCTGAACTTACTGTTCAAAATATAATCTGTGAACTGAACATTTCGAGACAGCTGTTAACAATACTGTACATTACTGCACTTAAACGTTCAACAGGGGCACCCAACGTCAATTTTCGCAATAAATCTGTTCGGAAGACGAATTGAGATCTAGAATTTTCGGGAACATTTGTTGTAAAATTTCTTGCTTGCCTGCCTCTCCTAGGATTTTCGAACACTTAAAAAATGGTATAATTGCCCATTTTTAACCGATTTTTACCCTTAAAAGGTCACTTAGAATTTTTGGGAGCCTTTTTTCTGCCTGAAATTTTTGAAAAGGTTGATTCCTATAATTTTCGGATCACCAGACTTTCAGCTAGAAAATCCGAAAAGATGGAAAATTTTTAGGGGATAAAAATACGCCTATATCTACCGTTTACTACACCTTTTGCTGTTCATTACGAGAAAACACGCATTCATTTGCGTGAAACGGCGACCAACAGCGCGAAGATACATTCATTAGCGCGAAAAAGCTAACATTTGCGCATAAATCAGATTCAGTAACGATTTCTGCATTTTAATAAACATTCAATAACATTTTTGGGCATTCATTTGCGTCATTCGACATACAAAAGAGAAAAATATACTTTCATTAATGCCAACATTCGAGTCCTTAACATTACCTTGAAAATCATTAGGGACAATAGACAAACATTTCAGTGCAAACGCTATTCATTAACATTTTTATGACACTGTTTGCAATTCAATAGGATTCCTGGACAGCTTTAGAATGGATAAGACAAACATTAATGTGCTTGTACAATCAATTGAGTGTTGGTATTTTCGCGCTAATGAATGTATCTTCGCACTATTGATCGCCTATTTTCTCGTAATGAACAGCAAAAGGTGTACTAAAATATGTTTAACAATGATATGATTAAGTGGTTTTAAACTATATTCTTGTTGGGTGCCCCTGGTTCAAGTAATGTCGTTAGATTGGCTGCATTTCATCAGCAGGGTTAAATGATCAGTTTTATGTAACAGAACAAACTAAGGTATAACTGACCTGAAAGTGTACTCACTTACCTCTTCAGTTAGGTGATCCCTAGACTTGACAAGTTTAGTCTATAAGAGAAAGATCTCAAATGTGTTTTTAACTTGAGAAAAATAATAGTAACGTAAACAATGTCTTAAGCTATTATTTATAATGGCCTACATAGGGAGGTTCCTACCGAAAGTGGTCTGGTGCCTTTTTCTTTAGGCTTTAGACACAGTGTATATCAAAGGGGTGGAAATTCACAAGTTGAAGATGTGAAAGAGAAGTGAAATCTATCGATTTAAGTATTTTAAAGGTCCTTTAGTTAAAACGTGTTCACAAGACGTCGGAATGGCAATATTATTTTAATTCATTAAATCTTACTTGGAATTTTTTTTGGCTTGGGATGATTCCCAGCCTAAGTAAGTAAGAAAGTACTGGAAAATGACAGACTTTGAGGACTTCCTGTTTTAGCGACTCATATGGAAGGGGTAACCTTTTGTCAATAAAAGAAAATACAAAGGAAATCCTTTTCTGTCAAAAATAGTATATAAAAAAAGGGTAAGGGAGCATCACTTTATAAAAGTTTGTTGAGTGACTCTCCCTGAGGTTATTGATGTAGTCAATAATGTCAGATGTGAGTTAGCAGTCTTATACTGCTCCTGGCCTGATGAATAACCTCTAAAGACCTGAATTACAAGATTGCATTTTGTGACAGAGTGTCAAAAAGCAAAAGGGATGGTAGCCTCCTAAGTTACTTTACCCCCACAATATCTCACTCCACCCAGCAGGTCTGTCTATACAGTTGTTAATTGCTGGCAATGAATTGTTATAATATTCAGGGTAACCCTGTAATGAACTGCAGGCATCCCATACAGACAGCCCTGGAGGATAGAAGTATTTACATTGCTCATAGTCCTGTCCACTAAAACAACACTATTGCTTTGGCCATTTAAGGGTGTCCTCTTATGAGAGGACTGCAAACTTCATATTTTACATTTAATGCCAAATAGTACTTAAAAAAAATAATAAACCAAGGCAGCTGAGAAATTCAGAGCTTACTATGTGACTATGTGCTTCTTGTTTGGTTGCCTCAAAATGTTCACGTAGCCCAGTAAGTAACCTTTCCAACTTGGCATTTGTTGCTACTTGAGTGTTGATTTGTGTCTGAGCATCTTCAGCTGCACGAGCAACACTTTCCTCTACTTTACTCCTCATTTTTTGTTCTTTAAAGAGTTCTTTCTGAAAAGAGTTTGAATGAGGAAAAATATAGTTTTAATATTATCCATGATAGAAAGCTAATAAAAAAGAACAACCACATACCATTGACACCAAAGTTAAACCAAAATGAGAAAAGAGGAAATGTTATTAGAAAGTGAATAGGAAGACAGTGACAGTGCTAATTATTACATTATAACTTCATGCGTCAGAATGCAAACGTCTAGATATGAAGCAGAAATATTCAAGGAAGTGTCAATTAAGGCTGCCGTCATACAATGGATCTACAATATGGAATGATCTCCTAGAAAAACTCAGAAAAAAATATTTTCCTAATTCTTAATTCAGTACTGTAAACACTACTTGCTTTGATGCAAAACTGGTATTCGTAAAAAAATTATTGTTATTGATCATAAGATGTAAGAAGAAAACTTGTAACTTGTAAGTTATTATCTTTTACCTTTTCTTGATCTAATTCAACTTGTAAGTTGGAGGCCAGGTTTTGAAATTTTTGGTTTTCCTCTTGCATTTTCTGCAACTGTCTCTCATAGTTCATACACATTGCACATGACCTGCTAAGTTCATGGGAAACTTTCACCTGTAAGCAATATTTACAAGGTTAACAATGTACCTTACCTATACCTCCTTACCTGTGTGGGGGGCGTAGGGGAAAGAACTTGTTAGGAAATTGAAATTTATGCAAAAATGCATAAATAACTAGATAACAGCTGAGCATTATAATGCTTGGAATTCAGATAACAGATGGGTTAGGGATGGAGATGTATGACATTTCAGACTACAATGGACCCAAATCCATAGCCTGAAATAAAGACATCTGATAAAGCTGAAAATTAAATCATTCAAAGTTCACAACTCTTTATTAATAACATGCAGCAGGAAACAGGTCACACCAAACAACATGATGTGCCATTCAACATAAATGCTGGCCCAGCATGTAAAATCATTTTTAAACATGAATCCATGCATTTAACTGTTGTTTGAGACCTCTGGAAATTTTTTGAAGAAACCTGCAACATTTATTGAAGAGATCCCTAAATGGAAATTAATATTAATCAGGTTTTAAATTCACTATCACATTCAATTTTATATCATTACACATACGCCATCATCATACATCATGAACTCTAGCAAGTATAATGGCTTTAACCCCTGCGAGTCTGCTGTAGTTTATTGATAGAGCAACTACACGGTCCTAAGGTTGGACTCCTATTCAAAGTACTCAGATCGTTTTATTAACTGAAGAATAATAATCATTCTGATAACACTTACAGCTTCTTGGAATCCTTTCCAGTCAACCTTGCTATCAGTATTTTTATCTGAGGTTTTTATTGAACTGGTCACATGACTATCAGACTGAGGGCTGCTGGGTGATGACATCTGCAGTTCCTCTACTGACCTTGTTCTGGATACTTCACCACCTGAAGCTAAAATGTTAAATAACCAAGAAAAAGAACTCCCTAAGCCACTGACAACTTTATATTCAGTAACAAGTTTAGCAGGTAACAAAATAAGAAATATGGTTAAACATTTCTTACAATGCATGAAAATGCATTTCTTGATTCAACATTAAAGAGCAACCATTAAGCAACCATTATTAATCAACAATTTACCTAGCTGTCAAACAGCATAATCTATAATCCAAAATTAATGAATTATCTGTTGATTTCAGGTTCTTAAAGGCACAAAGTAAGCATAATGTACATGCTGTGCCAAAGTCATAATACACATCAAGTACAATACACAGTGCACTCAGATCTCATGAATAGAGCAGTGACCTTTGACCTTAATATCAAAGGAAAAAATGATTCAACTGCGTTTTCTTTTGGTAGTTCAACATAACAGTAAATAAAATACTTGAATGGGTGGTTTTCAAATTAGCCCAAATTACCTTTATGTGCATAATTGGAAAAGGGCTTGAAGATTCTAGAGTAGGAGACTCATATGTAGATGAAAATACTCACTAGAATTGAAGGAAGATATTTTCTGGAGGAAAATTTTGAGGTTAAAATTATTTTTGCTACAAAAGCAAACACCACTCAGTCTCAATCTTTTCTTGCTACTTGTAACATAAGCGAGATGCAGACTACATAAAAAGGATTTTTAGGTGGCTAAAATAAAAAGACCAGAGTAGTTTTGTTGCAATAACTTACTTTCCACATCCATTGTTATGTCAGAAGTTGAACGGGATCTTCTAAGCCCAGTTGTATCTTTATCATCGTCTGGAGATGAAATACTGTCTGCTGCAGCTGTTTCAGATGCCAGTTGATTTGTGCATGGAACAGTCTGAATGCTGTCCCACATGGATACTTGTGTGGGTTGCTGTACCTGCAATATCAAATGTACAATAAAACACACAAACTCAGATCATACCCACATGCAACTTAAAGGATAAGTTGGAATATGAAAATAACAACGTTTTTGTTTAGGTTCTTGCCTGAATGAATGACTGAAGAAGTAGAATGTACACAGGATTTAACTATTTAACAAAGTCAAATACAAAACATAATGGTATCATTATGTTGCCATGGCAACTGTAAAAAAAACTGGATCATAACAAATTTTCATCTTTTTACAATTACAGCTGTCAGTACTTTCCGATATCTTTATTCATTAGCAACATATTAAATGCTCAAACTTGGCAGGTATTCCCTTTACAGCTGTTTCAGATAACACGCAACCTGCACATCATCAAAAACATCTCAGGATTTTGGGTTTTTCTTCAACATCAATCAAACTGTTACCATAGCATCTAATTGTCGCTTGTCAAATAAAGGTGGCAATAATAAGCAGAAGCTTCAAAATTTCATGTCGGCCAGAACATACCGATTTGTTTTCACCCTCCTACATGTATATTTGGGTTTCTTCTGGATTTGGAAGCTGGCATAGGAACAATTTCACCATGTTTTAGCAAGAAGGTAAAAAAACTTGGGAGTTAAAAAGTTGAAACGCAACGAACCTTGAAACACAGAAACACAGAAACACACAAAACAGATCAAAATCCACCAATCTCAAATAACAAACCATGACCTTTTGAACCCATTAAAGTAAACTTCCGTTTCCTAAGAGGTCCAGCACACAAAGTGCCAAGCCTTCACATTTTGATTGACATCACAGAAAAACCTAAAATCCAAAGAAGTTTTTGACTTTGCAGGCTTTGTGTTATCTGAAACAGCTGTAAAAAATACAGTTGAGAGGCCCTGAGTCAAATTTATTTTTATAATTGTGCTTTCTCTACAGGGTTATCATAAGATTCTACATCACTTCGAATGATACAAAATAATACACTACCAGGTAGAGTTTATCAATTATTAAATAATTTTTGTCTCATATTGCTCTCTACCTCTAAGGGTAAGGAAGAAGGCTATTTGTGTTTGCTGGAATCTGCATGAAGAAGCCAATTCATTATTATAATTAAGACAGGTCCATGTTAATTTATGCTGTCAAGCATTTCACTGTTTTGATAGCACCCTTGTTCTGCCGGGAACAATTCCACCTAAAACAGAGTCTTGAATCTGTTGATGTTGTCGTATTGAAGACTCACTTTTCCCTGACAGTGGACAGGTATAAATTATTTTAAGTGATTTGTTTAAAATTAATGTTAGTAGTGTAAATTAGTAGATTTATGAATCAATACCTGTGGGTTAACTGGCTGAGGTATCTTGTCTGTAGGACTTTGAAGATCAATAAGATATCCAACTTGTGCTTCCTGTTGCTGTTGTTTTTGCTGCTGTTGCTGCTGTTGTTGAGCTGTGGTCCTTTGTTCTGGTGTTAAAATGTTCCACACTCTTGTAAATGCCTCACTTTGTACTCTTAAATTCTCTAAAAACTGTACATTTGCCATTTCCCAGGTGTGCTTCAGATCATTGTGAGCCATCTTTTCCTGTTCTAACAACCTACAAACTGATAAAACAAACAGAAACCAATTATTAATGACTAATGGTGATATTTCCTTCTCTTCTTCCTCTCAGCTGAGCAAATTTGCAATATTTTGTGGGATTTTTTACCTATGTAAAACAACAATTGCTTGCAAATGAAACCATATATGCAATGTTGAACCTCTGTAGACAAAATCCCTGGATCAAAGATTAACTCCAAAAAAATCCTATGCCAAATTTCCGAGCCTTACAAATTTCCAAAAAGCATATTGATAGAACACATTGTGCTATATTTGCACAACCAGGTGACCGGCATACATGCACTACCAAGAATGTTCAGATTGTTTGGAGTAACCAAAAAAATCCCTACTTAAATCATGCCATCTAAAAAAATACTTGCTAAATTTTCCTTCCCCCCAAAAATCCCAGAATCAAAAAATTCAAAGCCAAAAAATCCTTGGATCATCCCTGTCACTAACTTGAAATCTGGACTAAAGGCAAGCAGTGTAGAAAACTGATAACAATGGACAATTTGGAAACTCAAGTTGAAAGTAAATTCTTACCATTGTGAAGCTCATTTCTTAGTTTGTCAGAATCTTCCTGCAAAACACCTGAAAATAAAATACAGGGATTTCATTAAGAATTCAAGTAGCAGGAGAAAGGCTAGCCTACCACACAGCCGTTTTTAGAGGAGGTTGTATTTCATCCCTCCCCACAAATGTCTGGTTAACTGAACACAACATTCTTTTCTCATTGTTTTAATCGTGTGGTAAGTGACCAATCAACAGTTTTGACATAAGGTGTTCACAGGCTTAATGCAACTCATAGCCTCGTGGTAGTGTAAAACCCTGACCCGGCCCAGAGTTACCTTTTTTCCTTCTTTTCTTTCCTTTGCTAAAGGTTATGCAGTTCACGGAGTATTCTAAAATTTGACTACATCTTACTTTTGCTGGTCTTAGCCTAACATTTAATAGAGGTCATAAAGCTTCCCCAGTGTTTCATGCAGATCAAGTAATTATTGGGTTACCCTGCAGTCAAGGTCAACTTTCCAGAATTTGGAAAGTACAAGTAAGTAAGTAAGTAAGTACGTAAGTAAGTAAGTGTGATTGGCTAACTTTGGGAAAGGAATGTTGTTTTCGGTTGCGCAGGTGTTTGTGGGGAGGGATGAAATACAAGCTCCCCTAAAAATGCCTGCATGGGAGGCTAGAGAAAGGTTACGAGTCCCCACATTTGAATAAAAATTTTCATAGGCTACTGAACGTTAGCCTTCTGCATAGTAAACAGAAAATTCCCACCCCAATACCTAATGAACACCCCGAAAATAATATCATACAAAAAATGTCATTTAAAAATTGTACCATTAAAAGAGATACCAGCAAATTCAACTTCATATACAATGAGTCATTATGCAAAAGCCTCATATCATATTATTTGCCTAATAACGACCAAATTTAACACTCCCAAATTATTGATAATCAAAATTGAAGTGCACTTGTCTGTAAAGCTAACAGCAGGCGATGTAAACTAACCTCTTTGCGTGTTAAGAACGGCCACATACATTTCCAAATCTGTTCTTGATGAACGCTCAGCTTCAAGATATTGATTTAATTCCTTTATCTGTTTTAGAAAGTAGCATTTGAAAAAGTACACAATGTAGTTTTTCTTTTAAAGTTTTATTTTGTTAAAATTTTGCTTCCATTTTTAAAAAGATAAATCATGTTTACATCTAGCTTAATTCTTGCCAAAACATGTGCATTAGCTGCCATAACAACGTATTCCAAGGTTAAAACATGATCTGCCTACAGTAGCTTCTATATTAATTAAACACGAATAGGTTCAGCTTTTTTTTATTACAGGACTGTGTCACACCTTGGCTCTCTATAAGCCAGACACCTCTCTAAGATGGACAGCCAGGGACAGTCCTGAAGGTGTCCTTCTTAGGGAGTTCACTGTAAAATGAAAAAGTGAAAGGTTTGGAAGTTTTATATCATGACACTGACACAACAAGGCATTCATGGCTACCCACATGCATGACCCTGCTGTGGTCTTGTTTTTTTTAGGGGCTACATGTATGTCAAGAGGATGTTACTGTTTGAGGTTAATTCTGTGCTGAAGTCATTACTTTATAGCAGTGCCTTTTAATACCCAAACATAAAAGCTCCTGTAGAGTTATGAAAGAAATTTTGTCGGTGAGCACAAACCATAATAACCATTTTTAGCAATATTTGCAGGCGTAACATATTCCCATCTGGAACTCAGAATTTTTTTCTGTGGTCTTCTCTCCACACAAATCATTTCATTTATTATTCATAACATTAAAACTTAAAAATGTTGGCCCATTTTTTTCAAGTTTAAATCCAAGTCCATCCTTGCCATGGGATACAGTGCCTAAATATACGATCATGGACAAACGTCTTGGGACACTTTTGCATTTCTGGGGTGATTTCCAGTTCACACAGGTCCAACCCCTCCCCTCACCCCACAAACAATGTTGGACAGGTGTATCCAGAATTTTTCCGAGTTTCGACTTTGTGTAGGTAGGGTGGGTGGAGGAAGAACTGCAAGAAAATTCTTTGAAATCCTCTATAAACTAGTAAGGTGTGGATGTGTACTTTACAGAGAAAACTGACCTTCTCTTGCATTTCATCAAACTTTTCTCTGGAAAATGATTCTTCACCCTCAAATTTTCTTTCTAGGCTTTTGGCTTCCTCTTCCTGGAAATCAGCAGTTTCGCGTTTAATAAATTAATATCGGTGACAAAACAATAAAATAATTGCAGTTAAGCAGTAATAACAAATTGATTTTCGATCTTTTCAACTGCAAACAGATCCATTTTTCTGGTAGCTAGAATATAGAGTAATTTACACGTGGGTTGATAAAATAGCATTTAACTTTCATTTCAGTATTATGATGCAAATTTTCTCCGATCAGCAGTTCCATTGGTTGATAGAGCTAGGACAATAATAATTAATTAAAAAAATAAATAAATAAAAGTACAAACCTTAATCTTGGCTTCTGCAATATGCAGTTTTTCTTGTGCATCTTTTAGCTTTGCTTTAAACAGTGATAGCTCCTAAATAGGAAAGACAGATAACAGACATTTTTTTATACTAACTTTGAAGCAGTTTTCTGTAATAACTTTGTCCTGACCTAAACTGTCACAAATGTGACTGATTGCCTGACTGACAAACCACTGACTATTATTTAATTTCCTCCACAGGTGAATGTTGATACAATCTAGCTAATGTGTGTAACAAGTTGCATTTAAGAGAGCTTCTTCTTCAGCAAAAAAAAAAATTTCTTTAAAGAAAATCAAAAAATAATTCCTTAGCCATAGACTAAGTGAGCAAATATGACAACACCATAGTAATTATTGAGTTATGGATGCACTTGAGAGAAACTAGAGATTCTGACTTCACTAACACGAGACATTCAGTGTATAACGTTTAGTTAGGATGCATCAGTTAGTCATCTGATGTAGATGCATCCTTGCTAAGTTACATCAATACCATAGCTATAGCAAAACACTATAATAATCATGTTTTAAGCTAGTTCAACATGTGCCATGCCAGATAGGAGAAACCAATAAAACACTGGTCACCCTTGAGAAGTGGCCAAAAAATCTGTGGATTCCCCTGCTAATGCAGCAGCATGGATTCAATCCCCAGTGAAAAAGCTCTTTTTAAAACATATATCCAAATTATAAATACATTAAATTACAATATAGACTTCCTCAAAAAGAACTAATTCCAAAAGACTATGAACCAATTGCCTAATACATACACTAAGTAATGAAGGCAGCTTTTCTGAACTTAAAAGAACATGACACATCACAACGAGTGATTGAGCTGACATAGAATGGCACAAATCTCGTGCCAAAACCATAAACACTCCAAAACTAACCCACAACCTCCGACACCTGTTAACTGTGCTGTTAGAATATTAATTTCAGACTAATCCTTCCCATGCCTCTCAAACATCAGAAGTTACATTAATTTTATACTCTGCAATCTATGTTTCTTTTGGCAACCACAACCTGATACCAAAAGGGTGGGGAGCTGCTATCACTTGTCAAAAAATAAATACCTCTTCTAATGGCATAACAATTGCTCTCCAAGCCTTTGCATCCTCTTGGGCCTTAAAAGACAGAACAGAAAATTAGATCACCAACCAACATCTTTTCAAGGTCGTATTAACATGTCAGTAGTGAAAATGTTGCAAATAACCTTAGAGTTACATATAGTACTTCTTACAAACTAGAGTGTTCTTATATTACTATCTTTCTTAATTAAAAAATTAAACTGCATGGTTTTGTGTTGCAATAGCTTAAAATAACACAGTCATCCAGTTATTCCCAGACAGCCCATGTTCTTTTCATGAAAGACCACTTTAAAAGAAAGAAAAAAACCCACGCATATAGTTATGGGAATAATTTTTTAAACATTCACAACACAATAACACTGGAGTGTAGTGTATGCATGTGCATCAGGGCTGGAAATTAACTTTTCAATCAGGCACCAGCTGGCGACTAGAGGAAAAATATTGGTTGCTAAAAATATTGGTTGAACTTTGAACAATGTGTTCAACAATTTGTTCGATCAGTCCCCTCCATACAACGTTACCCTTGTCTCAATTTTTCCCATGTATGTTAGCTCGTTCGCAGGAAGTTAGTCTTGAGACTCTTTCTTTCCTAGTTCAAAGTCGTAACAATCGCTATTGATGAACTGACAATCTTGAGAACAATTCTTGATATGCAACAATTTTGCTCAAGAACAGACAATTTGATGGAAAATGCCTGATGAAAACGACGTCCGCAGGTTGCAACATGAAGAAACCTAAAAAAATTCTAGGCTAACTGTCAGAAAGCTAGACTTGAGAAATCAACAGTAAGACCCAACCAACAACTTACAACTGATGAACTAGTGTACGACTTTGGCCTAACATCATGTGATGAATTAACTAAGTAACATAAAAGTAAACGTAAAAGACAAGAAACTACCACCATTGGTTCTAACAACGAAGGTACATAAGAAGACATAGACTAACATTGGACGAACTGATGTAGGCCGAAAGATAAAAAGACAAGACTAAAATCTTAATGGTGGGACTAGACAGTTACGGAGAAGTGTAAGAAGAACATTAAGAAGGCGCCAAAGTCTAACATTGTAAAAGGAGAAAACTGACACAAGGCAAAATGTGTACGTTGTAAGTCTTGCCTTATCTCTGCTTCCCTCTAACAAAATGTAATTTGTTCATGAGGGGTTTGAGTTGCTGGATGCTGCAGAGCACTAGTTCATTTTACTGCTGGGAGATGCATTAATATATTAAATAATATTAGAGATCTGGGAAAAGGGGTTATCTTTTTTATTAAACAGAAGATGACTCGCCAACTGGCGACCAGGTCTTAAAACATAGTCGCCAGCACCCAAATTTTAGTTGCATTGGTAACCAGTGAGTTGGAATTTCGAGCCCTCTGTATGTATGTGCATATGTAAAAGTACTTTACTTGTACTCCACAAAATCACTGCATACATTAGATTAAAAAACACACAATAGCCAGGCTGGTCACAAATGGCTGAGACCTGGGTCTGGGTCTGGCCGGCTCTGTAATTCCCTTGACTTAAATTGGTATAATAATTATAAGCATGACTCCCAAATACTTTATTTGGAAGAAAAAGGAAAATCAAGTCTTGTTTCAAACCGGTCAAAATATTGGGAAAAACTATAATTGTCCCTGTGTAATTTTCCATTTGTATTTTTACAAAGAGACAAATACTGTAAGATTAACAGGCGAGGACTTGGCTGCTGTTTTGTTAGATATTGGAGCTACAATGAGGGACAAAAGTGTTGACACACTCCCGTAAAATGGCCCCTTTTTGCATAGTGGATTTACTTATCCCCTTCCCCTGTCTACCCCAACCCCTTCCCCCCAAAATCAATGTTGAATTTTGGACCCTCAAGTCTTTTTTTTACTTCAGACAACATTGATTCGGGGGATCGGGGAATTTACGGCCTTTAAAGGGAATAAAATAATAAATGAATTAAATGTTTGTTAAAAGCACCCCTTTTAAACGAGTGTGTCAACTACTTTTGTCCCTGATTGTCTGAAATATGTATCTGTGTTTTCCGGCTAGATTTTTGACGCTGCTGAATTTTTGTGCGATGACGTTACTCTATGGGCCAAATTAGTTGTTTTTAAACATCAATTTATAAAGTTTCCTCCTGATTTGTAGTCAGGTTAACTTAATCTTGTACTCCCGCGCGCATTCCTGATACCCTGTCGGGTCGAGACGAAATGATTTGTGTTGTGATCAATGCGGTTGCTGCGGATGTAATGTTTTCACAAGTGTTATCAATAGTGGAAAAAGGATGGAAACATTAAGGTACAATGAAAATTGTTCTGGTAAATGGTTAACTTAAGCGAATGAAGTACTGCAGAGTAACAGAGGGGACATGCATTATTTTTGACATTGACCTTTTCCATTAGAAAGGACGTGAACAATATACAGGTTATGAACCTCGTAAATGATGGGCCAGCTGTTCGTGCTATGCCCTATATATAGATGTGTTTTTTATTTTTTTGAGACCTTTTCTTACCTAACTGATCTAAACCTTTAGCGAAGGTAGGCGTCGAACAGGTTAGACCAGGTTAGGAATGTACTTTTGTAATGATTTTACATGACCGCCTGCTGATTGTTTATTGATGTTGGACGGACAACTATTTCATTTCCCAGCTCGCAAATCACAGAATGCCAAAGAAATTGTTTTCAAGATAGACACAACAGTTTGTATCATTGCCAAAACAGCAGTTACTTTGGCCCAGAAGTTCACCTTCTGGCAAGCAAAGCGGGATAACACGTGATCGATGACGGCCGTGCGCTGGAAAATTTTCCTTTTTTATGCGCTAATTCCTCACAAAAGGCAAAAGAAGATTCCGCAATGTAGAAAGTGCTTCGCAATACGTATTCTTGGCGAGAAAAATTCCAGCGATGTGGTGCAAATAAGGAGTTTCAACGGTTAACCACGAGAATACATATCGACATTAAGAGGTCATAACAGACTAAGTTACTTTCCGTTTGCGAAACGTGGTTAACCGTTGTAACACGAAGGAAGCAGTGTTTTCCTCAGTTTGGGCTGTTGTTTCCTTTGAGATTCAAATACCAGTTCACGTTTCAAAGCTCTCTTTTCATTTTCGCTGCCGACAATAGACAAAAACACAGGGTTTCGCTTGAGAAATGCAGTCGAAACACACAGACATATGCGCTTATGTCACGCTATTTGCGTTGCGTTATCATGTCACACAGGGTGTCACGAGGTGGGATTGAAAGTAATTGTTTTCGTGTACACTTGCACTGTTTGCTACGCTGTCCTTAGTTTTTTATTGAATTGGCCATGAATTTACCTTCACTTTTCCGTAGTTTCGATATTCAACGCAGTGACGGCCGCTCCTCACTAACGCTCCATGTTTCCGTGGCCGGCCAGTGACTATCCCCACTACATGCCAATCCTTACCCTATCCGTGATTGTTTGGGCCTTAACAATCGGATAAAGTGAAGAACGAGAAATGTTCACTTTATTAAAAACATTTTCAGTACGCACCCCCTTGAAATTCATCAAAAGTTGTACATAGGCGCGAGTTTCAGCGTCCGTTTTTAGCTTGTAAACCATATTGACGTTAATTCTGGATATCGCAGCCCTTTTATTACGTCATCGCGTAATTCGAATCGGCCCTATAATTCGGTCGTGAATAAGTCTATGTCACCCCCACCACCAATAACATAATTATGTCATTGATTCCTTTAATCTCAGTTAAAATCAGTGTCATACACGGCTCAACTTGTGTGCAGTAGCACAATTTTGCATTCAGACAATGAGGGACAAGAGTGTTGACACACTTCCGTAAAATGGCCCCTTTTTGCATAGTGGATTTACTTATCCCCTTCCCCTGTCTACCCCAACCCCTTCCCCCCAAAATCAATGTTGAATTTTGGACCCTCAAGTCTTTTTTTTACTTCAGACAACATTGATTCGGGGGATCGGGAAATTTACGGCCTTTAAAGGGAATAAAATAATAAATGAATTAAATGTTTGTTAAAAGCACCCCTTTTAAATGAGTGTGTCAACTACTTTTGTCCCTGATTGTAGTGTGCGTGACAGGGGAAACATGAACAGCGAATGAAGTTTCTGGCCAGACAACTTACCATCAGGCCGGTCATTGTCCATTGACCATCTGTTATTTTGAGCCCTGCCCTGGAGACAGGTTTAGTGAGTTTTTTTCCCTTTCCAGTAAAGAATGAACATTAACTTTTGGCAATCTAATCGAAAATTCACTCCACTTAAGTCTGGATGTAAAAAAATGCTTGCTAATATCCATACCTTTTCCATGCTTTCTTCCAAGGACCTTGCAGCATCATTAGCAGTTTGGTCGACTTCATGTAGTGATGTTTGGCTTGTTGCTGTATTTCTCCTTATTGCACTAACCACAGCATCAGATAATCCAGACAACATCCGAGGTCGGCTGCTAATGCCTTCTCCATCAGAAGAAAGAAGTGATTTTAAATTTTTTACTTCATTCTCCAGTCTTTGGTTTTTTGCCATAAGGTTGTGTTTTTCTAAGTCACATTGTTCTGCTGCATTTTCCTTGGCCTCTCTCACCGCCTCTGCAAAGATTTTTTGTTTTTACAATAATAAAATAATTATAATAACTTATTATTATAATTAATTAATTATCATTGTTGGTAAATTGCCATGTTTCTAGTAATAAATTTAGATATGCTACGTAGTAAAACTAGTTTATACAAAAAGTGACTATGAATATTACTCCATTGGTTAAATATGTCAGTGCATCAAAAGCTGTCAACAAATGCAAGTAGGAATGTAGTTTCTACTTCAAGATATTGTGCCTGCCTGACCAACTTGTGATAGATGTTATAATGAGCCTGTCATAAGGGTGGAAAAATTAAAGACAAGATCTTAATCCCTCAATGTGATTCAATAACATCCTGAAACATAGCAGGTGCTCTATCCATTGAGTTATGAATAAACTTATGGAAAACAAGGACATACACTAACAGACAGTGCCATTCAAAAGTAAGTTGTTGACACAGTCCGTTGTTGCAAGTCTCGACTCTCGATTCCTGTGCAAATCGAGAATATTGTGAATTGAGAATCAATTTGAGGATTGAGTCTCGTGAGGCAGAAAACGTAAGATTCACCCATGACTGATTTCTTGATAATTTTATATTGACATAAATCCAGTAACCTAACAGGGTATGCTTTATTAGCCCAAGTAATTGTATGCACAAGATTGATACAAGACCAAGTTAAGCAAACATTTCTTCGAGGACATCTGAATCAAGCTTCATTCCCTCAAACAGAGTTTTAAATGCCTGCTCCAAATGCAAGCAAACAGTGTATAAGTGTGTACAAGCAAGAAAATATGTATCAGCATGTTTATTTTGTAATGTGACACCATTCTAGGCTTATCTGGCCACTGGGCATGACAAACATCAGCTGTAACATGTATCCATATCTTGACTAACCTGTGGATTTGAAATTGTATTCGTGATCCTTGAAATTTTTAGAGAAACAATGGTTTTAATTCTACTAGGAAATATAGCGCATTCTTTAGAGGTCGTGTTCATCTCTCGTAATAATTGGGCAAGATACACGAACTTTTCTGTTGCCTGCAACGTGACTGCAACTATGGTGATGAAAAATTGCAAGGTGTCAATTTCAAAAGCAGATTGTATCGCACCGGACTAAATATTGTTTGCAAAGCTCTTTAAGGTTTTTAAAGTTTTCTGAAGTTTTAATGTATATTCAAATTAAAACTTTTATGTAAGTGCTGCAATCATGTCTCATAAAAAGGAAGAAAAGGAAAGAAGGACGGAGTCATGGATGAGAGAACAACAGATGTGCCCTCTTTACAATAATTTTATATTATAACATGTGAACAGTAAGCTGGACATCGGCATACAAAGGCGCCACTGGTAGCCATCCTTAGTCCATTTATATCCTTACTGTACCCACCCAATCCATGATGTGAATGATGTGATGAGTTAAGGTTGGCCACACCACCGGGGTCTACGTTCCCTACTTTTTTCAAACAGTGGTGTGTGTTTTTTTATGTCCCACAAGAACCACATAATAGTAAGTGCTGTGAAACGGGACCTACAGGTTTTTGTCCTTATGTAAGAAGACTACAAAGTCTAACCATTTGCAGATGTCATTACAAAGGCAGCATTTTTTTATTTTTCTTCTCACTTATTTCAAGACCCTGAGTGTTGGTCTGGCCGGGGTTTGAACCTGTCACCTCCTGCTCAGCAGACTGGTGATCTCCGAATTGAACTAAACAGGTGGTGAAGGACAAATATATCAAACTTTGATGCTATCATGAAACAGCAATTCAGGCTAAGAGTTCAAGTTACAAGTAAAAAGACCCTGACTTTAGACACCAATGATCAGACATTCAACTGTGATAACGCCAATGGACACTCACTAACAGGAAATAGAAAAAAATCGATGATGTGTGTGACTTTGTTTACACACCATCATGTAACATTTGTTTTACACAAGCTTTCTGTTATTTTAGATTTTACATTAGATAAAAAGTCATGGATTGCTTTTCAAGTTCAACTAGTGAACTGACAACTCCTCCTATTTAAATGATGCAAAATGCTGTTCAAGCATTTTTAAGGTTTTATTGCAAAGTGTCACCTGAGCCATGCAAAGGAATGCAAATTTCCTGAAGAGCTGTCAGCTGTTACTGGATCTTGAATTTGCATAGTTCAGGCATTTCTTGTAGGAATCAAACGCTGAGTAGAGTTTGCTATTTAATGAAGTAGAAAGTTTTTCTGACATCAGAGAATTTAGAAGATTGCTTTACACTCGAACAACGGTTGTAGATTTTACAGCAATCGAGTATCAAGATTAGAGAGCGAATTACTCGAAACTAAACAAAGGCCATTCTGGTTGGCTGAGTTGCACAGGAAATGAGTTTTGAGAGTTAAGATGAACAATTGTGAATTGAGTCTAAATTCTTGATTATCACGAGGATCAAGAATCGAGAATTGTGTAAACTTACTTTTGAAGAGTACTGTACATATAGGTTCTCATTTGACAGGCATTCACCAACAAGCTCTAAGACTCTTACTTGTTGAAGAAAGAACCTCAGACTCTCAGGCTGAAGCAGCAGATGTGGAAGACTCAGTGCTTTGTTCACTGTCTGTCTGTGTGGCTACTGATGTACGACATGTAGTAGATTAACCTTGGACATGTGTGACTCTGATAAGTCAAATGCATAAGAATGCAGAAGACTTGTGTGACTCCTTTGAGTCACATGAAGTATACTTTTTAATAGATTTTAGCTTTGCAGGCAAAAGGATAGTGATTGTAGAAATGATAGTCAAACTTTGGGTGGGTTGTTTTTAATTGTGTGTGTCTTGTCTTCTGGAATCTCGCTGTTAAGCCCACATGCATTTCTAAATTAATGTGTAGTTGTTTTAAAATAAAGATTTGCAGCTGATGTCTATTGCTGCACTGCTTCAAACACACGCAAAAAACTACAAACTTACCAGACATGATATGTTGCAAGGAGACAATTTCCTCTTGATATTTATTGTGTAATGAATCTAACTCCTCCTTTTGAGACTTTTCTGATAAAGCAGCAGCAGCTTTGTATCCATCTGCATCAGCAATAACTTGATGAAGTTCATTTTTCAATTTTTTTGCTTCCTGCTCACTTGCCTTGAACTTTGCCCTCTCTTTTCCAAGTTCCTCTAGAATGAAAGCATAAATTATTAGCTGAAACATTTCTCCATTTCTGATTGCCACATGTGGCTAAGTTTTCAAAGACAGTTTATAAGGTTTCTATTTTTTCTTTCTTAACCCATTCGCCCCCATCCTCGGAGACCCAGGGGCGGTCAGTCGGGCCGGGAGAAAAGGCGCGACAAAAGTTTTCAAGCACAGGCGGAAAAGCCCCTGGGTACCGACTCTCACCGGACCATTTCCAAACGGTCAAGAGAATGCTGGCTCCTGATTGGGCACAAAAAATGCTTTGTATTATTGTGCCCAATCGGCGAACAGCATCTCCTGAGTTCTTTAAACCCAAAAACTATCTCAAAATTTTGCTTTCTGCGCATGCCCGAACTTCGCAAGCTGATATTTTGCATCTGGATCAGAAGGCCTCGAACTGTACGACCTGTAAACCGGTTTGTGGTAAGTTTTAGTTCTTTGTAGCACGACCGTAACCAGAAAACCACTCGACTCGCTTCAAAACGCGTTTTTCGGCAAAATCTCCAGGAGCGAATGGGTTAAGCAAAGTACCAAGCTTTTTGAAAAATATCCACTTTTCAGCATAAAACAACCAAATCTGTCTACTTCATGTAAAATCAGGTGAAAAAGTTGGTAAAAGGCCATTTTTAGGTTTTTTGATTAAGTCATGAAAAATCACATGGCCTGCCGGCTGTGAGTGGAATACCAGCCTCATTTACACTTAACATGTTTATGATATGCTTAATTTCTTCCAACAAAACTTATACCTTGAGGTAGTCTAGATTGAATTCAAAGAAATTAGGCATGATATAAACATAATAAACAGCACTGAAAGTCTGCTGCCATTAATTGTTTGCTTTGAGTTGGACATCATTTTCAAAAATCCTATTCAAAATCTTTTAGTCTAGTCTATTATCAAGGTGATTGTTACATACGAAATACAGTGTATGATTCTCCTGTTGAGTTTAGAGAGACCAAAAGTGAAAAATTTCGAATTTATTCCTTACAGTGATAACTGATGACTGTCCTGAAACCTTTATCAATTTATGAATGCAGTGTCCACAAAAAAGCTGGTCAGGGTGGGAAGATATACATGTAACCTCAACTGTCAAATCCATTAGTTTACTATTTAAAACTTGATATCAATAATATTGTGGAATAACAGAAAAAGTTACTTAATTTACAGTTACCGTTCAAAAGTAGGTTGACACTTGATTCTCAATCCTTGCAAGAATCGGGAATCAAGTCGAGAATTGAGACTCAATTCTCAATGGTTGATTGTTGCAGAACCAAGAGCAAAGGGAAACAAGAAGACAGTGATCACATACAATCAAGCGAAAGACAGGCCGAACCAGACCCAGAATCATACAGACCCATGAGAACCAGAATGAAATCCTCCTAATACTTAAAAGACTATGTGCTAACCTAGCTAATAGGAGACATTGCCTTAAAGCATCAAAACCTTATTTTGTTGTTGTTATTTCAGACTAATTGTGACCTTCTTTGAGAAAAAGTACACTAATGATAATCCGTTAGCCGTTAGAAAACTAATGATAGCTAACAGCCTTTCTAATGCTCTTTTGGTTTGCCCAAACCCTTTAACGGTTTGTCCAAAGACTCTAATGATTTGTTCTAATGCTCTAACAGATTGCTCTTACAATCTAACTGTTACTTCTAAACAGCTAATGATTAGTCTGTCTAATGTTTGACTTTTACTTCTAACAGTATTATGAAAATCACCATTGATGAATGGTCATATTGAAATGCAGACCACGCAGACTGCAGACTGTGTGTTATTTTTTTTACTTGTACCTTAATTTTCTAGTAAAATTTTTACATAGTTTCCCGCAGGAGTGAGCACAATGGAGGAAGGTAAGCTGTTTCTTTTTGTAACTGTATTATATTGCCACGATTATTTAAATTTTTTAGTAGAAGAAGCTTTTTCAGGTTAGGTGACTTAAAGTAAAACCCTTTATAGCTACGAAAGACATTTCCTCAATTTCCTCGATTGTTGATCATCGACTTTGGTTTCACTCTGTAATTCAAACCGGTGACTTGCCGTCATTTCTTCAAATCTTAGAGATACTGATGTCATCGCTTTTAGCTTGGAAGATTCGGGTAAGACTTTTGTTTATGTATTTTTTTATTCGATTCCCAAGAGTGTCCTCCTGGGTGGGTTTTCAATCGGGGATTGACAATTATTGTATTTGCTCCATGCATTCACACCAATAAGTGGTAGTGGTTTGAAACGGACAATCTTGTTCAAGTATCATGGTTCTTGTTTATGCAGCTCCAAAACTAAATAATTCATTAGTAACAAATGAATTATTTGTACAACTTGAAGATGTGGAGGGGGTTTGAATGCACGTTGAACTAGATCCCCCGCCATGTATTTTAGATATATTTTGTCTTAATTTTCATTTAATATTATCTGTGAGAATTTTCAAGTCACTGCCCTTCTTCTCTTAATTCTGACGCTTACGGAACCGCCAAACATGTGGAAATCAGAATATTTTGGTAGTCTATATACCGTTGATTTATTTACACATTTTAAAGCAAGGCCCATCTCTCAAACGTCTTGGTTTGATATTCCAAGCTAACAACGATGACATCGGTATCTGTAAGATTTGAAGAAATGACGGCAAGTCACTGGTTTGAATTACAGAGTGAAACCAAAAACGATCATTAACAATCAAGGAAATTGAGGAAATGTCTCTCTCGTAGCCGTTGTAGGAAGCCGAAAAGGGTTTTATTTTAAGTCACTTAACCTGAAAAAGCTTCTACTAAATAATCGTGGCAATATAATATAAATCTACTGGCCTTCGATCACAAATCTTATTGTCTATGCACAGTACTAGTGCATTTTGCCTCCACTACTCAACCGGTACACACAAGACAACAATGTTCATATATGGGCGCATGGGCCAGCCAAGCCACCGTGCCGTTTATTCAACATATATGCAGATATGTACAAATACCAAGTAATATCTATAAACGAAAGAACAGAAGCACCAAAGCCGGACACGAAAACCCCAAAGAACCAGCAGGTGGAAAAAACACGGGGAACGTGTACCCCCGACCAAGGCAGTGGTGCAACCCTTGGGGTTTTAGGGTATGCTAGTGCCTAAACTATAAACATCAATAAACACACGAATAAAATAAAAGAGAGAAAAGCAACCCAACACGGTGAAGGCTGACCGTAGAATGCCTCACCTTCCTAACGACCGCGAATTACAAACTCGAATCCCATGACTCACTGCGCACTAACACCCTCCCTAGACCTCTGATACCTGCCGGCAAAATAGTAATTTATGATAATACGGTGTAATCACAAATTACATTATGTTATATGCCAATTCTGTGATGGACAGCGAGTGAAGTGAATAGCCTGACAGTGTTCAGTTGTAACCTGTTCATACCACCACTAAATAAAAACTGCTAGCCTGCCTAGTTGTTAAACTTTGAATGACTATGGGATTTATATTTCACTATTTTAGGGAAATTTGTACCAGGCCTTTGTTTCCTCGCATTTTGCATGCATTGTTCCTCAATTTTTGTTTTGTTTTTTGTTTTATCATAAGGCTCATGAATTTCTGTAACACATGCATGGTATATCAATCATTTAAGCATAAATACTAAGTACTTGAATCTTTATATTCTTTGTCATAGCATCTCAATATGCAGACATAAAAGCAATAACACCCTGTTAGTTGGCTCAGCAAGATTGTCGGTGGTAGGCTAGTGTATCAAATGAGCGCTGCACTGGGGCCGCAAAAACTAAATGACAATCACGGTGGCACCTAATTTAGTAAAATCAATATTAATATGAATTTGGATCCATACGTTGGGTCCAAAGGCTGATTTTTAAAAATGTAATCCTAGATCCTTCAGATTGTTTTTACATAATTGACATGGTAGAATGAAGCATCAGTAAGAACAGGGTAACAACCGCTAAGAAGATGTGAGACGAGAAAAGATGTGAAGACAGTGTATGGGTAAACCTTTGACAATGCTGATTCAGACTTTGCGTCACTTCTCACCTCTACTGATTGTTCCAATTCAGAGGTATTTGTCCAAGTTGGGCTTTCAATAGAAAATTCTGTCATTGAATTCTCCATGGTACCAAACAATTGAGTGCTCTCAGTAAATTACGACTAAGGTTTGGTAATGACGAGCACCCGCGTCACTTTTGTGTGGGAGTCCCCCGGGAAACAAATCACCATCTGTTCCACTTGAGAGTATTGGCTTAATTCGTGTACTTTTATCAGTTGGGAGAAACCGCGTGAACTTGCACACTTTATTTTCTTACTTTCACTGAAGTTGCACGATTCGAAATTAATGTTGAAACTTATTATTTTTGTGTGCCAATTTCTTTATTGACGGGCTGTGATACAAATGTAGCCTTGGACTCCACACTGTCTCTAGGAGTGTGAAAACTAAATTTGACCGCTCTCAATAGGAAGAAACAGTCAGTAAATTGGAAGAAACCTTCTAACTGAAATTTCTCTAACAAAGGCCTAGGTCTTCCAATTTGTTTGAAAATGTGGGCTGCTGATCAGAGGATAGTAAATAAAGGAAAAATAACTAGTCATTCGCCGTTTGCAGTCCAGTACTATTGCCCCATGTTAGAGAATCCAACACAGTCTAGGATTCTCGATCCTATTCCTTAGTGGGATTTTGGATTACTTGAGCTCTATTCTGGATTGCAAAGCCCTGTATTCTGGATTCCATGAGAAAATTTTCCTGGATTTCGGATTCTACAAGCAAAAATTTCCCAGATTCCGCAATCCCGATACCCTTACATGGGGCGAAGTACTAGTAGTCAAACATTTTCTGACCTGTTCATGCACATTTAATTACTGGGCAGTGGGAAATTTACTTTTCTACTGACATGCGATTTTATAATGTGATGGATCAGAGCAACTTCTGGTCAATGCAGCTTTTTCAGACTGGACCACATTTTAAACTAGAAGAGGTTTGGTTCTGAAAAGATATTTTTTCCATCTTGACATAACAGACTTAACACAAATTTTGTGGGCAGAGGGAAATTAAATGAAGCTTGGAAAGGTATCCTTTACTAGCTGAACTAATTTTTGAACAATAGATATCATTGGCAAAGGGAACAAGGGAATTTTAATATAGTTTTGGTGGGAAAATGAAGCATATCCAGGGCACAAAGAAAATCATTTTTACAGCTTGCCATTCGGGCAAGCTGAAGCTAGCATTTACTAGCCCAGACGTCATTTCAACTAGCCCCAAAAGCTTTTTGACGAGCAGAATTGATTTCACAGTTCTTCTGTTATTCGAATTCCTCAAAAAACATCACTTGCCCGTCAGGCAAGTTAGAAACAGAATTCACTAGCCTGATAGAAAAATCCACTAGCACCAGGCTATCAGACACTACTTTCTTTGCACACTGATATCATACTTAAAAGTGGCAAGTATTTGAATAACTGAGGATTTTGTTGTGACAGCAGCCGGTACTGTCATGCATTGCAAATTGAACATTTGACTAAGTCTGAGTTGAAACCTTCAATTCTGAATCACGATGTGCAGCAAGTTTTATTGCATAACTTGAAAAAACATGTTTTTAGGTCTCGCTTAGGTGCCACATTGGAGAATTTTCTAATGATTTTGAGGCATTTATTTGTGCATTTTGTTTTCTTAGTTGGATTTGTAAATAAAGACAACCAGTTTTTGCTGATTACAGAAAGATATGCCTAAAGGGTACTGGAACAGTAAGAAGAAGTAATATGCTTCCAAATGAGTGCAAATAGTGTAGGAATTGATTACCCGAAGTACTTTTAAACAATTGTTAAAATATCTGTATAACATAGTCTACAATTTGCATATTTTAAATGTGGCTAAATGTCATTAGGCAAAGTTGAACTCGAGTGAGTTGGCCAGCGGTCTTCTCCCACTCCAGTACGTGACCTACGGGGCGGCCCTTGGGGAATTGTAGGGCTGCTTGTGTACTCTTTTGCTAGTGTTGCATTGCATTGTAGCTTTGCTTGCTGATCATAACGGATCAATTTTTGCCTTGTAAATCATTGCAGATACTTGCTCCCTCTCCCTGCTTGGTGGTTTCGTAAGTATTCTCTCTGGTAAGTATTCTCTTAGGTAAGTATCTCCACTGAATGAAGGTGTGACGGTGCCGGTTAGTTGCTTCTTTTGGGGTGGTTCTCGCTTCCAGGGTTGCCATGGATACCTCCTCTCTGCATATTGCATTTGGCCCCCCCACTAACCTTTAAGGCACCTGCTCCCAAGCTCATCATTAGTGATGAGTTTAACTGCTAATTGTTGCCTAGCAATGAAATGCTGGGAATGGCAGTAAAATAAACAATTTCCTCATTCTAACTGCAATTTCGTTGTTAGGATGGATAGTAGCGTTGATGGTAAAAATATAAGGCAAAAGACTAGACTTTTGTCGAGTCTGGAATCGAGTGGAATGCTTTTAGGAAGACCGCCTCTTAATTTTTTTGAAAATGAACAAATAATTTGTTAAATTTGTTAAATTATTGCTAAAATTGTTTGTACTTTGTCAATGGCAAATACTTGGAAATGATTTGCAAAGAACAGTCACTGATGTCTGAGTGACTAAAGTCAGTGATAGTACCAAATTGGTCAGCACCAGCTAGTTATGGAGAATTAGCCCAGGGATTAATATTACAGCCTATCAGAAATGAAGATTTAGAATGAATAACTATTAGTATTACTTTTCCAGTAATATTGTTAATTACATTTTTCTGTCACAGTAACATTCCCTGCCATCATTCAAACTGCAACTCAAAATCTTTGGAAACATTAACTTCTGTTGACTTATTAAGCTGGAGCCGAAACCAATTGTGGAATTGCATGCATTTTAGGGATTCTACTGATGAACAGCTGTGACACGTAGATATATATATTTTTAGCAACTACTATAATTTGCAGTCTGTCCACTTTGAATAGAGAGTTTTAGATCCGAGTTTACCGCGAACCTCTAACTACTGAAGGTCACATGACAAGTCTTTCGCGTCACGTTTGAGGTTTACGACGTGCGTTTTCAACGTGGGGAGGTAGGTTTTCACGTAGGTCATTTACCTGAAAGCTTTTAGCGTATAATTCTTGTTTTATCTCACGTAATGATACAAAAATCTTGTGGAGCAAGTCTTTATCCATTAACAGAGGCGCAAATTCGGGCGAAATGCTAAATTTGATAAATCCTATTGGATCTTGAAAACAAGTGCCATTCATGGCTGCTGATTCAAAGTGGCGGCCGTAAATTTGCAAGAAGAACTAATGTAAGAATTTACAGCTCTTTGCTGCTAGATAACCAAGTGTTATTCTAAATTTCTTTTATTTTCACTGATTGATATTTCTTCTATATATTTCTAAATGGAAAAATAAACCAGAATCCACTTCTTTAAACCACCGCCAATCTAAATCGAATTATGTTTGAACTTCGAACCGCAAACGGGTAACCGCAAACCGCGGTTAGAGGTTCGCGGTAAACTCGGATCTAAAACTCTCTAATAATAATTACAGCGGCATGTGCCTTTTCAAACATAACAGTGGAATGCAGTCACATTAGAGTAATCCAACTTAAGTTACAAATATGGCGTGTGACAAAAGCCTACTGTTCATAAATAAACTTCTCATATTAGCTTAAGGACGTGTATCAAGATACAGTGATAAGCTTAAGCTTAAGCTTATACGTAGAAAACTTAATATCTCCCAAAATTGCAACACTAAACAGGTAAAGAAGAATTACAAGGTCGTTACCTTCTCTTGCTAAATAGAGTTCCTTAAACTTTGCTCTTCTTTGTCCAAATTCAATTTCGCTTTGTTGTTTATATTTTAAGAGCTGCTGCTCTCTTTGCCTCAGACTTCTAATTTCTTCCCTGAGGGAAGAAAGGTCTGTGATAACACAAAAAACAATGTAAGTACAAAGTGCTTGCACTTTGAACATAAGATAAATAAACTAGAAAATATTAAGACGAGTGTACCATTCGGGAAATCCTCCGCATTACTGTTCAATTCCTCCATGACTTATTGTTGCTATTTATTATGGCGAGGCCGCCATCTTGTCCTGAAAAGCCTCGATTTCAGGAGCTATTTTGAACTTACCCCGGTGGTATTGGGGAAGAGACCAGAACCTTAGGCTTACATGACGTACGAACCACAGAATCGTTTGCGCTCCTTTTTGATGCTTTCCTTCATCGCTTTTTGGCGAACTAATATCAGGGAATATGAATATGAGGGAAGGAAAAACTCATGGCTTGTACTGATTCTCTCGTAATCTTACCCTAAAGAGGCATTTAAACACACTGTGTATCGATCACTTCATTAGTCTCTTCATAACAGTCACAATTATTATGTTATGCCCAGCTGTTTGCCTGAGCAAATCAAGCCAGCTGCTAGTGTGATATTTGGCAAGATACTGATCAAGAGCAAAACAAAAACGAGCGACTACTACTAGACCAGAACGACTGACGTCAAGAGTAACTACTACAACTTGTGAGTCAGCGAAATTCAACACAAAAACTAGACAATTTGTTGCAAGTAGAGTAGCAAGTTAGTTGAGGTACGTTGATCTGGTTGACTCTCTTCAATTCTTGCGCGTGAACATTATTAGTCTTAAGTTTTGATTAATATCGGCGTTAGAAATCATCCGATTTCGATGTAAGTGTTTTAATTTTGATTGAGTTATATATTGCATTGATAAGCTGTCTTTCATAGCTATCTGTGGCCTTACTGTTCTGTTTAGGATTACGTACTCTAGATTGCATTGGCCAGGATCAATATTGTGACTATTATCTTTTTTAAAAATTGTGACATCTAAAATGAAGTATTTCCTGTGCTAAGTGATTAAAATGGCAACAAAATTGAAAACAGCAATTTCTCATTCAAATTTTTATCAAACCTTTATTCATCTAGAAAATAATAAGAGAGTGGTCTAGCATAAGTTTATTTATTTTGCAAAGTTCTTATCAAAAAACGTTTTTCATTTTTGTTGTTATTTTGGCAGATTAATATAACATTGTTTTAATTTTGTATAGCAAAGGAAATTAAAAGTTGAGAGCCACATATAGTAACCATTGTTAGAAATATCTCCAATATAATGTGGTCTTTAACTTTTTGTGTTATCATTTTTTAGGTGCAGCAGAGGAGCAGTAATGTGCATTATTTTTCTGTATTTCTGTGATAATCCAACTCCTGATGGGTATCGTCTAATCATAGCTTCAAACAGAGATGAATTTTATTCAAGACCAACTGCCTTTGCAAAGTTTTGGAGCAAAAATCCCAGTGTAATTGCAGGTTGGACCCTTTTTTCTCATTTTCTGTTTTTACTGATAAGGTTTTGCTTTTGTAATGACTGAATCATTTGCATTTTTAACTCTCAAAATTAGAGCACATAAGGAGCTAAGGAGTTGTGCGGCAAGACATGGTTCCTACAATCTGGGAAAAAGTATTGAATTTTACCAGTCATCTTGAAAGTCCTTGAATTTGGTCTAAGTCCTTGAAAAGTCCTTGAAATTCACAACCTTGTCTATGCCAGACACCTTTTCTGTTAACTTAGATTTTTGTGCATAAACAATATTTTATTTCTGTTCTTTACTTTAAATGCTGTTTCTGTACTACCTCAGATGCAATTGCAAGTCGTACCCAGTCATTTTGCAAAGTCTTGTTGCGGAAAGTAGTACACATAAAAATGTGATCACCAATGGCCAAAGAGGTAAAAATGATAAATGACTCCATGATGTATTTTAGGTAATAGGGTGATGTAAGAGGGTTAAAGAATGCTGATTAATTATCATATAAATCTTAGTCCTTGAAAACTGTAATTTGTCTTTGCAAAATCTTTGAAAAGTCCTTGAAATTAGGCAGGTACAAAAGTCGGACCGGATCAACTCGGACCGCCAGTCCGGGTCGGATCAACTCGGATCGACTCGGACCAACTCGGATCGAATAAAAAAATAAAAATAAAATAAAATTGGACTCGGATCAACTCAGATCATAAAAAAAAAACAACTCAGATTATAAAAAGAAAAATAAAATCAGTCAGTATCACTTAACTTTCACCCGCCATTTTGTTTTTTTCTCACGAACTCGTGGTTGCGTAAATTAATTTTATTTTTATTTTTATTAATTTTCATGATACACTAGTGAGCAGCACACATACACTTCCAGTGAACATTTTCAACTTGGAAGGAGGAGAAACCATGCTCGCCCGGGACAAAGGAAATTTCCATGCCCTTGGCAAGAATCGAACTCGCGACCCTCCAGTTCAGTGGTTGGAACGTCCGATAAACATGTGGTATTCGGAGGGTCGTGAGTTCAATTCTCGCCCGGGGTACGAAAATTTTCGTTGTCCTGGCTCACTAGTGTATCATTAAAATGAATAAAATAAAAATAAAATTAATTTACGGAACCACGAGTTCGTGAGAAAAAAACAAAATGGCAGGTGAAAGTTAAGTGATACCGACTGATTTTATTTTTCTTTTTATAATCCGAGTTGTTTTTTTTATGATCCGAGGTGATCCTAGTCCAATTTTATTTCATTTTTATTTTTTTATTCGATCCGAGTTGGTCCGAGTCGATCCGAGTTGATCCGACCCGGACTGGCGGTCCGAGTTGATCCGGTCTGACTTTTGTACCTGCCTCTTGAAATTTGTTTTTTGAAGTTGTACGAACCATGGCAACATGAAAGGAGAGAAGAAAAGAGAAAGGCTGTAGATATTTGCGTCTCATTTTCTGCAAGTTCACGTGTTGCTTGGCCTTAAAATGCAAAGTTAACCCATTCGGTCCTGGAGATTTTGCCGAAAAATGCGTTTTGAAGCTAGTCGAGTGGTTTTCTGGTCACTGTCGTGCTATAAAGAGCTAAAACTTACCACAAACTGGTTTACAGGTCGAACACTTCGCGGCCTTCTGATCCAGATGCAAAATATCAGCTTGGGAAGTTCGGGCATGCGCAGATAGCAAAACTTCGAGATAGTTTTTGGGTTTAAAAGTGACACAGCAGTCTTGACTTTTACTTTTCGCTTTCTCTCCTCCCTTCTTTTTTTGCTTTTCTTGCCTCATTTTTTTTTTCTCTTGCTGGGCATTTAGTAGGCTTCATTTTGGTGGGAAGAGTTTTCAGGAAAGCTCTTAGGATCTTAGGATTAGGTGAAAGGAAAGGTAGGTGGGTAATGGAACAAGATTTTCATGGAGATTTTCAGGTCAATGTCATGTGGTTTTTTGCTTGTTTCTCCGGTGTCCTTGACTGAATTGTGCTGATTCTGGTATGGTTTGAAAGATCTCTTCACTCTACACAAGTTACCGAAGAAAGTTGTCCTTGAACGTTAAAACTGATGACGTCACAAAGGGTAGAAAGGACCTGGATCCGCACGGGCGGTTCAGGGGCGAATGGGTTAATAGATTAAATACGAGTAGAAATTAAAGTGATTGCTATTCGATTTTGTTCACGCATTTGCCTCAGAAGATTTTGTTGCAAAAGAGACCATTTGAAGCTATATTACTCAAGCAGCTTCTTAACTATCAACTGTAAGCACCTCGTGGCTTGTTTGGGCTGGTATTTTATTCCTGGTGCAGACAAATACAAATGACAATGTACCTCGTTGTACATCAACTCAAAAATCGACAAATCAAAATTGGACATGGCTGTTTTTATCTATTGGCAAATGACCGTGCGACTTCTCAAAGTTGTCACTTTGATAAAAAACAAGATACTTCGACGCAGACCCAACCACGCAACAAACTATAGAGCGAAAAATATTCATAAAAATTAGGCTTAAAAAATTATCTCTGTATGTAACTAGAATAATCAGTAAAACATATTTTCAAATAAAATTCAGTAGCTGTGTATCGAAAAGTGCCCAAAAACTCACCGAAATCTCTCGGAGAAGTGATGCGTGTAATGTCAGCAGCATAAAAGTCAACTTGGATATTTTTCTCTCACGATCATGTTTTAAGCCAATGTTATGAATGACCAAACACAAATCAATAGACAGAGAAATAATTTCTTGAAAAATTTTATTGAAAAAAATCCCTTAGTTAATCCTTAAAAGCAATTCATGGAACACTTACTAGATCATGGGTCTGTTTATGCAAGTAAAAATTGGCTGAGCACATGGCAAAATTCAACACAAAATCATGCCATCTCCAATCAGGGCACGTTTTGTAATTTTTTCTTTAAACATCGATACCAAAATGAATTAAACGTCTATGACACATTCATAAATACATAAATTTCGATTTAAAAAAGTAATTTCCTTGATCATAGAGTAAAAAATGTACCTCAAAATTCTCCATAACGTAGCTGCCTTGGTTGCATTTCAAAACAGGTCAAGTGCTCAACTTTGAAGAAAACAAGGTTGAATTCCTTGAAGAACAATTTCATGATAAAAGCGTTCCTTTGCCCACAAAAAGAAAACTGAGCTTTCTTCTGAACTTTCTCGATAACCTGTACAATGAATAGAAATCTCACACTGTTGAGTTTATCCAAAATTCGCCTGTTTGTTGGTATAAAACATATAAAGCTTAAGCTTAAGCTTACTAATGCCTCTCCACCAAAGAACTGACAAAAATGAAATGGCCGAAGACCACATCAGGGGTAAAAATTGCAGAGAAGGTACTGTAAAGTCTAACGTGGTATTCAAATCGCAACAGTGCAATTAAATCATGTCTGTATCTTCCCTGCAGATGGGAGCTTGATGGAGTTGTTTGCTCAATACATCCATCTTCAAAGTGATGATGTCACAAACCAATTCGATAATATATTTTGGTGCAATGCATCATGGGAGGACTGCATAATCCTCCTTTGAACATTTCCAACACCTTGTGAACAAATGATGAAAACTAATATACGTACTTTGCATGGACACAAATTCTGCATAAACCTATAAGATAAACTTGTGAAAAATTGACTGAAATATAGCATTCACATGACTAAAGCATAGTGTAAAACCAGTTCATTTAGTTTTTATGATATTTGTATTGTTTTTGACGTTAGTTAAACTAGTTGCTTCTCAGTTCTTCTAGAAAAAAGAAGCCAACTTCTCTGTAGCCTGTTCACAGACCCTTTATTTTCTCTTAAAAGCCCGCCAAGTGTGTGTGATAAAAATAAAAACAGCGGGGAATTAAATGACCACTAGCGCATGAGGGCAGGGGTGGGGGAAGAAGAAATTAGACAGTCTGTAGACATCTTTGAATACAACTACTGAAACTTGCTTTTCCCAGGAAAAGCAAATTACCGATTATCCTGTCATCATTATGTCAATGACTCATTAGAAGTCTTAGTCAATGCCTGGACATGATCACCGCAACACTTACGTATATTGCCATTTGCATAAATAAAACATAACTTTGATTGAAAGCACCGCTGACTGGTGAACTTTGGATGCAGTCATACTACAAACTTGTGCTGACCATGTCCTTTGTATCTTTGTGATTGGAATTTAGAAGATTGAAATTGGCTTGACAAGTGTTTGGCACAGTTACTCAAAGAAGAGCAGCTTTAGGCTGTTTTGGATTTAGTGGAGTAAAAGCATAATGGCGGTTCTTCCCACGGGTTTTGGGAAAAGTTTAATTTACTGGTTGTTCGCAGCAGTGAAACTCAGTTTGTACCTTTACATTAACAGGATATGCCTAGAATTATTGACGTATAAACAGAGCCCACATATCCTACAGTAATCTGACGGGCCGATTTGTTTCAGCTTCGGACCTCTCTTAGCTGGCTTTTTCAGAGTTGAAGTAGACATGCTTCAACAAAAGTACGAACAAATCCGCAACTCCGGACGTTATTGTTTTCACACAAGCAATCTATATCTCCGATATCATTAGTCCAATTTAATGGGTATTTCAAATGCGGAAGTGATAATGATAAGGCGTTGATATGGGGGAGGGACTTTTAAAATATTACAGATGTTCGTCATTTTTTCTTTCTTGCTCGTCGTTTCACTTCACGTTCCCTCTAGTAGTGTGCTTGCCGATTATCAAAAAGAAAATAAAGCAACGTTTGTGAACATGCTCACTTCTCTGAGTAAAGTAGCCGACCGTCAGTGCTTATTGAAAACCGTGGTTGTGTAACAGAAAAGTTATGAATCACCAGGAGAGTATTCTGTTAAATAGCTGTCACAATGCAGATGAGGTACGAGTGATTTAAACAAAATATTTGTTTCCTTATTCGTCATTTTGCTCCAAGTTTTGGAAATTTCCTTTCTAAATTTCTGTTTATAATAAGTTATGTTTTTTACATGTACATTGCTTTTACATTGTAGGCTTGGTTTAGAAGATCCCTTAACTTGAATCTGCTTCACAAGGTCCCTGTCAAAGTTATCCTTCTTTTGTACATAGGGCCACTTAGAGAAGTTAAAGTTTGAAAGAGCCTGAGAAAACTACTGATATTTTGGGACAACACCACTAGTTTTCTTCATGATACGTCATCTAACGAAACAACAACGATAATAATAAATTACATTTTTTGGAATGCATGTTGCATTGCCTCAGTGCATTTACAGAAATGAAAATCTATCATGGCCTTAGATGACAATCAATAAATTAAAAAAAGATATGCTATAATGCTAAAGTGCTAATAAATGCTATAAAGAAATGCTATAAGAATACGTCCTAAAAGAGATAGGTCTTGAGTTTCCTTTTATAAGAATCTAAGGAACTGTCTGGTTGTTCCAAAGTTTGGGGGCAGCAACTGAAAAGAGCTCAGTCCTCATAGGTGGAAGTGAAGGTTTTGGGGACAGCATATGCACAGAATGCAAGGAATGTGTGGGACATAAGTTTCTAGCAACTGAGTCACTCAGATATTCCGGAGCGCAGCCATTGATGATTTTAATTTAAGTCATTATTCTGTGTTCAACAGGGAGCCTGTGCAGTTTTTGCAATGATGGAGTTATGTGGTCTCGGGGTTATATTTCATAACTAATCTTGCTGCAGAGTTCTGTTGGCACTGTAATTTGCTAATGTCCTCAAGTAGCATTCCATACAGTAAACTATTGCAATAGTCTAGCTTTGATGTAATTAAGGCATGGACTAGTCGCTCCACATTAGCCTGATCAAGATATTTCCTAAGTCTGCTGATGTTTCTTAGAGCAAGAGAGGCGGAGCAACATATACTTTTTTATATTGCTAGACATGTATAGCAAGATGATTGTCAAAACTACACTGAGGTTTCACGCTTCTTTACTGGTAGATTCCACATAATGACTTATGTTAATACCAGCTAGTGGAGGCACACTTATTAACCTAGAATGAAAATAAACAATCTCAGTTTCAAATTTACAGCAAAGTTTGTTAGCTACGAAAAATGCCTGGATATCAGAAATACAATGTTTAAGTTTAGCTGAGGCCATGTGTCTGCTATATACACCCCTGTATCTGGATTCACAATGACATAGCATTGTAAGTTGTCAGCATACACCATGCAATCAAGTTCATGGGACTTGATTACATTCTCCAGAAATCCATACTGGAATATAAGTCGAAGCAGATGTCCCTTGCAGCATGGCTGGGTACCAGTCAGAAGTAAACAGTTCTGGATAAATTAGTGTCATCATCAGCTTGAAATTTCTGCCGTTCGTGAGACATCATTTTTAAGGGAAATTTTTGGTGGCATTGCAAAATTGCAGCTGTTTTCTTGTGGAGTTATAGGGTAGTTAAAACCAAGTCTGAAGGTTTAATGATTTCTACCTCACTTTTAACAGGTATGGATCTGGAAGCGGGCAGAGAAGGTGGTACTTGGCTTGGGATGACCAAAGATGGAAAATTTGCAGCCATCACAAACTATAGACAAGCACCAAAGTTCACTGATCCTAATGCAACTGGAAGAGGACATCTTGTAGCAGATTTTTTAGAGGGTGATGGCAATGTAAGAAAATACCTGGAGAATGTTAGTAGCAATGCTGACAGGTACAATGGTTTTAATCTTTTGGTTGGAACATTGTCCAAAGGTGGAGACTCCAAAGTTGGATGGTATTGTAATGTTGAAGAGAAAGCTGTTAAGATGTTGAGTCCTGGAATTCATGTCTTGTCAAATAAAGTACTTAACTGTTCCTGGCCAAAGATGGTTTATGGACGAAAAAGATTTGCTGATATATTAGGCCAAGTTTACACTAAACAGGAACTTATTGATAAGCTGATTGGTCTTCTTACTGTGCGGGACAGGTTAGTTTAATTCAGATTAATGTGATATTTGGTGCAATGCTGTGAACAAAGCTATGACCCACAGCTCTCAAAGCTTCACAGCTCAAAGCCTTGCATTAGGAGGTTAACGATATTGCCATCAATGAGAGGATGATCTTTAAATCCTCATATTAGGTTCATTTCAAGATTATGTGCTTTCCGAAGAGAAATAGTATTTGTTCTGAATTTGGCTATTACCTGTAAGGTGAATAAAACCAACTGCTCCTCTATTTGACCGTTCTTTATTGCACAAGTTTCTTTTCTTCCACAACAGCGACACAACACAAGTCACTTTTTGTTGATTTTGATGGAGTAGTCATGCTGATCATGTGATGATGCAAGCCGCCAATTGTGATTTGTCTTTTCTAATCTTAGCAAGATGAATTTCCTTCGCCTCTGAAACAACACTAAATCTAACAATTGAAAAATCTAGATGGAAATTTGCACTGGGAGAATGGTGTTAATAAATGTTCATGCCGTAAAGTAAGAAAAATAATGTGTATGAAATGTACCAAAGGTTATTTCAATTTATTTTAGCCAGAGATGATTGCTGTTAACAATATGGTGGCCACAAAAACATCCATTTGACCCTTCTAAACACGAGATATTTTAAAACAATGAAACAAATAACTGCTGTGTGATGTTGGCAGGGTAAAGCAAAAGTCTAGCTAGTTTAAAATACTCCTATTCTCAAATGGCTGTTTAAAACTTATTCAGACACCTGCTGGCAACTAGCCTTGAATTTCTGGTCACCAGCTCTCAATGTTATTTCCAGGCACGTTGGTGATAATTTTGAACCCCACTGGTTTATGCCACGTATGAATGAGATTTCTTATTTATTTACAAAATGACTTTTTAAGGTGAAGGGTATGAAATTGCATCAAGATATAGTGTCTAACAAGCCCTCTCAGTGTCATATATGTATGTGCTATCTACAGCATATGGCAAAGCAATGTTGTGGCAGCTGGCAGTTAAAGACAATGCTGACAGATTCTTATTCCATAAATTTTTAGATCTTTCACTTGTGGTGATGAAACCAGTTTCATTGGTCCCCAAGATGAAGGATGTAACATGAATATGGTCAATGCTTGCCGAGCAATCTTTGTCAACTGCAAGGAAATCAAATATGGAACAAGGTACATTTGTACACAGTAGTCTAAAATTACATTGTTTTGAATATATTGTAAAGCTTGTGGACTTTTGGTGATGTTTATTTAACTGGTTCAATAACAGTAAAGTACTAAATAGGACATTATTAACACTGTTGATTAAGTTCATGAGGTTAAAGCAATTTATGGAGGATGGGGAAAGAGAGACCTTTTAATTATGGTAGATTAAAAAATAAAATAAAATAAAATATATTCTGTATTATTCTCTCCCCATTAATTGGGAGGGTCCACATTAATTAATAGGTTTGGCTGGATGCAGGATTTGGTCATTTTTTGGTGGTGATAATACAGATGTAAGCTGAAGCAGGAAGTGGGAATTTTAATGATCGGGAGTGGGATTTCCCGTTTTTATGGGTCTGGGTTGCAAGAATTATAAGGGAAAAGTGTATAGCAGGATATGGGAATTTTTTGTTGTCTTGCTGGCCCTATTTTAAAGATTTGACTGAAACCTAAAACTGCAAAAAAGTCTTTGGTGTTTTCCAAGAATTTTCTTCTAAGCAATCTTTTTGCTTCACATTTAATAAAGCCTCTTTTTACTTCCTGGAGGGTGACTCATGGTAAAGTATGTATTTTGAAAGGACTGTCGGTGGGCTTGTAGTGAGTTTTTCTTTGAATCTTTCTCCTTTGAAAACCACCCTGTCAGGGAAAGTTGTGTTTGGATATTTTGACTGGGAATTTTGTGGCTGCAGATGGAATGCACTAGCTTGCAGACCATATACACAGTGTATAGATACTAATCTTCTTAGTCCCAAAGGGGGGAAATGTCATTAAATGCTACACCTGTACATTTCCATTATCTTGAATCAGTATCACTTTGCTTGTTTTTCAAAAAAGCAGGACTCAAAATAATGAAGCTAACAATTTTTTTTTGCAACTGATATGTGGACAAAACAACAAGCAAAAACAGAAAAAAATGCTACAGTTGCTGGTAGCCATGTTGAGAAACTTCAACATCAAAGCTTCCCCAGACCCCATTGCATAAAATGAGTATTTAACAATGAAACTTGCAAAAACGTTTGTGCAGGATCAGGATTTAATTAGATGTAAAGGAGTGTATGGAAACTCTGTGTGCACTTATTTACAAGAATCCTCAAAAATTTCCAGAAAAGAAACTGCTAAAATTTTCACGAAATGGGTTCCAAAAAAACACACTTCTAGCTTCATACAGAAGAGGATTGAAATGCACGCTCCATAGATTGGTTGTGATCAGTAGCCAATAGGAAAGCAATTATTATAATTTTATGATCGTAGTAATGTTCAAGGTCAAAGCTCAGTGGAAAGAACGGTTGTACTGTTCTTGTCTTGGTAAAGCAACTAAGCACAAAGCCGACAAAGCAACTGGTGAGGTTCACGTGGAGAATCAAAACCATGGTCCAATGCCTGATCACAAAGTGGCAAAGAACAGAACAGTCCAAAGACTGAAAGTGAAGAATGATCATCGCAGTAAATTTTCCAATTTAAGCAATTGGAAAGAAGAAGCCTGAAAAAAAGTCAGGGCTTCAACAGGATTCGAACCCGTGACCTCCGCGTTACCGGTGCGTTGCTCTACCAACTGAGCTATGAAGCCACACATTGGGAGCGAGGTCAATTTATTGAGTTCATATATCTCCCGTGAGGAGTGAAATGATGTGAAGTATATATGAAATAATTCATTTTTGAACTGTGGTTGTAGATGAAAGTGAAGAATGATCATCGCAGTAAATTGTCCAATTTAAGCAATGGAAAGAGGTCACGGGTTCAAATCCCGTTGAAGCCCTGATTTTTTTTTTCAGGCTTCTTCTTTCCAATTGCTTAAACTGGAAAATTTACTGCGATGATCATTCTTCACTTTCATCTACAACCGCAGTTCAAAAATGAATTATTTCATATATACTTCACATCAGTTCAAAGACTGTTCAGCTTATTCAAAAGCTATGAAAGGGAAAAACTACATGCTCCAGTCAAAAGTACGTCTCACATTTTTTATAGAAAAACAAGTTGGAGTTTACTGAGTCACGATGCAATTTTCCATAGTTGATGTAGCTTCAGTTTAAGCTGCAATTTATTCATATAATTTTGGATCTGTGAATCACTATCTGTGATTATGTAACATCCCACAAAGAAAACTAATGAGCTGGGCCCAGTGTGATACAAAACATTTGCAGAAATGTTGTGGCTTAAAACATCACACTCACAGACTAACGAAAGTTGCTTAGTTATTCAGATCCAGAAGGCACTTTGGTGAAACTCGAAACCCTTATTCAGCCACAATAAAAAGCTTTACGCTTCAAAAGAGGTGAAAGAAACTGCTTTTGCACTAGAGGGCAAATCCTGCCGACCAAAAACAAAAGTAACAGAAAATCTATGTGTGCCATGACCTCTCAGTGTAAAACCACAGGCGGCCCAGATGTAGTATGTGTCAAATGAATATGTTAATATTCACATGGACAAAATAGGATGAGTTGTCGAAACTCCCATGAACTAAAATAGTCCAAAAGTCAAAATATAACAAAACAAAGCTAAGATACCTTTAACTGAACGTATCCTTGTCTTTCCTGGCCGGTTAAAGTGGCATTTTGTTGAGTTTTGCAATTGTAGGTACTATCCACTAAAGAAGAATTAAAGGCTGGCTACAAAACAAATGGACCATCTCCACGCGCCTTCATGCAAAGCGCTATAAATTCGAGAATAATTGACGAATCCGCTCGAAATTGCCATCGGCTAATTTGTCGGTTACGTGCGCTCCTGCTTCTTGCTCGCTGGCTCCACAAAACCCTTTGCAACTGCACAATAATCGCTTGCTCATCAACAAACACTGTTGGCCTTTATGCTTCGATATGACTGCAAACTATCAGGTTGAATACGCCACGTGAATATTCAAGCTTAGCGACCACATCCGCACGACAATGCAGCACTTGCTATGGGAGGGATGGTACCATTGCTTCTAGGTCAATCGACACTGAGCAATGGTCCCCTGTGTTAGTTTTGGCCAGAAAACAAAAGGCGATCGTGCGATCGTCCGTAAGTTTTCAACGGGGCGGCCTTGGTTTTCAAGTTTGAATTCTTCTAACGTTCGCTGTCACAGCCGCTGTAACATTGTTCGTCCAGCCGCTTGCATAGGTTCTTGACTCTACAATTTGTTGTCCAAACTGGTGAGGGAGGACAAGGATTTTCCGCCCAGGAAAAAGGCAAAATCTGTCAAATTTGTATCTCAGTGTTCGGCCATTCTATGGGAACTTGTGTCTTTTAGAAATTACGAGGAAATCAGTATTATTTTTCCGAAAATTTTAGATGCAATTTAACGTATTACCAAGGAGATAATTTTTCAGATTCCTTCTTTCATCACGTTTTTGAATCCAAAAATTTTAGGATTCCTTTTTACTCACTACAAAAAATAGCCTAACCTGGGGAGTGAAATGTGGAAAATTAAACTTCAGAAAATCATAGGGAATTTATTAGCAAGATTAGATGAGCTTCGAAAATTGTACATGAATGGAATGGTCATCTAAAAATTTTTAGCCAAGTGAAAGAAAATTCGAGGCAAAATTTGCTTCTCCAGACAGATATTTTACAGTAAACAGTTGTTGGATGCTCTTGGCCAGAACTGTGAAAAACAACAATAGGTCTAATTGCAGCACACTTTCTTGTACATTTCCTTGTCATTGATTTGCATGACTGCAACGTGAAACGTCCAGAAAACTGTGTGGTACATGTTCTTGTTCACATTTTCCACTGCCGCTTATTTTTTTTAGCTCCACTATAAAATTTGTATCTGTTCGGTGATCCTAGGGTAAATTAGATCTTTTTGAAAATTACGAGGGCTTCAATATTATTTTCCTGATTGATTGACTTAGAAGCAATAGTACCATCCCTCCCATAGCAAGTGTTTCATTGTTGCACGGAGGAGGTCGCTAACCTTGAATATTCACGTCGCGTATTAAACCTGGTAGTTTGTGGTCATATCGAAGCGTAAAGGTCAACAGTGTTTGTTGATGAGCAAGCGATTATTGTGCAGTTGCGATGGGTTTTGTGGAGCCAATGAGCAAGAAGCAGGAGCACACGTTACCTGCAGATTAGCCCATGGCAATTTGGAGCGGATTCGTCGATTATTCTCGAATTTATAGCGCTTTGCGTGAAGGCGTGTGGAGATGGTCCGTTTGTTTTGTAGCCAGCCGTTAAAAATATTCTTCTTTAGTTGGATAGTACCTACAATTGCAAAACTCAACAAAATGCCACTTTAACCGGCCAGGAAAGACAAGGATATGTTCAGTTAAAGGTATCCTAGCTTTGTTTTGTTATATTTTGACTTTTGGACTATTTTAGTTCATGGGAGTTTCGACGACTCATCCTATTTTGTCCATGTGAATATTAACATATTCGTTTGACACATACTATGTCTGGGCCACCTGTGGTAAAACTGGCTAAAATCACATGTTCTCAGTCAAAATAGAACCTTCCAGAGCATAATCTACCCAGCCAAGGAAAAAGCGTATTGTAACAAGCAGCATGTTGGCCTTAGGTAAAAGTCTTGTAGGCCTGTTGCCCTCTTTTATTAGTATTATTAACCCTAACAAATTCAGTGAAGGTGGGAATTAGGTGGGATTTGAGAACCCTATTGTTGACCATCACTTGGGGCTTTCCAGGGATAAATAAATGAAACAAAATTAATCATTCAAATGGAACTGCTGGAAGGAGGCAAGTCAGTTGGTTGCCAAGGTTTTGAATTCAGGACTACTCAGAACAAATCCAGCCATTAGATGTCAGGGTGTGACTTGAACTGGGTGCCTTGTGTTCTATAGCGGTGCATGGGTCAAAAACGAAAATACAGGTCACTTTTCCACAAGTCTGAGTACAGGTCACCATGATAAAGATAAATGAATAGCATTAAAAGTGTCTCCTAGCTCTATTAGATTGAGGGGAATCTGCGTGGTTTGGTAATTTATCGATGAAGCAGTGACCCGTACCGTTGACCTGTGAAATGTGACTGACCTGTACTCTAGACCCAGCTGTTCTATAGTAATTGCATGGCCAACCATGTTGCCTCTGCACATACATTTATCGGTTAAAGCATTATTGTTGGTTTTCATTTTAGGACAAACACTGTGGTGTTGGTAGATGCTGTTGGTCATGTCACATATGTGGAACGTTCTATGGAAGATGGTGCTACTGATCCAGATAAGGCTGAGTGGAGACTGGCAACTCATGAATTTGATATCCAGGAAAATAATGACTGTACAGGAACAGGGCTTTTACTGGATACAACAGCTAAGGAAAACATTCCCAACAAATCAGTAGAAAACATTACTAATTCCAAACCAGCTGCAAGAGATGATCAAGAGCATTTTAGAAAAGCTGCAAAGAAGAGGCCATTAACAAATGGATGCAGCAGATCAGCGATGGAACCAGCAGATAAAGTTACTATGCAGAAGAAAAAAGAATGAATATAATAGTGGTTGTTGAAAATATATTATTGGAAGTAAAGTTTGCCTTTATATTTAAAAAGATGTTATAACTGATATGATGGTTATTAAGATAAAGATTTTAAAAGCAAGGACTGTGGTGCAAAAATATATATATAGTATTTAAATTAGTAATATTTTGGGAACTGTTTTATTGCCACAATGATTACGATTGATGTTTTCTCTTTTTATTGTTATGGATCTTAGCATCTAAAGATAAGACAATTCTCTGTGTGAGTTTATAGAGATGGCTCCATTAAAGCATATCGTGGAGAAAGTGCAAAATGTCTTTGGTGTTTACTTTGTCCAGAAAAATTATGTCTGATTACAGTTAACATTTTAATCACTGCCTATTTTTAAACCAAGCTTTTAAAAAAGGGAGGATGGCCAAGAGTCAACGTTTTATGTGTCGGGATTATCAACCTAAGACCCGGCACATTGTCAGAAAGAGCACACCAAGCTATATAAATTAAATCCACAATGTTGGTGTTGATTAATCATCATTATTGAACAAGATAAAGCTATTTAAAAACTTGATTTTACTACACAGTGAACAGACGTTTTTCATTTCTTCTAAATTTTTTAGTTTTGAATGCCTGTTATTGTTCAATGTTAGCCTCACTGATGAATACCAAATAGGAGGAATTTAATATAAATCTCAGTTTCCTCTTTGTAGGCAGGGGTAAGTGGGTGTTGTCTCATGCTTAGACCACTTTGGTTTGTTGTTTTTTTAGGCATCAAGGGACTGTTATTTGTTACAAGAAGTCCAGATATGCTAACCCTAAGATACAGGAGACCTGCGGGACCTTGAATGTCCTCGAATTTTAAAATAAAAATTTAAAGTCTTGAAAGTCCCTGAAAATTGCAGTTGGTGCTGGAAATTGAGCCCTTGAATTTCAATGCTAACTTAGTTTATTAAAGGGAAATGCAAAGGAAAAGGAGCAATCACAGAAAGACCTTCGAGATGAAATTCCTCGCGTTGTGGAAGAACTAAAAAAGATATAGACTCTTAACATTTTTTTTGCACTGAAAAGAGTGCTTGAAACATAGGAAATGTGTCCGTAAAAGTCCTTGAATTTTAATGACTGTTTTTACGGATTACTATAATCTTTATGAACCCTAGATCATTCTGCGGCAAAAAAATTGACTTGGCTAAGAACTAAGATTTTCCATGGCTATATATCCAAAATTCAACTCCTCAACAATTTTTGTTTTTTCTGACTGTAGCAATATTAACCCTTCTAGCCAGGGGAAGGAGTAAATGAGGCAAACAAAATAAACACACAAATCCTTTCCTTTGAAATATATTTCAATCTTGAAATCTTTGTATACACTTTTTTATATAATTATGATAAATCAAGTTAACAGTTTTTTACTACAGTCAAACCAGTGCTAATGGCCACTTTTGTTGTCCTGGTTGACAAAAAATCCGTACATTGACTCTTTTTTAAAACCTCCCTACAATGGCCACCTCTTTACAACGGCCACTTTCTTCTGTCTGCAGAAGGTGGCTGTTGTAGAGAGGTTCAACTGCATATGAAACCATACTAAGGATCTGTAACTCAATAAAAACCAAATTAGGAAGGTCATGATTACAATAGATTATTGGTGGTTAAGTTTAAAATCAATTATAATATAATTTGTCTTGGTTGAAAAATAAATAATTATTAAATTTGAGTAAATATTGAGTAATTGCATTATTTTCATTCTATATTAATGGTAGATTGCATAATGCAATTTATTCTATTGGACAGTGTAGTCCTTTAATATATCCATACCCCTATTGAAAACTAAGATGAACAAGAAAAGGTTTTTAAAACAAACCATATTAGTTGATAAGATATTAAATAACAGCAGGCATTGAAGCACAAAATTTATTTAATTTCTGATTAAGCAGGGGAATTAAAAACTGTGAGGTATCAAGAGCAATATAAATTCAAGAAATTTAATATTCTTGATAGCTCGGAGGAGAACTTCCAAGGTAGAGGCCAGGGAGGCATGGATACCTTCAGAGAGTCATCATTAGACATGATATACATAAAAAAAGACTATTTTATTATAAGAAAATAAAATAAAACAAAACTTTACTAAAATCTTCAAATTCTAAGTTTGCTTATTATACATAATCTCTCCTGATAAAAGGCAAAATATACAGGAAAGCTTGAGGATACAGGAAAATTTTACATAAGCCAACTAACATTCCCTGATATAATAAACAAAAGCTCTTATATCTGTACTTTACATTTTTATATCTAAATGCTACTCTCTGTTGTTTCCTACTGCTGAGCACGTTTCAATAACATGCAAACTCCTGCCAATGTTTATACATTTTTCGTTTTCATCAGTCACCCTTATCGACCTCTTAATCCATTATATTTGTTTGGTTTAGTAGTAACTATGATTGATGGAAGCAATGAACTTATCCTTTGGTTACATTTTTGACTTTAGAGTTTGAATGTTATTGAAAAAACACAGTAAGATCAGTATTATTTTACAAGCCTAATGCAATGTCATTAACATTGTGGAGTAAATACACTCATGACATTTACTGATAAAATATTGTAATAATTGTTTTGAATAATATCCCTATGAGCAAATAAGCAATACCTTGGGTGCCAGAGGTCCTATTTTTCCTTCGTAATTTCTGATGAAGCTAAACCCAAAAGCATGGTAGCCTGCGAAAACAGCCGTTTCTCCTCGCTCCTCCCCACTGGGGATGTTTTGCGAGGAGGAACATCTGTGACTCAGTGACAGAAATTCCATACTGATGGTGTAAATCAATGTTTACATAATAAATTCGGTAGTCATGGGGTTCCAAATGCAAATGTGTTCAATTTCACATTTCTCCTGGTTGATTTTGGTAAAGTATGATGTTCATCTGTGAACAAGCTCCAGCTCCAGCAAAACTCAAATACTTCTTCTACAGAAAAATATATTCCACAAAAAATAGACTGTTTTGTTAAGGGTTCATCTCGTTTACATTTGACCTTTGTGGCATTTTGTCTGTCATTCGTAGACAATAGCTAAAACAATGGAGCTACTCCTTCGTCCAATCAGCACTTCCGCCCAGATTCCAGAAGATTGTACACCATCAGTATGGAATTTCAGTCAATGAGTTGCAGATGTTCCTCCTCATGAAACGTTCCCAGGGGTGAGGCTGTTTTCGCAGGCTAAAAGCATGGTTCACTTCATCCTAGGGAGAAGAACCTCTGGAGCCATGGATATGCCAGGGTATATAACAAGGACAAGAATGTTTACAATGACAATGACTTGTGTCCAGCTAGTATTAATAGCAGGCCTGCAGGGTCATACAATAGCTTATGTGAAATGCATAGTTTAAGGGGCATAGCCAGGATTTTTCAAAGGAGGGGTCACAGAGCCTACTCACCAGACTATATATGGTTTATACCACTGCTCTCCCTCGTGTATCAGCGGGCTCAGTCATATTATCGCGGCATGAAGGCTCATATTAACTAAAGACAAGAGCCGTTGACGAAAATACTTTACAATAAAAATTTTAAAAAAGTGGGCTTTTCAACAATGGCTTTTACGGCCAAGATACTGTCATGGCATTTTTGCCACCTGAATATTGTAGGTTGTTTGCTCAAAAGAAGGCCTACCAAGGGGGGGTCACGGGCACCCCATAACCCCCCCTAGCTACGCCCCTGGTTTAAACATTTTTCTAATATGGTCCATAGGTAAAAAATATAATAATATTATACATTGTTTGGATGTACAATCCCTTTCATAGTGTTTTAACAAAAGATTTCTTGACTATTAGTTTTTTCAAGACTCACAGGGAAAGATTTCGTCTTGCTTAAACTACTCTGGAATATATATGTACCATATCTAAGGCACAAATCGAGACATAAGACATATTATTCATTCAAAATATTTTCCTGATTCTGATTGGCTAAAAGCACACGCATAATTCACCATAACCAGCTACTGATGACCAACTTTGGAAGAACTTTGTGATTAATGAACCAATGCCGTCAAAAGTGCAGCTTTTTAGCAGGTTAATGCACTGTGAACTGAGAAGACCTGGGGATGAGGTTGAGTTGTTTTGGTTGTGAAAACAAAAATGGCAGACATTTCACTCATTTCAAGAGTAAGAACTAGGAGAAATAATAGCTCAAAACATGGCAACAACAGCAAGAAGACAATTTGAAGGGCGACATCTGCTATTTGGAGAATATTTGCGAGCCTAAACGTGCACTATCAAAGATGAACTTAACATTGATGGTGGTAAGCACGTTTTAGCTATGTTTTTAAACAAGGAATTATTTTGAATGAATAATAAAACAATTATTGAATTCGGCTTTCGTAACTTATAAGAATTATGGAGATCTCGAAGGCCTCCGCCGATAACACCCTCCTTCATCTCTCCTCCCGTGGGGAGCAAGGGATGGCGCAGTGGTGAGAGCACTCACCTCCCACCAATGTGGCCCGGGTTCAAATCCCGGCGTTGACGCCATATGTGGGTTGAGTTTATTGTTGGTTCTCCCCCTTGCTCTGACAGGTTTTTCTCCGGGTACTCCGGTTTTCCCCTCTCCTCAAAAACCAACATTTCCAAATTCCAATTCAACCAGGAATCAGGTAGATGAAGAACCACTATGTGGATGTGCTACCTGCAAATCGTTACTTATTTATTTATATCTCCATAATTATTCACAAGATACTCAGCCTTAATTAATTACTTAACAATTATTGTTAATTAAGTGTGTGTCAGTTTCTGGATAATTCTTTTGACGGAAAATTAAAAAGTGTACAAATTCAAGTCAGGGGTAAACGAGACAAGACATTTCTTTCACTACAGTAAGCTAAGAACATTTTTAAACCAGGATAAATGTCACATGCCTGACAGCCTTAGCTAAGATGCACACTATTTGCTTGCATGAATGGTGTCTCATTCCCCACTTGCCTAATGTAAGATGTGATGTATTTTACCCTATATAAATTGCTCTGATGTGACTTAATTTGTTTGGTTGGGTTAACATAGCCTCCATAGTCGATGGTGGGGATGTCATGAAAACAAGGTCAAGAAAAAATCTGGGGAGGGGGTGGCAGTGGAAAAACAAGGACAGAGAGCCTGTTAGCATATTTCAACAACTCTCCGCCACTTTTGTCAAGCCTCGATTTTGAACGTCAAAGTGTCAAAATTTCAATTTGCTAGAATCCACCATTCTTATTAAAATTTTTCGTGTGGGTACCTCGCATGACTTGAACTCCAGTTCCTCTACCTTCTCTTTTTTCGCCAGGCCCCAGATGTTTTTTGCATTAGTTTTCACTATCTCTGCAAAAGCCATATTGTTGCTAATCAGATAATTGCCAGAGAACCTTCTCCCTGGCTACAAATTTCTCTAAATTAATCGCAGCAGCAGCAGCAGCTGTACTATGTAAAGAAAAAGGTTAAGTAGGCACTGTGCAAAATTTATAATTTTGTGCCTTTTCTCGGCTTTACATCTGGCTGAATGTTTGGCTGTGAATGGGAGCGTATTCGTTCAATCTTTGTTTGACTTCCAAATGTATGATATTTGAGCATGCTCTTGACAAGTATCTGCAGAAACAATAAATTAAAGAGAAGCAGAGAAAAAATTAATTTCCCCTAATCCAACCAGACACATGCATACTACTTAAAAAAAATAATAAATAGAGCAAATATATACATTTTATACGTTACAGACTGATTATTTTACTCCTCAATTTAGGTTAATTTGATGGTAAAGCCAAGAGGCCATTTCTAAGTGTTCCCAAAACCCTCACTTTCAAATCGAGACTACATGCAAAACCTTTCTTGTGTAAATGGGTTTAATTTGCATGAAAATAAAAAATCTTTTTCATATCAATAGCTTCGCACTTAGCCTCACTTTGAAAAAGAGGCTTTGAAACTATTTGTTATCAAGCTATAGGTCAGTTTGCTTCAAACCAGGTTAATTAGAATGATGTAAATTAATATGTACTTGTTATCATCCCAAGTTAGGAGATCTTTAGGGAATGGAAAATAAGTATGGATTACTCACTAGCAGGTAAAATGGAAAGATGGTGAATATAATGCTAACTTTCTGTTGTTAATAACTAACAAAACATTAGTTGTTATTTGTTGTTGTCCATAAAATTAAAAATAAGGGAATAAAATTAAGATAACAAACTAATTTTTACCAAAGTCTTGATTTTTGGAATAGTCTTCACACTGTTTTGAATGTCATCATCAGTGACTTCAATGCCTGGACAGTTCTCTTCAGTGGATGGTAAGGGACATTTACCACCCTGTGTAACCCAGTGATGTTCCTGCAGTTGAGAAAGATGACAACAGTCAATAGTACTTGAGATAAGTTAGAAAAGCCTGCAGTGACTATATAACACACAGTTAAATATGCTTATTTATGCCAAAACTCATTAACAATTCATAAAGAAAAATGTTTTAGACCAAATAACCTCAAATCTAAATATTAATGCAAGAATAAGTTGATCTATATCAGAGATTTTGAAGTCATGACTTTCAAAAATTTTGTAATAGTGTGTAATCAGGTTTAAAAATGCTCGGCGCTTATAATTAACACACTCCTGCTTGTTTTTTAAACAGTACAACTTAAATTTGTTGCTGCGAAAAGAAAGCTTGAAAAAAATTGGGCTTGCTGCGATGTAAACCCTGACTTCTGTGATAATGCTGTGGTGCTCTAACCAATTGAGTTGGTAAACCAAATTGGTACTGGCCATAAAAATGGTTCACAACATACCCAGAAAAGAGGAAGATAAAATTAATGATGAATACCCTAACTCCTCTAGTGAGCGCCCCCCGCAGGGGGCTTATTTATTTCAAACACATTTGAGGGGGTGGAGCTTAATAGAGATGGGGGCTTATTTCAGGGGGGGGGGTATTTAAATTTAGCAAACATGATGGTATCAATTTTTCAGAAAGACCTAGGATACAAAGTGGAAAAACTTAGTAAGAGTTGGAGGTCATGCATAATAGACAGGGCTTCTGATATTTCGCGGAAAAAAAAGCAAAATTTCGCGGGATTTTCAGGGGCAAATTCGCGGAAAAATCGGCCGATTTCGCGGGATTTTCGCGGGAAAAAAGTCAAAATTCGCGGCACAATCGGCCGATTTCGGGCGATTTTCGAGGGAGAGAAGTCAAAATTCGAGAAAAATGGGCCCATTTCGCGGGATTTTAGCGGAAAAACTCAATTTTCGAAGGATTTTCAGGGGCAAATTCTTAGGAAAATCGGCCGATTTCACGGGAAATTTCGGGGGGAAACTTCGCCAAGAAACAATCAGTAAAAAACAGCCGATTTCGCTGGGATTTTTTTGGCAAATTTGGCTAAAATCGATCAATTTTACGTCGATATGACCAGCGGCGGTGAACGTTTTTGTATCAGGGATAATCATTTGCTCTTTCAACAACAGTTCGCTCCTCGAGAAATGCGCGAAATGTTAAAGCAATTAACATTATGGTTAGTATGGAGTTTTTCGCAACGTTCATCTAAAAACGCCTGGTAGTTTTGGGACGTTGTTTACTCGTTGCAGTGACGAAGTTTCAAGCTAAATTTGGACGTTTGGGGTGAATAAAACCGGTCTAATAGCCAAGATAAGTATTAAATATGTTTTGCCGATATGTATTTGGAAATATTTCTGGCGGATTTCGCGGTATTTCGCGTTTTTGGGGGAATTTCGCGGGATTTCGCGGAAATACCTGAATTTCGCGGATCCGCGACCGCGCGAAATATCAGAAGCCCTGAATAGAGGATTTACAGTATATGAATTTCATATATCTGAACTGCGGTATGAAGAAGTTAAGGTTTGATTAGTGCTATAGCGTAAATACAGTACATACACCTGTCTATAGTCATTCATGTTCATTCAGAAACTCAATATTAAGTTAACTAAGACTAGTGTGCACTCAGGTAGGCTTTCATTTCAATAATACTTTTTCAGGATACCCAATGAGGGATTTCTATCTTCAATATTCTAACCCTAACACCACCTACTGTTTATATTTATACACTCAAAGACAAATTGGATTTATAGCAGAGTGGTAAAGGAGGGGCCGGGGGGGGAGGGGTACCTATCAGGCATCCTATTAACAATGATCTGAGGAAATCAGAGGTCACGCAACAAGAAAGAATGGCAAGAAGTTGGTGTCATAACTATGCATTTTTAATGTCTCTGCTTCTAGTTTCAAATGATATTAACCATCATGGAAATTTCAAGCGTTGTGAAAATAGTAAATCACACATACGCTACGCTGCTAGGCCCAATCACGCCTCACGCGGCTAATTTGGGCCTGATCATGCATCACGCTGATAATTTGGGTCCCATCACGAATAAAGGAAATATACCCCTTTGCCACCTGGTTATAGCTGCTTTTTTTGACTACCATACCAACCTTGATTCCCTTGATAGTAATTCTTTCAATGGGGTCTTTTATTAACATTCTTAAAAGAAGGTCTTCTAACTGTGGATTTAAAGGTACACTGCAAAAGAACAGTTTTAATTTAACTTTTACATGGTACACGCTTGCACTACATTTGCCGCCGATAAAGGTACAGTAAGCAACAAATTTAAACCATGTTTAACTAAACAGCTTTTAATCATGTTTAACCTTTGGTTTGAATAGGGTTTAAGGCGAACCTCTTAATGATGCTGCTTAGGTATTGGCCCTTTGTTCACTGGAAAAACACCTTAACATGGCCACAATAAAGCTAGTTTTTAGCACCATTTCCAGACGACGAGCAAATAGTATCCCATGATGCATTTTTCCAGAAGCATCACGCAATATCGCAGTCATGGCAGATTCCATCTTGAAATAAGGTCGTTTTCTCGTCGGCTTTTTTCTCACTCGATTCCCAGTAAAAGTAAGAAAATTACATTATTTCGTTATTTGACATGATTTCTCTGATTTGCAATGGCTTAAGAGCGAAGTTTCCGCACAGAAACATTTATTTTCACGGTTTTAAGTAGTCTTCCCATCACAAAGTGTTCAGTGACCCACAACAAGGTCATGAATATTCAAGATTTTTTGGAATATATGTTGAAATCTTCGAAATGTGGACGTCACGCCAGCAAAAATGAAGTCCTAAATATTGTACAGGCCAAGAAGTACCCAGAAGTACCCACATTTTGAAGACTTTTTTGTCGACCAAAGATGGCTTAAATTTCGAATCTTTTATCACATTTCAACGCCATGTGTCATAGTATATGTGTATTAAAATATATCTGTTGGGTGCTTTCGAGAGCGCTTTAATATTTATGCCGAAGCAATCACTTTGTATTTTCAAAGAGGTTATTTTAAAAAGGAATTTGTCTATAGTTATTTTAATTCGAAGAAGGAGCGATGCATAATGGTGTGCTTCAGTGCGAAAACAACCTAAAGAAAGGTACCACGCAGCATGCAAGCCGGCACAACGTAAACAGGCCTGCTCAGAATTTGAAAAAGAAACATCAGAAACTTTGTTTATTCAAAAGAACAGATCAGTATTCTGGCTAGGAAATTTCCTTGATGATTGCTTTAGTCAGTACCGGGTAGATTGTGCTTCAGAGAATTGTTTGTCGCATCGATAGGTTAAATTTTATTTGTAACTGCCGTTGTAAACTTCAGCTCGTTTGAGAGCGATGCTGTAATAAATTCTCCTTTGGTAATTAGCTTCACAGCGTAGCGGCTGTTTTGTTGGAACCACTTTATAGGTCAGTCATAGTTTTGGTTCTCCTCTGGCCTGGGTTCTGCTAGTGAACCTAGCGAAGTTTATCAATTGCCGAGTCTTATACTTTGTGTTTACAGTGCGACCGAGCGCACAAAGGAGTTCTGGACAGATCAGTCAAATACATGTAAAACCCTTCTTAGTCAAAGTAATGCTGAAATTCTCCGTTAAAGCACAGTGAACATTAGCCAACTCGATAATCTCAAAAGCAGAAGCTGCTGAACCGAAACATGTTTGGAAACCATCCACATCGAGCACTGCGATCGATCTTCTCTTCACGCGTGCTGAAGATTACTGATAATGATGTGTCACGTACGCAGTGATAATATAACATGAATCGAGGTGCATCATGGGATAATATTCGATCGTCGCACCATTTCTTTAGTTTTCTCTGCCTTTTAACTAGGGAAATACATTCAATTAATAATGTGCATACATCTTCACCCTCTGTTAGAAAGAAAAATATCAGTTGTACAAATCAACAATCAGACTTACTCATCTGGAAATGTCAATCTGGAAAACAGCACATGGGAAAACAAAAAAATAAACCAAGTTAATCAAAATGATGGCACTTATTCAACTTTTTGTTGCACCATCACCTAAAATCAAAAGTTTGTTTTTCAAGGTTCAAAAAACGTGAATTCTACTAACAGATTATTTTTCGGGCCTAGCCTGGGACTTCTTAGCTTGTCTTTCCTGCTGGACCCTTGCCCATTTTGGCAAGCGTGCTTAAATTGCATTTGATTGGTCATTACGTGCCCCACAAAAAATAACTACTAGTACTGAACTACCAGACATTGCTGTTTGGCCCTCAAGAGCAGGAAATCAAAAAGTACAACTTCCAACTTACAAGGCACTACAAAGAGTGCGGTGTTGAATAAGTGTGTCTCACATTGTGAATGAACAGATCAGAGAGACTGAGTTTCAGGATCAAGAGATCAGATCAGAGCCTGCTGTCTACTTTTATTCCATATAGTGCTCAGTGTACAAATGAACATCAACTCTAGATCTTATTGCAGGTTATTTTGAGAAATCAGGTGTTTTAACAGTGCTTATCAAGTGGCAACTCAGTACTCAGTATTGCCTTACTCTTGGGTTCTGATTTTTTCATAAAGGCCCATCCTGTTAACATCATCAAATGGAACCTGAGAGGAAAAGATCATGTATATTTAAGAATACAAGTCACCTTCTCTGTACCCTCTATCTATTACACAGAGTATTTTAAGGGTTACTGGTCAAAAGGTGCTGCATGTGGCAATTTTCTCTAAATCATAATCACTCTTAGTCATTAATGCTGACTACCCACTACAAAATGGCCGATGCATGCACCCACGTTCAGTAATTCACAAGCTGATTAATGTTGAAGCTGATTAAAGTTCAGTAATTCACAAGCAGGTTTTAAGCATCAACTTACTTAGCTAGGTGACTGCATCTGGACATCTCCTTTAGTTCGTTAAATATTTTTTGTGTGTTTAGCTTTCTGTGTCTAACTGTGGGTTTTTATTATTATTATTATTGTAACGTTAACATTGACTCTGAAGAGCTAATAAAATATTATGTATGTATGTATTAAAGATTTCAAACCATAACTTAACTGATGATGTCAATATCAGCATGGATTGACAAGAGCAGGTTATAAATGCCTATTGATCTACCACTCATAATACTTGTTTGACGTTACCTTGCCAAAGACAAAACAATACAAAGTGATTCCTAAAGCCCACACATCAGCAGCCTTTCCACTATATTTGTCCCGTGAATCTGCAGAAAATTAATAAACAATTTATCACTCATTTTTGGGGGCGACAAGAGGAGCCTCTAATCCTAATCTGCAGGTAACGTTATCATGCATGTGTTGCACGTATGTAGCCAGTATTCATTTATCTCACCGTCAGCTCCTTCACACAGGGTCGTCAAAAGTAGCCGACTGCTGGCGAAAATCACCACCTACTTGGTTAGTATTGGCCGGCTACCCTGCTTGGCATTTCTTTACAGATGGCATTTTTTAAATAAAACATCATCCCTGGACTGGCCGCTGCCTTTGACAACTCAGCCATCTACTTAAAAAATTTCTGACAACCTTGTCACATTACCCATTTGCATTGAGCCAGCAGTTACATGTCATGCAGAACAGATCGAGTACTGAGTACTCATTTTTACTGATAACTTATTGACTTATCACTAATGAACACAAAAAATAGTTTGTTTGCTTTTATGACCAAACCATCAGTTCAAAAGTAATCAAATGAGTTCTCTTAGTAAATACAATATGGTATAATAATGCTGCCAATATTTTTCAAGCATCCTATGCACATTTAATTTGTGATTTCATTCTTGAATTTAAAATCTTGTCATATCATTTGAAGTAAGGAGTTATGAGTTCTTACTTTGTAAAGATTCTGGTGCCATGAATGCTGGAGATCCTGCTGTTTTATTTAACAAGGCATCATCACCTTCAAACACGTCAGCTACACCAAAGTCAGCAATCTGTTATAATTACAAAAACATACTATTAATATTATTGTTTTTATTTAACCCATTCATACCTGAACTGCCTTTTCAGACCAGTGTTTCTTGTACTGCATGTACTACTAGACACATAAGACACCTAACTTGTGAAGAGGAGCGGGATCTTTAAACAATATCTGCATACATCAGATAGTCTCTAAACCAGCAAACAAGCTTTTTAGATATATTATTTTCTAAACTTATGTTATTCATACACACCAAGAAACCAAAATCAAAATCAGCTGTTTCTGTTTACTTCGCTGATGTAATACTGAACATATAAACAGCTAAATAATCACACAGTTCCAGAAGAACAAACAGTGAGACAAAAATTAATGCTAGACATTTTACCTTTATATGACCATCCTCACCCAAGAGAAGGTTAGATGGCTTGATATCTCTATGAACTATCTTTTGATAATGTACTGTAGGATAAACAAATTGTCCATTGGTTAATGATTGAAAAGTATGTTACTGTACTAGTAGTGTGTTCTATTTTAATATGTTAAAAGGATGTTTCATGATAATTAACAGCCCAAATAAAGCGTACAACAAAGGCTGACTTCAAGTTATATTTTTGACTTGGACCATTAAAGGTGATGCGAAACATAGACTGTTCACAGTCCCCTATTTTTAAGTGAGATTGTTGAGATACAGCGCATCTTACTATTAATAGCGGGCATCTTGATTTTCAAATGTACCTAGGGGGCTCACGTTCACGGAGGGTGTTGTACCAACAACGCAAGCGTTTGATTGGTCATTAGACAATAGATGTTTAATTTGCATTCACAAAGGGTTTAGTTTAGGTTGCTGACACGGATAAGTCAATGACATTAGTCGTCATTTCCATACGCTTTCATAATACTACCAAAAGGCACATCTTGCGCAAACACACGGAGGATTTTTGATATTTTGCAGATGAATCAAGCAAGCCAACATGCTTTTGAAGCAGCCCAGCCAGTGGAATGTTGTAACACAGTTTCTGCCAAACGAATTGAAATTTAACGGTACACCGATGCAAAAAAGATGACCTGTCAGAACAACTGCCTGGCTTTTTATTGGGAGGTTTAACCATTTTAAACTGTGGTGAAGTGAGCATGCTTAGCACTTCAATTAGGAAAATGTTTCCATTGTGCATGTTTATTTGGCAATTTTATTTGGAGGAACGCCCAGAATGTATAAAATCACTGTTTAAAAAGGAGATATTCGTAAACATGCGAAATCGATGCTAAATGCGTATAGGCATATTTTCATTACCAGCGGAGTTTCTTAATTACTGAATGGTAAAAGGCATGAAATTCCTGTCACGCCTCCTGAACGCGAGCTGCAGTGACGTTATTACAGTCCCTCTACTTTTCTCACTTCCTCCCAAACTGGCCCCGCCCCCTAAATAGTTTTGACAGTCACACAAGATGGCGCTCGATCTTGCATGACAATCTTACGGAAAAATTAATAGGGGACTGTGAACAGTCTATGCGAAACATTCCTAAATAATATAAGTGCATGGCCGGGTCACATTGAGAGTTTATAAGGCACTGTATTTTAAAAATTTGTTTGGAAATTTTAATTTCAAAGTTTATCTGTGGTGTATTCTTGTGCAGAAGGTGCAAATTCACTGTTTTAGTCATTTGCTCAGATGCCATGCCTAATTCCTCTGAAGGTGGAAATATGTTGGAAAAAAGAAATTAAAATGAAGAATGTACACCACGCTTTGGTTTCTTGGTGGATGGCACCCTTCACCAGATAGATCACTATCCACTGGTTAAGTATTGGGGAAACCAATATTGCATTATCAACAAGATAACATAATCCATCTTTTGAACAACTAGGGCCATGCAGTAAGAAAAGGTCTTTAGAAACATAATCTCACTTACAATACTCAATTCCTAATACAACATCTATGAAGTATTTTCTGGCATTTGACTCTGACAATGGTTTACCAGGTACTTCCATAACCTCACTTAAATGAAATAAACAAAAAAAAAAACAGACAACTTAACATACGTCATGTGAAGAAGAAAGAAAGAGGTTTTCATTGAATTAAAATGCAGGAGTGTACAGTAAAGTGGGTGACATGGTGTTTGTAGATTATATTGATCTCTTGATTTTCCAGGCACTTCCATAACCTGACTTACCGGTTAAAAAATAAGAAGAAGAAAGGAAATTAACTTACAGGTCAAGTGGAATTAGGAAAAAAAAAGAAAAAAGGTCATTTAATTAGGAGGAACAATGGTACAGTAAAGTGGGTAGCATATATATGGTACTTTTTTTCTACTAGTTAGTTGATTAAGGTGGCTGAACACAGTTTTGGCAGTTTGTGAGTATATGTCATTTGCCAAATCATGGCAAGAGAAAGGTTGCAGCTCACATACTGAAACTTGGCAAGTGAAAAATATACTGATGAAAGATTTTGATTGACTGGTAAAATGTGACGTTTTCGTAGTTTCCATGGCAACATGAACGATTGAATACAACCTTAAAATTTCACTTTTGCTCAGTTTACATAAAATTCGCTCATTAGATTTTCCTATAAACTTGCACACAGCTTACTGTAATTAATCATTACCATTTGAAACTTATTTGACCAAATTTTAACAGACAGGTTTTTCGATAATCAATATTATAATTGTACTGTAATTTTTAAATGTGTCACAAAATTCGTCTATTCAACTTCCATTTTAAAGTTCTCATTATTTAAAATACGATAAAAGTAACAATTCTGCCAAATATCACAAAATTTTAATGAGTAGATTTTGAGAAATCATTGTCTGTGTACCATTGCTTTTTTCGCCACCATGTTTGTTTGTCTAATTTAAAACACGCGCCGTCACGCGAGTTACCGCTGACCGCCTGCAAAACTGTGTTCAGCCACCTAACTTATTACACATCAAAGTATTCTGAGACCAGGCTCTACTTTGGGCAGCAAGAAAACAAAGACCCCTGATCAATGAACTCCTAGCTGGCCAGCATCTGTGTGTAAGCGATAAGTACAATAAGTTTCTACTTCAGCCCATGATAATGAGGTATACATACCCTCTCTCCATAAGCTCAAACACTACAAGTAAAGAAAACATGTCTCAGCCATATTAGGTACAAATAAGGTTAGTGCAGTCAGTTCATGAAGACAATGCCAGCTTCCACAAGGCAATGATATGGGAAGTTGATGTCCAAAATACTAAATATATATATTTGTATGGAATACTACTGAGATATTTCTGAACAAAACTATTTGATAATTTCTGCTATACAAGTTACTGTGTTTCCTTTGTATAGCAGTTGATTTTTAATTAACACATAATATACTAGCTAATTTCTATTTTCTGAGTTCTTTTTACTGTGATGAATATACACACTGCAATATAAAGTCTTACCAAGATAAAGATTGTCTTCAGATGGGTCGTCTAAGACCTGCAGACATGGAATAGAATGTGTTAAGTCAAACTGTATCACATTTTTTTAAACACTTGATATGTACACACCACACAAAATTATAAGCTATCACTGGCTTCTTATTGAGTTATTACTACTGAGAAAAAAGGAATAATGCCCTAATTCTCTTAAAACTAAATACAGTGAAACCTCTATTAAACGGACACCTTTGGGACCTTCCCAACAGTCCGCTTAATAGAGGTTTGTGAAAAGTGTGCAACGTTTGTTAATGATTAACTTTCAATGGGTTACTGTGTACTGTGATAAAGTTCCACAGTGTTAAGGAAGCTGTGCAGTACTTTGTGCAAGACTCTTGGGCTAATCTACAGTTTCTTGACAGCTAAATGTATTGATTTATCTTTATTAACTGACTAAAGTATGTATTTGAAGGGTATAATTCAATACTGCTATTGTCAATTCAGTCCAGTGTCCGCTTAATAGAGGTTATTAACAATAGAAATTAGTCAAGTACAATTTATTTTAGTGTCCGCTGAATAGGGGTTTGTTATAAAGGGAAATATAAGACATTAATTTCGGCACCTGGCTTAGTGCCTGTTTAATTGAGGGTCTGCTTAATAGAGGTTTCACTGTACGTCAAATAAAAAATATCAGCCACACCCTTCAGCTGGCCCACCATTGCATCAGTAGTCAGTAGTCAGTATGGCAGTAGGCCCAGATTTTATTGATTTAAATTACCAAGGTTGTAAATATAAGGTATCAAGTACAAATAAATGGAAGAAATCAATCATCCAAAAGCTAAGTATAGCTTCTGACCATGGTCTGTCATGAATTTGTTTACAAAAAAGAGCAACAGAGGGGTAAAAGGTCACTTAAGGAAGTTATTCAATGGTCACAAACAAAGTGGGATCATTGCATATAAAAAGATGTAAACATACCTCGTAAAGTCTTACAACATAGGGATGATCAACCTTCTTGAGAATTGCGATTTCTCTCTGTAAGCTTTCCAGTCCTGGGTTTTTGCCTTTGTCACCTGGTCTCCCTAAAGTCAATCATCCCAGTAAAATTAATAAAACAGACTTAGTCAGGGCTAAAGGCAAAGTTCCTGTTAATAAATTTATAATATGAGGTTCCAGAAAATATCCATACCCCCCCCCCCCAAGGAAGGTCAATGGGGGGGGGGGGGGGGAGGAATTTCTTAAGGGTAGGAGTTGTCCTTGTGAAATAATTTTTCCAGAGGGTCATGCAAAACTTGCAATACTTGAAGATCTACTTACAAAAAAATGAAAAAATTAAATAAAAATACTGGTAGGGGACAAGATGATTTTAAGCTGTTCAACCAATGTCTTGTTGGTCAGTTGTCATCCACTGATGAACAAGTATACAGTGGAAACTGCATTATTGAGGAAATGCATTATTTTCAAGAAATGCATCTTCTATTTTAATTTTCAAAAATTAAGGCTTGATGAAGAGCTAGAAATCATGGTTTTTAGAATTGTCTCCAAATCACGATGTCCTTTGCCCAAAAAGATCACTGATGTTACTTTGTGGAGTAAAATTCTGGAGCCAGATTATCTGTAATTAATGAAATGGTTCACAGGGATCAAGTTTCACTAATGAAATGACACCCAAAACATTCCTTTTTCCACAATTTAAAGTTTTGTCCGTTGAGCTGCACTATTACACCATTCTCTAGGTTAGCAAATTATGTGTTGAGGACTTGTGCGCTTTTAATACACACTTAAACTTTATGAAAGGACATGCAGACATTGCAATAAATTATTCATTTGTTTGAACGGATGCTACTAATAATATTAACAAACACATTATATAAAATCTGTTTGAAAAAATGTTGCAAACTTTTGAATGGATGTTACTAGTTTGCAAACTGATAATCTTTCAACTGGTTTATCAAATGCTTTGAATGGATTCTTAACAGTTACCAGCACCGTACAAATGACTTAATGTGAAAGGTTTGAACCCAGGAGTCATTTCATACATGTAAGTAGCTTGAGTATGATTGCCTGGCTGAATGACTTATGAACAACTCATTGATGGAACCAAGAAAAACTAACTGCGAGGGAACGTGATTTGAATATAGACACTAGAAAAAAAGCAAGGAAAAACTCAATTTTTTCCCGACCCGGTCATAATAAAAACAAACTTACTTAATCCAGCTTTTCTCATTACTCGTTTCTTCGATATTATTTTCATTGCCTGGAAACAAAGCAAATTAATCATTTTTCAATTAATATATGATGACAAATTATAGGTTAAATAACCATACAATGTTATTATTTACTATGTGGAAAGAGGAGATGGAGTTATTGAGATTACAATTGCAGCAGCTGTCGGATGTTCTGTGAAACACATTAGATGAGAGGATTCATGACAAAATATTGTCGATGCATGGTTATAGTCCCAAAATAAGACACCAAAAAATGAGACTTCTCACTTTTGCTGATCACAAATGTTACAGTCAGGGCTCAACCTTAACTTTTTTATAACAGAAGTCTTATGGCAAGTGCAATGGTAATAACCACTAGGAAGAGAGCTCTTCTAGCTAGCTGCTAAAAGGGGGCTTTCAAATACTAAAATAATTCATAATTTCCACTGCCAGATCAGTCTTTGCAGTTTCCCCTTCAGAATCATGACCTCCTTTCCTTTTCAAACTCTTCTTGCTTCTCTCCAAAGAAAAGAAGCCTCTGATGTCCATTTCAAACATAAATATGTGCAACGAAAACAATATGATGGACAGCTTTATTTGCGATTGAAGTGCATGATAGGAGCACTGGAATCATAAACCTCTTTGATGGAGTAATGGCAGCAAAGTACGTACATTTAGTGCGAAAAATTTCGATAAGAAAGCTTTATCATTTAACAGTTTGCCATCAACTGTGAATACTAGATTTTGAAGGCAAAAATCTTCACCTTGTGTGTTTTGGTACTAGTCATCATGGTGAGTGAGCAAGAGAAATTATTCCATTCAGGCAAAACTGAAAATCTACCAGTATTTGGCTAGTTGCCTACCACCAAGGTCAAGCCGTGACAGTCTGGTTACCGTAAGTCAAGTTCAAAGAAGGAAGCAAAAGGAAAGAGCAGAAGGTGTAGGCCCATTGTGAGCAAAAATGAGGTTTAATGGTTATACTGCCATTTCCACGCTCCTATGAACTTTACAGTGACTGATAATTCTCATCCCTTAAGGAGAATGATGCAGAATTTATAGGAATAAATTGGCGTTGTTTTTAGTGTTGGAATATTCTTGTCACTAGTTTGTTAAGGCTACTACACAGAAGAAAATATTTAGGCAACTTGAAGTTGCTTATTAATATTGCACAACCCAAAAATGTGGGGCATACTGTTTATAAACAATACTTACATAATTTGCTTGATCAAAATCTGAATAGCAAAGCCTGACAACTCCATATGAACCCTAAATACAAATCAAAAACTATGTGTGAGCTTAATTAACTTACACTGGTACCAAAATATATTAATGTACATAAATTTTCCCTCCGAGTCTAATAAATAAATAAATAGGTAAAAAGATAAATAAATAAATAACGATTTAGTGGTTCTTCTTCTGGCGCATTCTGGATTGAAATGGAATTTATCAATAACAAGAACACTCTTACAGTGGCGTTCAGTCTCGCTTGCTTGGAGATTAGATAGAGAAATGAGGAGGAGATTAATTCTACACAAAACAAGATTTAATCGGTTAAGGTTTTTACTTCTTACTTTATCGACATCAATACTTTTTACTTGTCTCTGAATTGATTAAGTACACGTGTTAGCGACAACCGGAAATATGTCTGCGGTTGAAGGCTATACAAGTGTATAAATACACGAAAATTCAAGAGCCTCAATTCCCGAGAAATTACATCATTGCCAGAGATAAAAAAAGTGATTTACATGGCACGTCATTTCAATCATCACCGAAAATAAACAGCATTCTTTCTGACAAGACCCATTTGCATACAATGAAAGTTTACAACGCCCGACTATCGCAGTTTTGCTAATTAAGATAATTGTTTTTTTTTTCAACTACTCAGTAGTGTTCACTTATTCCAAAGTAATCAACACTTTGAAGTGACAGAAGTTGTGGACCGACATGTTTCAGAAAAGCTCTAAAGTTAATCTTTCCTATACATGTGTGACTTTGATCATGCAATGATTCTTAGTCCCAGTTTCCACGGTCTCTGCTAGGAACGCCTAGCAAAATGACCCCCTATTTGTGTATAAAATACTAACAAAAATACGAAAACGTGTTGCAGATTATGAGTCTCACTGCTTATGCAAGCGAGACTAATAAGTTCCTCCCATAGTGTGATCATTATACAATTTATTATTTTGTTGCTTCAGAGTCATGTATTCTTTTACTTCTTGATTGCACATTTCCCCCATAAATGAATTTTTGGAACTCTTGAATTTTTCGAAAAGCCTGATAACTTGAATCAAACCTTACTTCCCTTCACCAGTCAAACACTGTAGTTTTACCCCTGATATTTCAAACGTCCTGATAATTTAAGCTAGTTTGCTCTTCCAAAGGTGACTGTATGCACACTGTCACTGGCCTTAACTTATTCCTGATTTATTCACCTCAGACATAAAACATATAATCTTCTTATTAAAATTGTTTTCTTGGTAAATTACAGATCCTTTACCTATTGTTTGCTGTTGTTTTATGGCCCACTGTGCACCCTACAGCCTGTCAGCACGCTCCTACTTTAGGTTTTTTTGGTTAGGAGGAGAAAAGGAGACTCTGCAGCCTGAATCATGTCAAACCTTTGAGGTTGCCACAACCCAAACTTCTGGACTACTCAATCTTGTTCTCTGTTGTGTTGTCAAACTATTTTATTTTCGAGTGCAAGCATCTGTTTATTGATAAACCGATGGTCAGCAAAAGAAAGGCTGTGCTGGCAGCTGGGTGACGACCCAGATGCTTTGGGTTTGGTCTGTAACTTACAGTACATACCTCACTGTCACTTAGTTACTAAGATAATACATTGAAAGGAGATCAAGAAGAGCAAAGAAGGATAAACAAAGCTGGCAAATTTACATTTTACTTGCCACAGGACACAATGCTGTGAATGTCAGAATTGCTTCCAGATGCAATATTTAGCATGCCACGGGCATGGATAAAAAGGAACAAAAAGTACCCCACAAATATAAATTTGTTTTAGCCTTGGTGTTGTAAATAATGTGTTATTCATGAAAAGCATTCCAATGGTATTATTTACAACTTACCTTTCCAATTTCATCCATAAGTCTATACTGGTTAAGCTGTAAAAAGTTCTATTGAAAAAAAAAAAGGAAATACAACTGCAGTTTAGCTAAGAAACACAAACAGCGCTTAACATTTAGGTCCTTCCTGAAGACTGCTTTGAATTGTGTTAATGGAACAGGAAAGGTGTCAAGGGACTTTACAACCTAATCATAAAAGATTTGATGGTAAACCTGACACTAGAGGCCTTCATGCAGAGTAAACACAAGTAACACTTCAAGCATGATCAGTTAAGACTATATTGAGCAGATCTGTTACATACATCTGTTTCACAAATGGAGACACTGCGTGATTCTTTGGTAGGAGGTCGTCTTAAGCGCGGTGAAGATGATCCTACACTGCTGCTAGGTTTTGATGAGATGTACGCGACTTCTCCATCAAACACACTACTGCTGTTGAGCAAGTCAGGTGTAGCTGAACTGCGGCGAAGAGATGCAAAACTAGCTTCAAGTCCACCGCCAAGTCTACTCTGAGAATTACCAATATTTGACCTGCTTCCTGCAGTAATTACTGAAGCACTAACTTCAGCTGGCCTTGGAGTTGCACTATGCAATCCTGAATCTTTCTTGATAAAAATCTTTTCTTTGCTAGCTTGGGATGCACTGGAGTGATGCTTCCCATTGTCATGGCCATTCAATGATGACACTTTATTGTGTTTTGAAAAACTTGACGTACTTTCTCTTTTCCTGGGGCTATGATGACTACTGTTGATTTCAGGAGGTTGGTTAACTGATCTGTAAATAGATAAATAATCAAATAAAAATCAACTAGATATATGGATGGCTATGTTTCTTTAAAAATCTATTCAGTAGTAGGTATGTAGCTAAAACTGAAATAGTGATGGGAAATACTATACCTAGGTGAAATCAAAAGTTATTAATAAATTAGTAAGAACATAGACATGTAAGCAGTGGTACAAAGCACATTAAAATATAAAAAGGGAAAAAGTTTTATGTCCAAAACAGTACATCTATTGTGTACTTTCTAGCACCAAGAAACAAAAAAAGCTTGTGCAACCTGCTGTAAATAAAACCAAGCCTGAAGACAGTAATATTGTATGTAGTACAAGTCAAACCTGAAATGTTTCTTCAACCAGTTCATGATATTCATTGTAATTGACCCATGCCCTATTTAAAAATAATGCCAGCCTGATATTTCAGCTCTTTTAGTTGAAAACTCAAGTGGAGTAGCACAATTAATTATGACTAGGACAAAACATTTTTTTTTGTTCCATCTGCATCCGTTTTAGCTATGCTAGGCTGTAATTATGCATTATTCCTGACTAAATGACAGTTTTTAGCATAACAATACCAGTTAAGCCTCAGTATTTAATAAGTCATCTAGCTGCTATTGTTAGAAGTCAATTAGCATAAACTGAAAACAAAAAGGTATTTAAACAAGAAAGATAAGTTAATTGCTGTGCAGAGGCATTTGGTTCTGTTAAGCATGTGATAATGAATTCATGTTTTGGCCTTTAAGTTATATGTGAAGCTTGGTTTGTATCAAAGTCTCACAAATCCAGTGTCTAAAGTTATCATGAAAAGTTTCTCTGACTTACAAAATATCTGGACATTAGTTGTCATTGTGTTAAATAAGGGAACAACATGAATGAGAAGAACAATCATGTATTTCAGAATGTTATAAATAAATCATGAATGGACATGCATTAGGTTTTGGAAGATTAAGCAGCATTTCCATTGGATAAAACAGGAGGATCAGTTGGTTTTGTTTTTCACTCTGACTCTCTGACCAACTAGATAAAAAACATCCCTCAAAAGTGTGTGTTTTAGTATTGAGTCTAGGATGACATGATTGATGCACAAACAAACTAACCTTGAGGTTGATAATCTTTTGTTCTTGTTTGACAGTTGAATATATTTTACGCTGTTTTTACAAGAGATTCTACTTTATTTAGGTTAAAAAGCTACATCCAAACAGCAGGAAATCAAATCTCAGAAAATGAAACCTAATAAAACGTTTGCTGGGGAAACAAGTTCTGTAAGTGACAAAGGTGCATAGCAGACAAAACCCAGTAATATTACTGGGTTTTGTCTGAATTATCGTTTGGTTGGATAACAGTAAATTAGTCTTGCAATGTCACTGGGTGCCATGATCTTGGTGACTAGTGCACTCTGTGATTTCCATTGTTATTTACAATGGTATCATTTAATATAAGTCAACAGAGTGATTATTAATTTTAACAAGGATTTTTTGACTGTACTTTGTGGCAAATATCACTTGTCTCCAAGCATAACTAGGCTAATAACCATTGTTCTGTAAAATGTAACTTTTAGTACAAAAACAGTGGTTCGAAAAAACTTGCCATAGTTTCAGTGACACGTAATATAAATTCAAGCGAGTGTAAACTTTCTCCTTATTCTAAGCACACTTTAATATGGTGCATGTTTAAAACAATTAAGAACCAATACTAGAATATTAACCCATTCATTTTGGATAATTGAGGTGTATGATTAAACATTTAAAACTCACTCTTCTACTACTTTATCTTTTGAAGTTAAGCAGACAGACATTTGGTTTTTGTTACAATGGTGAACTATCCTGCATCTATGTTTATAAGAGCCTACAATCAACAGTACAAATGAAGCATCCACTTAATGCACAAAAATCCTTAGCATAAAATATTAGTATTATTTAATTTCAATTACTTGCAAATAATAACGAATTTGCATACTATTTTAATTTTCTGACAAAAAATTAAACTTTCCATCACACAATGCTGAAATGTAAAGTTATTTTGTGCAGTTAAGTGACTGAACAAATTCTGTCTCGCTGCATGTATCCATACTCATTTATTACACTCCTTCAATAATTATTACAATATCGACTTTTGGAAAAATATTTTTGAGCCAAACAGCTCTCAAATCTTTTGTAAAGAATATTGACATCACCAGATTCACCAAAATGTTCTTCATTATTTATTTATAACGTTATGTCAACCATAATAGGGTTAAAAAATTAATGGGGTCTTTTTAAAAGAAATTTCAATCACAAAAAATTGAACGCAGTTCTCAATTTACTGTGAGTGACTGCATAAAAGAGTTGCAATCCTGATAAAAATTAAATACTGTGAGACAGAAGACTTACCCATTTCTAGATGCTTTTGCAGCTTGACCAGTTGCAGGGAATACTTTGCATGACTGACTTGTGCATGCTGTAGACAAGAAAAAAGGTTGGAAACGTTATGCATATCTGACGACCAACAGCATGATTTACAAACCACAAATGTGGAGGCCTTAAGCCTTTTCACAACCATCATGTCTTGTGAGTCTACTAGAACTCCTATTGTACAAAACCTGACACAACAAGACAAATGTGCACAACTGGGAAGGGTGAATAAGAGTAAATGAGAGACAGCCCCAAAATTAAGGGTGGCATTTCAATGACAATTAAGATGATCATCTTAACTGTCAGTTCACATACCTGCTCCCATTATTACTTTTAAAAGGTGCTGATAATATCTCCTAACTAACAGCAGCTTTCAACATCATTTGTCTGCAAGGTTAAAGGATTATAGTTATTAAACACCACTTGGAGGCAACAGTTTAACCTACAAATAGTAATAATTTGAAAACCCGACTTTTAATTAGTGTACTAGTGACTGTTTAAATTTAAAAAAATATATCACAGTCCTCTCTTTTCATTGTTCAGACATAACAGAACAATTGGGTGCACAAGGGGGTGGGGGAAGGAGGGAACAAGAAAGGTAACAACTAGTAGCCGTCACAACGCTTTACACTATGACTGTAGGCCATTTATTGGCGAGAGACACATCCTTTCACTGCTGTCGCACCCTTTTTCCCAAATAAGCCTCTTTCAAATACTTCAGCATGATATCATTGGCTGATCTGTCTCCAGTGCGGCTCATTTGCAGCTTTTCCAACAAAAAATGAGCAAATTCCTAAAAAACATGACGTACACCCCCTGGGGCACGAGCATGCAAAAGTTGACTGAGCCATTAGTTCTGAATTAGGTTATTGAAGGTAGGTTATTACCAACTAAACATAAGCCTCTAGAGCCAAGCATTTACAAAAATAAATAAATAAAAAATTAATGCAAACCACACTTACTTTATCTTTCTTTTCACCATCATTTACCAGCAGAAGTGATTTGGTCTACATTACATCTGCTATCTCTGGTATATTTGATGTTCCTGAAAGAATTTACATAAATATTTTAAGAATATTTGAATAATATATAAAAAAAATGTAATTTACTTGAATATCAGTGTATTTAGCATGAAGGCAATGATTATTTGAGGGCAATATTTTTACTTCTCCTTGTGGAGACTGGATTACCATTTCTACATAGCCATCCCTGACACGTGAAGTTATAGTTGCTCCCAGGGCAAAGCCAGGATCTTCATTTCCCTGAGTATTGGATTCCAGCCATAGCCTGGATGGAATCTGTGATCTTCTGCTCTGTAGTCTTTTGTTGACTAAGAACATTAAGTCACTAATAAGAGTCAAATTTGAGTTGCCTGAGGGCATAACCCATTGAGAGAAATTCAAATAACTTCCATGTGTGTTTCTTTTTTGATCACAACTTAATTTCTGCTTAAGAACTGATTATGCATACAAAACTTAGTGTACAACAGTTCATGACTAGTAACAAGACATCAAAATTTTACATTTTTTGTGAGGAAAGCTATACAAAATTTCATTATACTTTGAGATAGCATTACATCTTTGCAAAGACAGCAATGCGAGAAAAGATATTCCTGCATTGAGAATAAAACCAAAATATCATTTTTTTTCCAAACAGCTGTTATCATACAGTCTCATATTTAAAGTTTATAGTTTGCAGTATTTTTTCCAGGATAAATGTTATTTTACAAAAGCAAAGGAAAATTTTTAACTGTGTTTGCAAAGCCTGACATAAACACTCAAGGGGCTGGAAGAATTAAAAAAAAATCTCAAAAGTTATGCAAGCCTCTGACTTCACATTGGGTAATTGCATAACTGTCTTGAATCCTCCCAACAACCTCTCGCTTCTGTAAGGCTATGCAAACATGATCGAAATTTATATCAGTTAAGTAACACTGTAACCCAAAGTGTAAAAAAATCTAATTACCTTTCATTTAATACAAAGGTCGTTAGGACAAATTGGTGTTTTGTAGGCGCATAGAATGCTTTGTATAAATAAATGAAATTTCGCCCTATAAACTAGTAGAGAGTAAAGAATTTGGAAACAGATAAAGAGGTCTCTCGGTGTTTCAACTTTACAAATGCATTAAAAAGGAGAAAACGACAATAAAAAATCTTTTGATCCTGTAATCAGGCGCCAACAAACGACTAAAAAATTCAACAAGGACACGGTTAAGGATATCACATCTTTAGCTTCTGAATTAAAATTTTCTTGTTGAAAAGATTCCAATCAAATATGGAAAATAAAGTTTGAACTTACCATTGGCCAAGACGTACCAAGCTCGATGCAATGAAGGTTGTTTTGATCTGTAACTTGGCTACCAAGACGAAGTTCACGGTGTTCCCTCCTATCTCTGTCGGTGCTGCATTGCATTCAAGTAAACGCCACAAAATAACATGGGAATAAGGACAATTTATTTTCTAATCAAACCTGTGATTTAACGGCGAATGGCTTCGGAAAGTCAACAACGAAGCCACAGCCTCGGGCAACAAGAACAACAAATCCAAAGATAAAGAGAAGATAAAGGTCACGATCGTTCACGATCGAACAAGAGCGATCGGCGCGTTGAGCCCGCGGGATCTAACGCTGATCCAGTTTTTTCTGGCATTTTGGATCGAAAGGAAAAAGGATGCTTTGCGTTAAAAAGAGGATTTTTTTGCCATTGATTTGAAAATAAAAGAAAACAAACAAAAAAATGGTGCGTGTAACACGCGACTGGTGGCAAAGAACCAGGGGGGGAGGGAGGGGGGGTGTTGGGCAATCAAGGGTTAGGGTTAGGGTCCTGGCATGGTCCTGACACTCTTGAAGACAAAACTCGTTCATTTCCGGTTCCTGATTTCCTACGAACCATACCCTATTAGGCGGCACATACTCGTCTTAGACTACTAGGCCAAATAATGGCATACCCTACCCCCGGGCTAGAAGGTCTTACGGCTGTGTACTGAGAGACACAGGACACGAAACTAAAAACAAATGGTAAGTTATCTTTATTCATTTTTCTTATATTATATTAATTTTTGGGATCAAAAGATATAAATTCTGTGTTTGTATGAAGCATCCATTTCTCTAGCCTCCCCGCAGACGTCCTTTGGGGTTCGTTTGTCACGCATTCATATGAATGCGTGACAAACGAACCCCAAAGGACGTCTGCGGGGAGGCTACCATTTCTCCCGATCACTTCAATCAAGCCGAGAGAGGCACAGGTATCCCAAGCTCGAAATATAAGCATCGGCGAGCATCGGCAATGTTGCGTAACATTCAATTCTCTACATAAAGCAGGGTCGGCCATGGTTTTTGGGTATACGGTACACAGGGGCTTTTTAAATCGGGTATACGGTATATTGCAGCTTAAATACGGGTATTCGGTATATCACTTTCTTTGAATTTCAGGTGTAAAGTATACCTGGGTATAATTTTGGGTATATTTGGATGAATTTTGGGTATTTTTGGGTATTTTGGCGAGTTTTTTTCGGGTATACTGGTATACCACTACCCTCCCTGGCCGACCCTGATAAAGGTTTAGAGAGAAAACCGTTTACATAAAAACCCATAAAACGGCCATAAATCGACCCGTGGACCACACAGGAGAGACGTAACACACATTTTAAGTAAGGTAAGCTGTTTTTTATTGAAATCCTTTCATTTTCGTAGGTTACAGAAACGATAGGTTTTTTTCTCATACAACTCCAAACATTTTGAAAGTTACGCAACATTGACAATGCTCGCCCGATGCTCATATTTCGAGCCTGGGCTACCTGTGAGAGCAGGCAGTAAAAGTGCGCGCGCGTTCGTTTGAGATGATCCAGATCCACGCTAGCCAGAGATCACGCCCTCTGCCTATTATCCCTCTATGTGGAAAGGAAAAAAAAAAAAAACGTCTGATCGCAGGTTAGATCCACGCCCTCTCACAACTCAAAGGGCAGGGCTTACTCATATAAATGAAATTACTTTGTGTAGGCATCACAAGGTATCCAAGGGCGGTTTGATACATGAAAACAAGCGTTTTCGCGTGACGTCATGAAGCCTCGAAAAGTACGCGAATTCGGATGGTTTGCCGGAAGTGTACTTTTTGCATTCTTGGGATATTTATGCAGTACAGTGTTTACATTAAACAAAAGAAGCAGGGCTGATTTTACAGCCGGGAATAAATATATTTATAATGGGCGCTTTCCATTTAGTCAAAATTTCCGGAATTTCCGGTTCGGCGGTAAATGGAACACGTTTCGTCAGTTCATCCCACTGGAAAATTCCCAGAAAAAGTGGAAAATCTAAAAAGGTGGTCCCGTTTCCCCGGTTGGAATTTCCGAACGGAATGTCGTGTTCCATTTACGTTCCTCGTAGTTTGTACCAGTTCCAGGTCCACCGTCGGGCACCGCGACGTAACGGGGTTTACGACCAAATGGAACAACTTTTTACCAATCGGAAATTCCACTTTTGCTCCCACCGAAATTTCTGGTTTTTTTGCCTAAATGGAAAGCGCCCATTTTTACCAATATTTCGGAAGGCACGGCCTTCCGTCTTCAGGGTCTTACATACAATGATGTGGTTAAGCTAAGACGTAGTGTTGAAATGAAAGAAAGACCAAAATTGCCTTCTTGTCAACATTTGTGTGACAGTGCAAATTGTGCGTGAGGCATTATTTACATATTGCAATGCTCTGATGGTCGACTGATGGTCCTGATGGCTTTGCGCAAATCCTAAATTGGATGACGGTTGGCTTAAGATCACAGCACTGCTGTCATCTCACTGCCAGTTTGGAATATAACATGTTGATTTTGGACACGAAGGCATTATATTTATCTTGTTCTTTCTGAAAACTTTAACATAAGTGTCTGTAAATTTCTTTTATTTAGTTTTTGTGACGTCAATACTTCATTGACAACGTCACAACAATGGTAAAAAACAGGTTTTACCGATTTTGGAGGCAACCTCGTTCCCAGGCAGTAGGAGAGAGGAACCTGGGAACGGAACATATGTGCTACAGCCAAAACAAGAAAATTAGCGATGCAAAATATGTAAAATCTTTTTTATCTGCGCCCTGAAGGGTTTATTTTTGAAGACCTTCCTTTTTCGTACTTTAAAAATTATTATTGTTTGGTAATATCTGTGCGATCGCGCGAAGTTGCCTCTGTCATGTCTGACCTTCCTGTCCCCTACCACGTCCGAGTTCCCAGTGTGCTTAGCAGGATTACTTAAAATGGCGTTTCCCAGCGTCAAGAAAATACAAAGAAAAACGATGAAATGTAAGTATCATAGTAAATCTTTTTTAAAGAAAGAAAGCACTATATTAAGACCAAAACATAATCAGGTATAAAACAGGATATAAAATATTTATTGTTGTTTTCTCAAACCTGTTCTCAAGTCCAACCGTGGCCAGTCTAATGTCGACCAATCAGTTGTCTCTTTGCCAAAACATGTTTTTCGTGGCCTGACTTTTGTGTAGCAGTTGTGGCGTAGTGAAAAAATATTTCCGCCTCAGAGCTTGGAAGAAGTGAGGGTGTCACTAGTGTTAGCCGTAAAAATGCGTCCTCTAGCCACTGAAAGCGTAAGTAATCTTTGCATGCTGGCGTACTGTAATGGTGGATTTTTACTGTCGCGTAATTTTAAGCTAAAAGTACTGCCGTAAAAAATTTTAGGCGAGTGCTTTTAGGAAACAGGGACCGATCTATGAAAGACAGCGCGAAACAAGGGACAACTTCAACATGTCCTTGCTACATTTGATATTATGGTCGCCGCTCTTCAATTTAAACATTCGGCGATAGGGGAATCTTTTGGATTTAAAGACTGTATCGGAGTGGTTAGACGATTTGTACTCGTGTTAACTTTTTAGCCCACGTACATAGTGTACATGAGAGTTTCGCTGAGGGCAGTATGAAGAATTTCGTTTTCATTCTACTGTCAGCAGGTGATTTCATAAATTCAATCAAATTACATGAGTCTGAAAATTTTGTTAGGATAGATTAGATATACTGTATTTCACGTGACTTGCTAGCCGGGATAGGGTGAAAGCTTTGTGGGTGGGTTGGGGGAGTGTCACAGATAGGCCAATCAGCATGTAAACAGAGGCAAGCTTTTAAAATAATAACAATGCACAGTTGTCATTTCCAAACATCTTGCATCATTAATTGAGTTCTTTGCCTGGAAGCAAGAATTCAGATTATGGAATATTTGCTTTTTCAGCCAAAATATTGTGCGAAGTAAAGGCTGGGGCTAGAGATGCAATGGATGGATCAAAACAACCTTTCCTTTCTCTCACACCTTACAATTTTTTTTATTTGTGGTCACCCAAGGGAAAACTCACAAAAAATTGCAAATTTCCTGTGGTAACACTCTGGTGAGAAATAAAATATATGACTTTTTCTTTGCAAAAGTGATATCAAAGTTTAAAAAAACCGAAACCGAATATATATAAGAACACAAATAATTATTGTTAGTATATACACACTCAGTGATCTTGGTGATTTAAGCAATCTGATTGGTTCGCTATCTCGGACTATTCAACAATATTCACCTCCTAGCGAGTGGATAATGTGTGAGCTCGGTGTTTTTCCCATTTTTTTAGAGAACAATCTTTTAAAAGTCGACAAAATCTTGGGGATGACTTTTTTTTAAGGCAAGAAAAGACTTGGAAGGATTCAATACGGCGTTTTTCAATTTACTGTAGCTGAGTTTTGTGCTCGATGGATTGTTTACAACTGCCGTGTATCAGTATTCGCGTTGAAGAAGCCGTTTCGTGAAAAACTCAGCATTATCTAACAAGGAAATTTTGGTTCCAAAATCGAAGTTTATCTATGACAAACAAATTTAATAGGAAATGCTAGCAGAAATTCTACGTTTCAAGTAAACGGGAAAAAGAATGATACAGGAAGACGACGTCTTACCTCGAGCAACCGAGCCGCCATTTTTGTCAGCACTTCATGCGAAGAACGACACAACAAACCCTTTTGGCTATAAACTTGGCGAGTCAACAGAAAACAACAAAGCTCTACTTTTCTTCTCTGGTAAGGAAACAGTTCAAACTTTTAGCGGTTCTATTTAAGCCATTACGCTGTTGTTTGCGAAATGACAAACTTGTGAATTGCCATGTTTGAAAATTCTGCGAAGATCTATTTTTAAACTTACGCGTGATTTGATCTGTCAATCAACTGGTGCTTTTTAATGGTTTCCTCTCTGATTTTGTTGAGATCACTTCGTGTGTATATACTAAAACAATTATTCTTTTCAATCTCGGTGAATAGTGGCTTTGGGAATATTTACCTCGCCGCTTTCGCGGCTCGGTAAATATTTTGCCACTATTCACCTCGATTTCAAAGAATAATTGTTAATTATTGTGCATATTTTCTTTCCATATTATTCATGTCGCAACAGAACATGTGGTGTTTCTTAAATGAACATTTCATTAAGTTTGAGCAACATTTATTTTTTTAAAAAAGCAATGTACAGCATTTATTGAAATCAAGTTAGTCTCTTTCCTCTTATTATTTAAAACATATGTCCTGTGTATTGTATTCTTATTATTTGCTTTTTCTTCTCCACTTCAGGTTGTTATTTTAGATCCATCACAGATACACAGGCCTGAAGAGAATTACAAGGAATATAATGACTTCATTGTATCCAGAACAGATAAATCTGACAATGATTTTAGGAATTTCAATGTTAATCTTCAGACTGATGTAGTTTACAATACTTATGCTCTAATGCATAAGAATCAGACTCTGGACTTCGTCAAGAGGAAGGTTTGTTTTGAAATAACAAGGATATACTTATTTAGTCACTCTGCATACATGTGTTAACAGAATCCTTACTGACTGAGATTTGCATGGTGTAATTGCACGGTCTTTGTTATTGCCTCAACATTGCTGGTGCATCTTTAACCTGTGAGATTTCCCCCCCAATATCTGTCATGTATCACCACCATTTGTCCATTCTTTCTTTTTACGATCTTGTGTATTAACCTTAAAATTCACTTTCACTTTTGATTTTTCATGTCCTGCAATCTGTTTTTGGTGCACACGAAATCCCCCGAATTGAAATATGTCATTAGCAAAAGCAAATTTTTCTGTTAGTCAAATATCTCCTAATATTTGTAAGTGGAAATTGGTGGGACATCTTGATTGTTTTGGAGGCAATAGAAGAGCAAAAGATACCAGAAAGATGAAGTTATGCAGTGTTAAACCTTTAAGTCCCAATGGTGACCAACATCAATTTTTTCCTAACAATATCCATACATTGTCAAGAGATGTAGTTGTGAGAATTAATGAAATGATCACCAAAGAGAAAATGCCTTGATCATTTATCAAATTCTCTCAACTTATTCTGAAAGGAAATGTATGGAGATCAGTTTGGAGAATTTGTATGTGGATATTTGGGCTTAAAGGGTTAAAACGTATTGTGTGACTTTATTCAGTTACAGCATTTCTCATAACTTTCCTGCATTAATACATTGTAATGTGAGGTCTGAAGCAAAGCTTAAAAAATCTTCAATTGATAGTCAAATTAAACAGGGTGCCCAAATAGGCAAGCATCTAAGAAATCAAAGGTGCAATTTTTGTCCCCACCGAAATCCACCGAATAAAGGGTAATTTGCGTATAAGTGTAAGTGAAGCAAAATAGATACGTATCGCCGCGGTTTTAAACACAATATTTCCTCGAAGTTTTCTTCTCTTTGAAAGTGTAAATTCATGTGAAAGAATTCAGCGTTCACAAAATTAACTTAAGATGAAACAAAGCAAATCGAAAAGTCATAAGAAAGCCAGGATATTACAGTTTGATGGAAAGTAACAGGGATTTATATTGGGAAGGCCAAATAGACAAATGTGCCAATGGCTCCTGACTTTGAAAAGTTACGGGCCATTTCGTCTCAGTATGGGCCATTGAAGTCGTGGAGTGGGCCGGATAAAAAGGAATACGGAAATGATAAGTGCAATTCGTTTTAGTGTTTACTGTATTTTGTGTATTTTCAATGTGCTTTAAGTACAGAGTATTTTTGCAGTTTTTAATACTTATGATATTTTGCAACTGAGGGTTATGGTTTTTTTGGCCATGTTTGTGGTGAATCTTAAGAAACATGGTGTCTGTTTCAAACACTAGTCACCGTCACAAGGTTAGCCACTTTGACTAGAATTTCCTGTGTCTTCGTTACGAGCATGCCTGGAGAGTGTGGAGGGTGCATACTTGTTTTGCCAGGTGGACCTTCAAATTCGTCAGTTGCATCATTGTTGTTGTTGTTGCTGTTGGCTGACTTAACGTTCAAATTCATGCTAAATGAAAACTTGAAAGTTTTCTTTGGCCTTAAAAATCTAATTTAGGAACTATTTCTTCAGAGGCATTACCTCACTAATTCAAATGCAAATGAACTCATTTCGGTCAGAAAGACGAAAACGAAGAGAGAAGTTTGACGGAACCTTGTTTGCGAGCTAAGTGTGAGTAGAGGTCTGGGGACGAAAAGAAACGATCCTGAAAGATCGTCTGTCAGAGTAGCCTTTGTAGCAAGCATTCCAATCGAGTTATTGGGCGAAATTTATAAAGAACTCGTGTGGAAAAACTTGCTACGCAGGCTACTATCGAAGAAGCAGAGGGCACACAGGTTGATTTTTCAGTTTTTTATTTTGGTAACACAAATTTAATAGACAGATTGAAGTGCTTATCACCTTATTATGTGACCAGGGTGCATAGTCACATTTCTAAATTTATGTGCCATATGTACATGGCACACGGCCTTCTCAATTCCTGAAACTGTTTGACTTCCAGTCTGTTTTTCTGGCATTCTAAACATTCTACTTAATTAAATTGTTAAAATATTTTACGAAGTTAAAATAATTTACTAGTTGAGCGATTGCATTTCCTAATATGATATAGAGTAGCACGAAAGCTTCGAATTATTGATTTGCTTAAGTTCACCCATTTGCCCCTGAACCGCCCGTAACCGCCCGTGCGGATCCACGTCCTTTCTACCCTTTGTGACGTCATCAGTTTTAACGTTCAAGGACAACTTTCTTCGGTAACTTGTGTAGAGTGAAGAGATCTTTCAAACCATACCAGAATGACATGACATTGACTCGAAAATCTCCATGGAAATCTTGTTCCATTGTTCACCTACCTTTGCTTTCACCTAATCCTAAGATCCTAAAAGCTTTCCTAAAAACTCTTCCCACCAAAATGAAGCCTACTAAATGCCCAGCAAGAGAAAAAAAAAATGAGGCAAGAAAAGCGAAAAAAGAAGGGAGGAGAGAAAGCGAAAAGTAAAAGTCAAGACTCGAATCGAAATTTTGCTTTCTGCGCATTCCCGAACTTCGCAAGCTGATATTTTGCATCTGGATCAGAAGGCCGCGAAGTGTATGACCTGTAAACCGGTTTGTGGTAAGTTTTAGCTCTTTATAGCACGACAGTGACCAGAAAACCACTCGACTAGCTTCAAAACGCGTTTTTCGGCAAAATCTCCAGGAGCGAATGGGTTAAATTACCCTTGTATTTTGGAAACAATATGCTAACACTTCAGTTTAGAGTCAAAGGACGCGACATGCATCGGCATCCTTTGTGAGCGTGCAAATAGTCATGGGACCTGCAATTTTATGGGGGGGCAAATATATAGGTGGAATTGTGTAATGTCAAAATTCAAAATTAAGAGGATGGATCAACACTAGCTGTTTGTTTTAGATAACAACTCTGATATAATATTATTTTGTTGATTAAAGGAAATAAAGGGAGATGTGTGTGACTGCGAGATGTGGTTCGCAAGTCCAACCCACAAAAATGGCCCTTGCTCGCCAACGAGTCCTCAGTAGCTCAGAGGTCAGAGCATCTAGAACACGGAGGGTCGTGGGTTCGAATCCCATCTGGGGCTCAGATTTTTTCTGTGTCCTCTTATGGTTGATTCTTTACATCTCCCTTTATTTCCTTTATAATATTAATATCAGTGGCATAGGTTGATTTTGTTGATTACATTGTTAAAGGCAGAAAAATGGTGCCCGCTAAACAAGCATAAAATGACAATTCTGGAAGCTGTCCATCTGTTGGATGCATTGATTGATGAGAGTGACCCAGACACTGACTTGCCAAACTCAGTTCATGCCTTCCAAACAGCTGAACGTATTCGTGCTGACCATCCAGATGAGGATTGGTTTCACTTAACAGGCCTCATTCATGACTTGGGTAAAGTCATGGCATTATGGGGAGAGCCACAGTATTGTGTTGTTGGAGATACGTTCCCTGTTGGCTGCAGATTTTCTCAAGAGATAGTCTTTCCAGAGACCTTCAAAGCCAATCCAGATACCCAGGTGCCAGAGTATAGGTATGTATGTGATACACGAGAGATCAATACTTTTATACTCTTGTTATATTAATGGTTTAAGTAATAATGATAATAATAATAATAGTAATAATAGTGATAATAATGATAATAATGATAATAATGATAATAATGATAATAATGATAGCCTGCAAAAAAGAGCTGTAATCAGTTCTTTGCTCCTGGTGGCCAGGAACATTTTGTCAGGAGGGATGTCTGCACCTCATGCGCATCAACAACAACAGCAATTTCAAACTACTGATGTAAATCAATGTTTACATAATAAATCCAGTAGTCATGGGGTTCCAAATGTAAATTTGTTTGATTTTATATTTCTCCTGGTTGATTATGGTAAAGTTTTGTGTTCTCTGGCGAACAATCTCCAGCAAAACTCAAATGCTCCTGCTATAAAGAAAGAATACAGTCCTCAAAAATCATTGAACTGATTTGCAGTAGATTTATCACATTTACATTTGATCTATGTGACCAGTTTTCTTTTGTCTGTGATTTGTAAACAATAGCTAAAACAATGTAACTACTCTGTCAACCAAACAGAGCTCCCAGCAAGATTCTGATGATTTACATTTACATCATTTCTGTTGCCGTGGCGCAGATGTCGCTCCTGGTGAAACAAGTCCCTAGCGGGGAAGAGCAAGGAGAGACATCTGTTTTTGCAGGCTATGATGATGATGATAATAATAATAATAATAATAACAATAATATCCTTATAATAATGGTAAATATCAGTAATAATTCACCTAAATAGAGAAGTATCAATAAACTGCCATATATGGGCTAAACGGGTATGCGTCACTGTGATGGGTATGATTTTCATGCAGTCTAGTCTGGGATTGGATGTAGTAATCAGAGAGTGGGATTCTAGAATAGGAGTTTCCAGGAAACTTGAAGTTTTTAATCTAGACTAAGGAAAGAAGGAAGTGACAGTGAACACTATGAAAACAACAAATTTAAGTTTAATCGCAATTTTAGTCTGCACTGTAGCTTAGGGTAGAAAAGTTTAGCTGACCTAGGATGGGCTAATGATTCCTGGGTCCTAGTAGCAGATCTTCTCCCACCCTGTGCCGATCGATGGCCACGATCTTCATTCAAATAGATAAGGAAGACGAAAGCTTAGGAAGTTAGTAAATAAGTCAAGTGTCAAACAAATCTGACGGTTTTTAAAGCTTGCCCCTCTTACATGTTTCATAAATAGATGTAAGCTCTCTTTTCTCGTTTAAACTCCAAGCAGCCCATATTTAAAGACAGCTTTTTTTGTCACGAGTGATTTTTCTACACTAGCTGTGAGAAAATAAAAAACCAAGAAAATGGTGATTCAGTTACAGCAGATTTTCTAAGTTATGTTTCTGCTCTTATGAGGTGGTAGAATGTAGTTGAAATGCAGCTAAACCAGAGGCATTGCTGGCCATCTTGTCTTTCATCTAAAATTAATGGGGTCACTCAAATGGCTTTGCAGATTTGCAGCTCTTCTCTGTTGAGGTTGACAGGGCACACTTTATGTTGCTTGTGCTCGTGAAGTGTTCTACCCCTACCCCGCTCACCTGCCCGTCCTCCCTTAGTAAGTATATGGTAAGTATACTTAGGTTCCAATCCGCTGGTTAGCAGTTTGTAAGGTTGAGGGTGGATGTCACTTACAGGGCTGTCATGGTTATGTACTGCACTTGGCTACAGTTATTTTTTCTGTCAGGCTCTTAAGCACCCACCCCCACCCTCCCCCACCATCTTTGCTGGTCAGTTTAGTGGCTTTTATAAAGCTGGAGACACTCTTGCTCATCATTGAAGAAAAATGACTATAGAATAAGTTAATGGAACAAGTGATGAGACATATCTGTGACAACCCTGCCTTTGCCTTTAATTTTAAAACGTGATTGCTGAAAATATTTCAGAAACATATGTATAACTTATCTGTTTTCAGTATTTCTATTTAATTTAACATACAACCTTCTGTTGACTAAACTTACAAATTACAGGCTTTGAAAAATTATCTTTCAGCTATCAATGTTGTTCTTCTCTTTTTCAAATTGTGTATCTAAAATAAAGCAGGTTTATCTTTCTTTTGCAGTTCAAAATATGGCATCTATAAACCCAACTGTGGCCTTGAGAATGTGAAAATGTCTTGGGGACATGATGGTAGGTATTTCTTATCTGAGTACAACTTTACCTTCATTCACTACTCAATTTTAATTGAGGTGAAAACATTGGATATAATTATAGAGGATATTACATGTATAGCCACGCGGGAGATGCAGAATTTCTCTTCGAGTGGTGAAAAATATTTCACCAGTGAGCATAGCGAATTTATGAGTGATATATTTTTCACTCATGTATGTTGAGTAGAAGCAAATTCTCCCAGGGAAACGCAATTTTGACAGACTTGCCAAAATGCAAAGTCACTAATGTTGCCAGCGCATGAATGAAATATTGAATGCTGACTGCAAAGAGAAGTTAGTATGAGATGATGTCTCAAGAGGTGTTGCACCATCAAGTCTTCTTTTCTATATTAATTAATAAGTGCAAGTTCATTGTGAGTGTATTTACAGATGTACATGCGAGCTTTATAGCAGTAATATTCTATTTTTGGAACTCAAATGCAAACAACAACAACAACAACAATCTTTATTGTGCTCTTGATACAAAAAGTGTTAAGACATTAAAAGGAAATAATAATTGTGAAAAAAAAAAGAGTACCCAGCCACTCAGCAAAAGCAAGAGCTAATCGCGCTGAGTGGCTAGGCCATGCGAAAAAAGTAACACAACGAAAAGAGGCAAAAAGTAAGAGATTTCAACGCAAAATCAAAAACGCGTCCATCTTGCTTGCTGACCGCTGACTGCTGACCACAAAGGCTAGGGTCACTAATCTTAACTAACCTTAGCATTTACGTTTGCAATTTGTTTGATTTTTGTAAAAAATTGTTTTTAATGTGTTATGCTTACAAAAGTGTTTTTTATTTTGCAGAATACATGTACCATGTCCTTACTGGAAACAACTGTAAGCTTCCCAAAGAGGTAAAACACTATGTTTTAACCAAAGACAGCATTAATTTCGGATCCTTGATTTTCTGATGTTTGCCTTAATACATTGACACATTGTGTGGTTCCAGAAAATATCCATACCCCCCCCATGGAGGGTCACGGAATTTCCTAGGGGTAGGGGGGTCTAAAAGAGACAAATTTCTGAAGGGGAGGGGGGTACATAAAGAGTTTTTCTTTCCAGAGGGTTTGAAATGCGATCGAATGAACACTTACGTATTTTTCCAATTGATTCGGGGTAGCCAAGAAAAACCAAAAGTTCTATCCGTGGAAATAGACGTAGGATTCCTTGTCATATATTTTCTATTATTATCCCGGCGCCAGATGACACGTACAGCTCCAAGGCACACCTCTGAGCACGTTCGACGTCGAGTCAAACAATTTCCCGCGAATTTCAAAGCTTCAATAACTAGATTATCGCATAGTTTTATCGTTTTCTGTGTAGTTACGAGTTTGGAAACGTTAGCAAAGTCGATACGATGCCATTTGTTTTAAGCATAATTTTTTTGTAACCGTGAACAGCGATGAGAGACGGCGAAGATTTCATTTCGTTGTTTAGTTACCGGAATGAACTTGAAAAGTACGTTTTACACATGAAATTAAAAAAAGTTAAAAAAAACTGTAAGGCGCGAAATTTACTATCATTTACAAACTACAGAGATAAAGCGTACAACTTTATTGAAGTATTCCTGTTGAAAGACGAACTTAAGTTTTTAAAAAATATGTTGCGTGACGGATTATGATTCCCGCTGATAAGCGAAGTCACTTCACGGCTCCACACAGGAAAACAACATTTGTTAGCAGTACTGTTCGCACATTATACTACATGTAGATAAAATTACACCTGCAAAGTACAAAAAATATCATGGAGATTAGCATCGAGTCAATTCCTGAGTTTTGCTTTGACAGCAAAAACAAGAATGATGTAATATTATGGTCATTTCGTGTTTAAAGTAATTCGATACGTTGTTTCGTCTATGCATAAATTACAAACTTCGACTAGGTTACAAAACGTTGATGATACCGTCAACTTTCAGTACTTTCTTAGATATTTTTTGAATGAAATCTTCTGTCAATTAAGCAGACGAAAGGTCAGCTGCCAGAACTATAGTGTTAATAAGCTCAGTTGTTAGAGTTTGAACATTTCAAAATAGAGGAAGCGAGAGGTGCGTCTATTCATACGTCTAGAATTTTCCACGGTCATTTTTAAGAAAATTAAATCTCATAGCCTCCTCCAGCAATTTTGTACCTTACCTAGCGAATATCTCCATAAATAATGTTCCATGAAATAGCAAGTGTGGTATGGCCAAATCGCTTACGTGAAAATTATGCCGCTTTACGTCTTCATCTGAATTGTAACTATAATCGCCTGCGGCTAAATCTTATTTCGGCACTAAGTAGACCAAAATAAATCAATGAATTCTTTTTATTTGTGGATTTGGAATTTCCTAGGGGTAGGGGCGACCAAGTGAAAAAATCATGGAAATTCCAGGGGGTAGGGGGGAGCAACCTGAAGCCCTCTGGAACGGAAAATCCGGGGGGGTGGGGGCTCAAACTGTAAACAACCCTCCGTGGGGGGGGGTATGGATATTTTCTGGAACTACACATTCCACATCTAAACCTTGAAGTATGTTAGTGCCTCATTCATGGGTTAATAGTTGCAATGTGGTGCCATTTTGCTTATTAGAGTACTATTTTGCTCTGTGCTGCACTGCATTGATTTGTAGAGCATAGGTCCTTTGTCTTAAGTGTGTGACATAAAAAAGAAAAAATTAATTAAGCTAACAATAATTGCCCCGTGACACACACGGTCATGGTTCACATGGGCCTTGAAAATTCCTTGAAAAAGCATCATGTCCTTGAAAAGTCCTTGAAAATTGGAAATTATTTTGTAGGATATCTTTAAAAAGTCCTTGAATTTTCCCCAGCAGTCCTTGAACATTTTTGAAAGCTCCTTGAATGAAAATAGCCTTCATCAAAAAAAAGTATTTTGTGCAAAGGAAAGACTTGAAAGCACAGCAATATGTAAAATGTTAATTTTCTTAGTGATCATGAAATTCTGTTCACATTTTTGTTTTGGTATTCCCGCCATAATTTATTTGTCATTTTTTGAAATACCCTAATGTAGGAACCATGCCTTCCTGGGGAAGGTATTGCAATCATTGCAATACGTGAACCTCCCTCCACCTACGCATTCGGAAGTACGGAAATTTCAATATTGTTTTGAATAAGAATGATGATGGTAATGCATTCAAAAAGGCAGAAGGGTCAGTGTCTGTGCATTAAGAAGCGGGAACTTACGGAGATTGAGGAAATGAAAAAGAAAAAGGCAAGAGTAGATTCTGATATATGATTGAAACACCAGATGAACTTTGCTTGAAAGCAGAAGCCACAGACAAAATAACTTTTGTCACACTAGCCAATTCACCTAGAAAAACTGACTGCCACTTAGAAAATGCAAGAATTAGCTAACTAGGATGCAAACATTAATGCCAGCTTGCAAAAGTTCAAACAATAGTCTAGTCAGTTTGTGATTGTATTAGACACAATCTGAACATTTTCCACAGGTTTGTAATTTTATTTCATGTCATTCTATGTTAAATTACGGGGAAAAGAAGTCCTCAAAAAATGATTTTGGTCCTTGAAAAGTCCTTGATTTTTTCCTCAAAAATTCTGTGTGAACCATGACATTACAGTTAGTCTGCTTGTGTTCCATTTTACCTGACTGCACTGCTCAGTATCATTGGGAAGCTTTATAAGCAACAACGATGGTGACGGTAACGAAAACGTTACTGAAACAGTAAATGTGTGCTGCTTCAGACTTTATCTTGCTCATTCCATCTTGTTCAATTCATCAAATGTTGGCTATTTTTTCTGGAGTTTAATTTTAAAACATTTTATCAAAGTTTAATGAAAGAAAAAGAAAGGTGGTGTCTTGTGTTCAAATCCTGGAGGCAAAAAATGTGAACTTAGGCATTTTCACGTCGTAGTCATGCAATGATGGCCAATCTGATAATGGCTTTGGAAACCTTGAGTTATAATGTGCTCTTCCACTAATGAATGCTAGAAAACGTTTGTCTCTTGTTTTCTCCTGACCCAACTGATTTTTCCAGGGTCTTCTCTGAGGATCGTTATCTATGTTTACCTTAATTCTTAATCCTTTTTGGTCAAATTTGTACATGTATTTTTCATATTAATATTGAAAAGCAACTAACATTCTATTTATTTTTATGTACTACCTGCTGTAGGCGTTGTATATGATCAGGTTTCATTCATTTTACCCCTGGCACTGCAGTGGAGACTATGATTATCTGTGCAATGATGAAGATAAAGAAATACTAAAGTGGGTTAAAGAATTCAAGTACGTATTGCCTTAAAAGTGATAGGCCACTTGTTAATATATCATAAATGTATGTTATTTTAATAATACTGACTGTTTCGGATTGTTTTTTCTCTGCATGTATACATGAGTCAACTTCTTAACAGCTCTTATAGGAGTCCAGTCATTTGTATACAAATACAACAGGGTATAAACCAAGTTTACTTACTTTGTTCTTTGTATTCAGGAGCCTGTATCTCATTTTTTTGAGAATTAATCTTTAAGGATCCCTAATACCACAGAGAATGCTAAGTTCTAGTGCAAGCTTCCTCATACGCTCTACACTGAATTCCATTGTGTCTTTCTTACAAATTAAAAGATAAGACTTAAACAGTCATTGTGATGAACTACAAATACACTGATAGCCTGACTGTTAAATGATCAATGGAAAAGACTTTAAGGCAAAACTGATTATTCTATTTACAATAAGCATGGCTGAGGAGTTGATTGGGCTCTGGAGGAAGGAGAATGAGTCCAGTTACTGGTAAATTAGGATATGAATTTAGCTAGGGGGCTGTGGATTGCAATTCCAACATACTACAGTTGGGGCGGGGGGGATGGTCCTCAAATCTGAATTTTAAGTGAAATGTTCTATTCTGGGATTTTTGAAGGTAGGAAAATTTGTGTACAGTTGAACCTCTCTACAACAGCCACCTTGAGGACAGAAGAAAGTGGCCATTGTAGAGAGGTTTGAAACAAGAGTCAGTGCATGGATTTTTTTGTCCCCCGGGACAAAAAAAGTGGCCTTTGTTTACAGGTGGCTGTTAGCAGAGGTTCGACTGTACAATATATTTGAAGTGCCCACATATTCCAGCATGTACACTTAAATAACATGCGAATGAAGTACAACCAAACTTGTTTTGCTTTCTGGAAAGTTTTAAGGCTCGGAAATTTGGCATTTAATTTATTTAAATTTTTTTGGGGGGGCGGGGGGTGGGTAGGAGAGGAGAGTTAGTTATTGGTTCAGTGTTTTTTGATTCTCTTTGGAAGCCCTAGGCATATTTTTGGGTTTTGAGTTTTGTCCCCATTCAATCATCACCATCACTTGAAATCCAGAGTGCCCCCTCCCCCATAGCACAGCCTGGCGTACAGTGACTATGGTGTATTGAAATATCTCAGCCTTGTGTTGTGGAGCTAGATTGTTGGTATTGTCATAAATCATTGATAAATAACCCATTATTTTGTAGTAAGTATGACCTGTATTCCAAGTCTGATGCAGTACCTGATGTCAAAGCTTTGACTCCTTATTATGAAGAACTGATTGCCAAGTATTGTCCTGGAGAACTGTGCTGGTGAAATAAAGGATATGATTAGAAATAATTCATTTGCCTTTTGGTGGTTTAGTCGTAGTATTTTAAATGAGTAATATAGCATTGTAATTTTATGTGAGGGCTCAATTGTTCAAAGTCCAATAAGCCCTAACCAAGGGTAAAATTTCAATCTCGATTTTTTTTCTTTAATTGTTCACAGTACTAGCCTTTTCTCACATAATTTCCTCTATTCTTTTCAAGCATCAATCACCAAATTGTAGACAAAATAAATTAACCTGAGTTTGCGTTTTAGTTTTTTATATTCAAATTCAAATTTCACACTAACCCTGGGTCTTAACCCAGCTTTGAACAATCTGGCCCAGGTCATGAAGCAGATATTTGACAAATTGTTAGGGTTGGAATAATCATGAGAAAGTTTGAAAGTATGCAATTTCACTTATTAGTGAAGTGCAAAACCTTTCTTGTGAAAATAAGTTATATTTGCATGAGTATGAAAAATCATTTTCAGGTCAAAGGCTTAGCAGATAACCTCGTTTTGATACAGAGGCCCAAGGGAACTTGGAAATGGCCTATTAAGCTTAATCTTGCTAAATAAATGTATGCTGTAGAAAAGGTAGATTATGCATAAATTTCGTGAAAATATTCATTGATACTTAGAGAGCTTTAATGTGACCATACTGGCAAATTTAAACTGTATATATTTCTAGGCCATTTTCAGCTGCAAAGGTCGGTATAACTGTGCCTCGTGAAAACTGGCCAGCCTGGGCCAGTGGCGTGCTGGTAAAAGGCTCCCCTGTAACGTTATTTGTAGCATGGTTTTTTGAAGATGATTTAAGCCTAGAGAACTGATTGTCATAATGTAGAGATTCAGTTAGGTCTAACTTTGTTTAACTTATTCAAACTTTTATGATCCTGCAGAGGGAGATGACTCTTGTATTATTAGGGACCTTAAGATTTGAGGATAGCGACGGCCGGCAAAACTTTGCTTAAAAAGTGAATTCGCGGTTTTTCAGTGTTCAATGTGATTATTGCTGCGAAGCCACCATCTTGCTTACTTTGTTGAATGTATGCCATCTCTCCTGAATTTGACTTCCTAAGAACCTTATTCAAGTTAAGAAGAGAAAGAAAATTCTGTCCTTACTTGTTTATGTCCTCTATAAAACATGAAATTAGACATTTTCACGTCATTGTCGTGGAAAAATGGCAAAGAAATGTACCAAAAAGGTGTGAAGCACTTGCAAAGTTGTTGTTTTTCTTATTAAACTTATTGCTTTATTTATGTTCTCGTTCCTGTTGCTGTTGTCTGATCTTAGGGTCCCTATTCTTTTTTGTACTAATATTTGATTAGATCCTCCTAGCCTTACTGTACAGTTAATTACGTCTCCTAAGAGGAGTGTAGATAGGTATATACATAAGTCTATATATATGGAAATTGACACATGATGATCTAATTTAAAAGAAATATTAGTTCGGTGTGTCATTATTTACGTCAATTTGCAGTTAGGGTCTTGGATGCTGGTTTTTACAATAAAGAATATCAAGAAAACAGTTACCTTAGCGTTGTTGTGTAATAAAATTATCAGAACCACGGGGTGTTCTTAGAAATGCTTAAGAAACTTCATAGGTGTTCACGATTTGTATTCTGTTCGTTCTTTAATCCAGTGGTAATAAAACTAATGTGACATTTATATACCAGCACTGCGGTGAAATGTGACAAGCCTGATCTTACTTTAAAAACAAATACACTCCCATTCTACAGATGTGCAAACACTTTTTCGGGTGGAAGGAGATACACACAACTGACTGGCAATTTCGGTTTTATGGTTGCAGTGGATCAAGAATGTATTAAAAGTCTTCAATGAAATTTTTGCATAGCACATGAGAGATAATGTTATTACGCTGGTACAATAATTTACAGGATGTGCTCAAGGTCGATATTATTTATCTACAAAATAATAGCTGGTGGTTTTAACTTTTCATAAACATTATCTCCAACCACAGTTACAAGGTTGTAAGCGAATTGGCAATTTTTGGTGAAAGTTGTCTGAAGACTAAATCTAATTTGCAGCTCCATTTTCTACCCTCTATAGGAGAACCTCTTTTTAAGGTCCCCTTGAAATTTTTAGTGTTAAGATAATTAATGGTGTTAATTGACCATGTAACCTGTGAACAGAGTATGATAAAGCGCCAGTAGACATGGAGCGGGGCAGAAGCGAAGATGAAGGGAATGGGAAGGGGTAGAGTTTCTGTGCCACACGACATGCCACACCCTTCTTCCCTAGTACATGTTCACAGGCTACTTAATTAAATTCATAGTTGTAAATACTTCCAATGGAACTAACTCCCGTTATTAATGTAGACCATTATAATGTAGAGAGGCTAAAGCCTTCTATTTGCAGTAAGATGTTCGTGTAGGCAGTACACTAACCCCAGTAGCTCTCAGTGTCACTGCAGTTTGGACAGGGGACAGTCTCCAAAAACATATAGACCCATATAGCAATGGCAAGAAGTATCAACTGCTCTAAAAGATTCCACTTTCATTGATGCTACCATTTCATTAAGGATAAAATATTAGGCATTTTTGACATTTGGCTATGGGTTAAAAATACCATCAGTAGATAATACCTCCCTTCTTCCTTTAATTTTAGTAGGTATCTGGCACCTTACCAAGTTCATGTTTTAAGGATTTCAGACGTTTTCCGAGTGACGTGTTATATATGTCAAAAGTAACTCACGTTCCACCTGCGTGGGTGGCGGATTTTTGGTGTGTTTTTCTGTGTGTCTGATAGACACCCGCGCAAGAGGTCAAACGAGAAAACGCGCGACGTCAATTGACAAAACCATGAGGAAGGGGGCCCGGGTGAGGAGGACAGAGAACAACTGCCGGTTATTCCCTCGTAGTTTTGTTTTTCGTCCTCAGTTCACCTTTCGTGCGGCTGAATCTCTTTAAATTTAAGAACCGCGAACGAAAAAACACACAAAAACCCGCTAGCTACGCAGGCTACAGTATCAAAAGCTTCTGAATGAAAAATTCTACTAACAGGGGTGCCCTAGGAAGCACCCACCCTGCCTTGCACATCTCTCATAATGCTCCTTATTTCTCCCCCAAATTTTGCATAACTCTTTTTTACATTTCATTTCTCCTGTATATTACGGGCGTCTGGAAAAACCGGAAACCGGAATCCGGAATAGGAACGGGAATGGGAACAGGAACCGGAACCGGAACCGGAAACAGCAACGGAACAGAAACAGCAATGTGAAGGGGAACCGATACAAGAACAGGGATATCATTTACTTTAAATTATTTTAATTCGAATTCAATTTATACAAAAAATAAGAACACTACTCTGGTATCATGCTCCCCCCCGAATCTCTTTATAATACGGCAGCAAGGAGGTAGAAAAAGCCGCAAGTTAAATAAGTAAAGCAACAGCTTTGCGAGTGCATCGTATCGCGCTTTCTGTCAAATTCTTCACCGCGTATGCACAACTATGATGTAAATGATCAAATCTTAAGTTCTCTTAAGAACGTGAACGACAGGCAATAAATTTTATTGTGTCTTTCTGAGCTCGGACGCGGTCTCCAGCTTCATTTCCCAACCTTTAAAAGACTGGGCAATTTGGAATTAATGAGAAATAGTTTGAATTAAGACCCGAATTCAGTTTCTCAGTGGCGTTTTCGCTGGCGTTGCCGTCGTCAGATCTTAAGGTTCCTTCTGTCTCTCACAGGAAGGTGGTTATCACATGTTAATATTATTTGTCAGACCATGTGTATACGAGACACCCATCGGAGACGTTTATTGGGCTGCCATACACCTCAGGTTTGCTCCATAGATATATTGTACGGTGCTAAATTGGGAAGTTAACCAGAGATAGATAGTCCACAGCTTAAAAAGGGTATTAACATGTACTTCCTCCCCCTCCCCCCCCAAAACCCATCTCAGCGGCCAGTACTTCATCTACTTCAACCGCGTGCAATAGGGACCTTAATAAGCAAGCAGAACGTTGACGTCCAGGACATTAAAAATGGAAACTGGAAGTGGATGTTTTCTGTCTTTAGGTGCTCTGACTCAACAAATTCGCACACTGGAAGGCAAGAGGAAGAATTCAGATTCGTTGTGTGAGACAGAAGCGTTCCATCAAGCGACGGTCAGCGTTCTCGTTGCTTAAGTTCGCTATTATGTTTGACACGAAAACACAATGTGTCATAGGCTAAAGATAAAGAAAGGTTAATTAGATTAACATTTCAAGGGTGTTTTCTTGTTTCTTTAATTATTTCTCTGGCTTTTTATTTATATCACGATTATATCTTTTTCTTTTCATATTCTATACACTGTTTATATTTCCGTTCCTATTCCGGTTCCTATTCTATTTTTCCCTTATTTTTCGTATATAATCTGAACAGGAATTAAATCCAGATTAACTTAAATTAAGGTAAATGTTGTCCCTGTTTTTATATAGGTTTCTCTTCCCATTCCGGTTCCTATTCCGGTTCCGGTTCCGGTTCCTGTTCCTGTTCCTATTCCCGTTCCTATTCCGGATTCCGGATTCCGGATTCCGGATTCCCGCTTTTCCAGACGCCCGTATATTACAGCCGTTCCAAGAGAAGTTGAAAACAACGCTTAATTATGAAGCTGGCGCATACTCTCGGCCTCCAGCGGTTAAAGAGAAATGTAAGTCGGTCGGTTAAGGTTTTTCGGGGTTTAAATACGTTTTGCCTCAGCCTTAGACTTTCCACCATTCAAGCGGTGTGAAAGCAATCTAGGTTTGGGAATTTAGAGACTTAAAAGAAACTTCTCTCTCCTCACCACCCTCCCGCCCCGCCCCCACCTGCACCGATTAGTTCCATCGTTCCCATGTTGCAGTTTGCGCCGCGTGTTTATTTTTTCGCTGATCTTGCTTTTGGATTCTGCTGGGCACAAGGGAATTTACACCGGTTCGACTGCACGTTGTCGTCCTCGTAAGTACATTTTTTAGTTTTGATACTTAAATGATACCTGACGTTGTAAATTATTCATCCCGGTTTGGAAACAATTGATTTGAGAATCCGTTCAGAGGTTCTGCATTGTGGTAGCTTGTCATGTTGGTTATATTAAGGGTTTCTTTTTTTCACTTATTGTTCAAAGGTACGTGCCGTGCTTGTACGCGGGAACGAAGAATAAGTTCGTGAACGATTGTTTTAAAGGTTGATTTTGTGAGGAGTATTCCCGTTCGTACTTATCTTTTCAGTGAGTTAACTCGCGCGGTCTTCAACTCTAATTCGACCAACACATTTTGTACACAAAGTCGAACTGATTGACCCTGATCTCAAACTACAATTTTGTAGATTTCGTGACAATCTGTGAGAGTTCATCTAATCAATATTAGCTTAAAACGTATGTTTGTTTGTTATAATTGCTTAAACTGAAAGAGATGTGGAAGTTACGGGGTTGAAAAACATTACATCTTTTAGTAGTGCATGTATTTTAACAGCAAGTCGACCTTGCTCAGTCTGCAGAGCTGAGCTAGAGCTGGTTTTGTACGTACACGTGTTATAGTATGCTTTATGTCAGGGACTGGGCCCGAGTTTGGTGTCTCTTTGGGCCCGCCATCTTGCTACTTGTGTGTATTAAAAGGTTGTGTTCATCTATCCGTTCTCTCGTGTCACATATCATAGTTTATCCAGGATATCTTAACATGGTGGCAGCGGTGGGATGATTCTACACGCCGAGTGACGTTTTGACTCATAAAACATTGAGGTGAACCCGATGAACCAGGATTACTAAGTCAACCATTCGTAGCGTGCAGCCGAGTATCATCGCAATTCTACCGGCCGACACAGTTTTCTCACAAACATGGGCGAGCTTTCGGGAATTAAGCCGCCTCAGATGGAATGGAATGACTCTGACTTACCCATGGCATTTAAAAGCTTCAAACAATATTGCCAGCTAGTCTTTGATGGGCCTTTGAACGCGAAAGAGGACAAAGTCAAGGCAACCTATATTCTGCTCTGGATCGGCGAAGAGGGCCGGAAAATCTTTAACTCTTTTGACTTGACCGCTGATGAGAAAGCGAAACCTGACGCAATTTTTGACAAGTTTGCAACATATCTGGAACCTAAGTCAAATTTTCGGATTGCAAGATACCAACTACAAGGCTTCAAACAAGCTGATGATGAAAGTGTAGATTCGTTCATGGCCAGGTGCAAAATACAAGCCCAGAAATGCCGATTCAGTGACGCCGAACTAGAGGAGCGGTTAATTGAGCAATTAATTATTGGTACTCGCGAAAGAAAGATACAAGAAGTCCTCTTAGGAAAAGATGATAAGTTAAAGCTTGACAAAGCCATGGACATTGCCCGGACAAGGGAAGCTACGGTAAATGATATGAAATCCCTTGACCAACAAGGTGCGTCAGCACCCGCTCGTTCTCATGACACTAACGTAGATGCTATCAGACAGAATTCCAACCTCAGATGTGGAAAATGTGGTCTCAGCCATGAAAAAAAGTGCCCAGCTCAAGGTACAAGGTGTAGAAAGTGTAACCAGTGGAACCACTGGGAACAAGTGTGCAGAAATAAACAAGCACAGGATCGGAAAGCTAAACCTTCACTCCGGAAGCAGCCTGGGGGCTGGATACCGCACGCCAAGTCAAGTCAGAACAAGATACACACAGTTGAGGAGACAAATTCAGACTCTGATGAGTTGTGTTTCGAGACAATTAAAATTGACAGTTCCAATGTTACTCCAGTAAAAGATGAAGCTTTTGCAAAGCTCCAAGTAAAGTTGCCTAATGTTGATCATCCTAACCCTGTGCTCAAAGTGAAAGTAGATACTGGCGCCCAGGGAAATATTCTGCCTTTGCGAATTTATCGGAACATGTTTCCACACCATGTGGGTGAAAATGGCCTTCCCACGGAGACAACACCGAGTCAGACCAAACTGACTGCATACAATGGCACCCAAATACCCCAGCATGGAGTATGTTCTATCAGGTGCTCTTATGGTGACAAAGCAACTGATGCAATGTTTTATGTTGCTGATGTCACCGGCCCCGCTATTTGTGGCCTACCCACCTGTTGCCAACTTAACCTGGTGGAGTTACACTGTGCAGTAGGCACATGTTCTAGCAAAGTGCCTCTCCCAGCAGTTAAGGATAAAGGTGACCTCCAAGCTTTGTACCCTGACCGTTTTGATGGCATTGGTAAATTTGAAGGGGAATACCACATTGTCACTGACCCGGATGTGCCACCTGTAGTTCATGCACCACGGAAGTGCCCAATACACATCAAGGATGATATTAAAAGGGAGCTTGATGAAATGGTCCATCTTGGAGTCATTAAACCTGTGACCGAGCCCACAGACTGGGTTTCAAGTGTGGCTTACTCCCAAAAGTCAAATGGACGATGGCGCGTATGCCTTGACCCTAAAGATCTTAACCAAGCTGTCAAGAGAAGCCATCATCATACACCTACCCTAGAGGAAATCACCCACAAGTTCAAAGGAAGCACAGTATTTTCAAAACTGGATGCCCGTCATGGTTATTGGTCCGTAGTGCTCGATAAAGAATCCTCTTACCTTACCACCTTTAACAGCCCGTTTGGTAGATTTAGATTTACTCGTCTTCCCTTTGGACTCTGTGTTAGTCAGGATATTTTCCAACAGAAGATGGATTTTATCCTTGAGAAATGCCCAGGAACAGTTGGCATTGCTGACGACATTGCAGTTCATGGTCCTACCGAGGAAGAACATGATGCCAATTTGCACAACCTGATGCTAGTCGCGCGGGAGCATGGACTTGTCTTCAACCTAGACAAATGTATTATTAAAGAAGAACTGATAACATTCTTTGGAATGTTATTTGATACTGAAGGAGTGCACCCTGACCCAGAAAAGGTGGAAGCTATCCGAGCCATCCAGGTCCCACAGGATGCCCAAGAACTCCAGTCTTTCCTTGGTATAGCAACATACATGGCCCCTTTCATTCCAAATCTGTCTGCTCTGTCTGAGCCTCTGAGGAACTTGCTTAAGAAAGGCAGTGACTTCCACTGGTCTCCTTCCCACAGTACAGCTTTTGAGAAAATCAAGCAGTCAATCTGCCGTCAAGTCTCCCTTACGTATTTTGATCCTAAGAAGGACACAATCCTCCAGGTTGATGCCTCCCTTAGGGGACTCGGGAGTGCGTTAGTGCAAGAAGGCAAGGTTGTTGCTTTCGCATCTAGAGCACTCACGGACACGGAAAAACGATATGCAACTATTGAGCGTGAGATGCTTGCTGTTGTTGTTGCTTGTGAGAAATTTCACTCCTACTTGTTTGGCAAGAGGTTCATGGTTGAGTCAGATCACAAACCTCTTGAGATGATTCATTTGAAGAATCTTACAGCTGCTCCTCCAAGACTCCAGAGAATGTTACTCAGAATACAAGGATATGACTTCACTATCAAGTACAAACCTGGCACAGAAATGCTTCTTGCTGACCCAATGTCAAGACTAAACCCTCTACCAAATGAAGAGTCACTGGACCTTCAGAAAGTATGCCTAGTGCGATTCTCTGATGATAAGTTGAATGCCTTGAGGCGAGACACGTCCTGTGATCCTGAACTTTCAGCCCTACGAGAAATTATCTACTCTGGCTGGCCTGAAAAACAGAAACAAGTTCCAGTGCCATTGAGGAAGTTCTGGGCCTACCGTGACGAGTTATCTATTGAAAACGGTCTAGTACTCAAGGGAGAAAGAGTGATTATTCCGGAATCACAAAGAGATGATATCTTAGAGAAGATACATCAGGCTCACCAAGGTGTTGCGAAGTGTCAGCTACGAGCAAAATCCTGTGTATTTTGGCCCAATATTAACAAGGACATTGAAGCTAAAGTCCAGAAGTGTGAAATTTGTCAAGAAAGCCAAACCACACAAACCAAAGAAACACTGGAACCACATGAAGTACCTACTAGACCATGGCAAGTAGTTGGTACTGATCTATTCACATGGCATGGGGACGAATATCTGCTTATGTGTGATTATTACTCCAAGTTCCCCATCATCAAGAAAATACCAAGTGGACAATCCACTGGACAAACAGTTGTAAGGCTTACAAAGTGCGTGATGTCAGAACAAGGTGTACCGAAAGTCATAATTTCGGACAATGGTCCACAATATGACTGTCAAAGCTACAAGCAGTTCTCTAACGAATGGGGCTTCCAACACATAACGTCCAGCCCCAGATACCCACAGTCCAATGGGTTTATTGAGCGACAAGTCCAGACTGTTAAAAACACTTTAGACAAGGCTGTAAAATCTGGAGAGGACCCTTACATGTCAATGCTCTGTCTTAGATCTACTCCGATTGATTCACAGCTTCCGTCCCCTGCTGAATTACTGTATCAGCGTAAACTTCAAGCAAATCTTCCGGTCAGAGTGGACAATCGAATACCTGACAGGGACAAAGTCGCCCAGCGCCTGACAGAACGTCAGCAGTCCATGAAACACTACTATGACCGGAATGCGCATGATCTAAGTCCCCTGACAACAGGGCAACCTGTACGCATACAGGACCAAGCTTCAAAGAAGTGGTTACCAGGAACTGTGAGTTGCACAAGACCTGAGCCGCGGTCATATGAAGTGAAAACCCAATCTGGTTCAATCCTTCGCCGTAACAGGCGCCACCTTCGCCCGGCAAACACGGGTCAACCTGTGATTAGCTCTGAGGATGAGCCTGCAATCACCGAGTCTGATGACCCTGTTGTTGAACCCTCTCATGATATTCCGAAGTCTACTAAGGCACCGCACACCGTTGTGTCCAGTCCTACAAGAGATGTTGGTCTCACCCCTGGATCCCCCGGTGCTAGTGCGAACCCTGGGACCTATCGGACCAGGAGTGGGCGTACAATTATAAGACCTGCTCGTTTTACTGAATAGAACCTTTTGTTTTAGGAGTTGAGCGCCTATACCAGTTCGTTTGTTCAAGTTCACACTTACCACGCGTACTCCATTGTTATACCAATTTAGGATTTAGTGCAGTGACTTTTGATGCACACCATATGTTGCCAGGATTTGTTGAGACTTTACCAAGGACTTCCCACCTTGCGGAATAGTGGATTTTTACTCTTGACTTTTAAGAACTGATTACCTTTAAGGACTCTTGTTCAATTCCTTTTTGTACAGTAGGAGGGATGTTATAGTATGCTTTATGTCAGGGACTGGGCCCGAGTTTGGTGTCTCTTTGGGCCCGCCATCTTGCTACTTGTGTGTATTAAAAGGTTGTGTTCATCTATCCGTTCTCTCGTGTCACATATCATAGTTTATCCAGGATATCTTAACAGTGTACAACCAAAATCCTAGCAAAATATTGCACACGACTGGACGCCTATTATTCACAATTGCTGGTTTTCAACCTTGTGACGAAGCAGTTTAGTTTTGTTGGTGGACAAAACAGTAAAAAGTTTTTTGCTGAGTTTGCATTTTGAATGGTTTTGTTGCTAGTGGTGGGAAATGCTTTTGTTGTTGACTTCTCCAGCATTATAAGCTAAGTCAAATCAGCTGAAAGCCATTCATGACATGAAGGAACTCCAGCAGTTCAGTTTGCATGCAATGCTATATCATTTTCAGATTGCATGCTATGCTACTTGTAAGTGCCCCCCATACAGGCCCATATACTTGTAAACAAGAAGAAAAAAATTACATCTGGTCATATAAGGCCCCCTTATATAAGCTCCCCTCTACCTTGTAATGAAATGTATTCAAATTTTATGAAGTTTTGAAGCTTAAAAAAGCATGTAAATTTAAAAAGGATTTTGATCACCACTACTATACCATGGCTGCTGCCTAGTTACAATGTAACTGGTGCCTGGTCGCCAGAGGCTCCTAAAATTTGCTTGTGGGAGACTAACATTTTGAGCAAGGAGCTCGCACGGGCCACCTAAAACTTATGATTCTTATGGCAAAAGCCTCTATGCCAACTTCCAATGGACGAACAAGAAAATTCCGTCCTCATTGGTGCTTTTGAAAGGAAAACGTAAAACGCATGGTCATCGAGCGTAAGCATAAATTTTAGGCTGTTAAAAGTAAACAAACAAGCACTTGTCTTGAAATTCACCTCTGTGACTTCCGCTGCATTGCAGTTGAAGTTTCCTGTCAGAAAAATATCTCGAATGAATTTAATGGACTTAGAAAAACTTTCGGTATCAAAATCATGATTTTTTCCCAGCATTTTGCCTTGAGAACAGTTTATAGGTTGCTTGTGTATGCTTTTAACGTTGCGATGCATGTGCAAAAAGCAATAGGTTTCAAATTACACATGACATATGCAAATTTTACTTGCATCCTACACAAATAAATTACAATTGAAGTTTAGTGGGCTTCTAGAAATGTGGCTCATGCTCCCAAAAAATTTTCATAGGCAGCAGCCTTGTATGTAACAATATTTTGCAAGTCCCTTTGTTTTAAGAGCTCCTAAAACCTCTTACGAAGTTGTAGAAGCCCAGAGCTTATAAAATATAGCATAAAATACCTCTGCATACCAACTAGCTAATCTCTTTTGCAATTATCATCAATGGGTAAAAGTGAGTATTATTTAAACCATCATATGTGACATGCAGGGCTCTAAATAACGCCCAGTCAACGAACAATGTCCAGACTGATTGGGGAGTTGACCAGTCAACCTTTGGACTTGCCGTTCATATTGATCAGTCAGATTTGATCGTATTGAAACTGAAATAAATTAAAATTTCCATGCTGTTCACTTGTTTCAGTTGTTATCGGTATGTAGAGAGTAGATATGTTTTGCAGAACTTTAATCTGAAATCCTGTCTGAAATGCAATTAGAACCGTTGTTTACAATTCGGGCATTGAAAGGGACATTGGGGTTCATAGGTGTACGGGCCGGGGGGGCGAGGGGGGCTGCAGCCCCCCCAAATTTTGGGCAACTCAGATTTTTTGGGCAGCTGGAGAAAATTTGGGCAAAGCCAGTTTTTAAAGACGTCTCCATGTTTTTATTATTATTTTGAAGAGATAAATATTTTCTATTTTAAGCTGAAGTCGGCGTAATAATCCAGTTACATTAACACGAGACAGTGTCTGCCTAACACGTGACGAGTTTCTGGTTATAAGGTATCATATGCTGATTTTTTTTTATTGTTGGGCACTGTACTGCAATGGGCTATTTCCACTCGTGAATTTATTAGAATAAACTTCCGCCTAACTTTCTAGAACCATCTCCTCTCGTAGAACAGTGTATGGCAGATGGCATCAGTAATGGGTCTTAAAGAGAAGAAGTGGCTGACTAATTCTCAATTTTAATTGCGAGAAGAATCTTGATTTTTTTAAAAAAGTCTATCAAGCGGTTTAAAAATTATTCAATAATTTGTTAAAGTAGACTGAGATGTTGACAAAACCGCTAACAAGAGCGCCATGATACATCTAATCAAATCCTTCTTTGTAGCAATTGGCCGGAGCTATCTCCATGATCTATCACCCACGTTTTTAAAAAGATTGAAACTACTATGACGTGAATTTTAGAAGAACAGTTCCCAGAGAGAAATATTGCTGCAAGTATAATAGGCAATGGCTTCATTTCATTGCTATAACAACTCCGATGTCATTGCAACCCTGATCACAACAAATTTTCATCTTTATCTAATACAACTGTGGTGGCAAATTTTCCAAATGTTTGTTTGTGGCGACGTAGTTTATGCTCAAACTTTTAGTGGCAGGTATTGAACCTGAAAAACTGTATGGAACCATTTTCATAAGCCAGTACGGCCTATGTTGTTGCATCGACCCTCGTTTCTGTTCGACTGTTTTGTAAAAATTTGGGCAACTTGGAAAAATTTTTTGGGCAAATGGTTTACCGCCCCCCCTGGCAAAAAATAGCCCGTACGCCTATGTTGGGGTTCACACACTTCCGGTTTCAAAATTAAAAATGGTTTCATTTTTATTAGTTAATAAGCAACAACTTTTTTCAGGGCTTCTGTTACTTCGCAGGATTTTCAGAGACAGATTTTTTAAAACATCATGACTAGTGCCCAGTTTTTTGGAACATAATTTATGCCTGGTAGTTTTGGAATGTTGTTTGCTCATTGTGGTGATGAAGTCTATGGCAATTAAGCTGAGATAAGTTTCTATTATGTTTTATTGTCTTGTATTTGGTGAGATTTCAACCTGAATTTTGCGGCTCCACGACCTCGCGAAATATCAGAAGACAGGCTTGTTTTGGAATATGTAACCCCAGTTTTGGTTTATGGGCCCTTGATGTTTTAAGAGTTTTTTCTCTTATAAATTTGACTGGCCAGAAACAACATGTGACCGAGCGTAAATGAATTTGGCCAGTCATCGTGTCCGGAGACTCTCTGGAAATTATTTTCAGCCCTGACATGCATGTCTTGGCTCAGTCAGATCACATGAAATTTAAGTACCATATGAGGACAAATGCACTTTTTATGCAGGTAGCTCAAACCTGCCAGTGTCTTTAAAGAAGGGTTTGCATGGGAATTTTACCCTGCATACATGTCTTGTTTTGGTGCATTCTTGGCGGTTTTTTTTCTTGAGCTGCAATAATACACCAATGCATCGGTGAAGCACAATAAATTTTTCTTCATGAATATTGATATATTTAAGACAAGTTACGGAGATCTCATGATAAAGTAAAATTTGACAAATCAAATGGGTGCATGGAATAAGGCCACAGTTCACTTAACTGATCTAATGTAAAACTGAACCTTTCCACATGTTTGTTAAAAACTAATGAAGATATTATAGCACTGTAAAGTGGCCAAATTTTACAGTTGTTTATTTGGTGTTCAAAGGCAAGTTTGTGCTCCCTACCATTCAAATGTCTGCAAAATTTTGCAAATTTATGGAGCAATATCTTTGCTCGCCTTTAACCTTGGTAAGTGTCCTAATTGTAAGGTGCTTTTTTGAGCAGTTTCAATGGACGTTAGCTAGCTTGTCTTTATCAAAACTTAAAAAAAATTGGAAGGTTTTATTCCCACTTTGATGCACAAGGGTAATCAGGTTTTTCATGAGATTCTAATCTTGGACCATTATTGCCGTCATCCTTTTAAATAAGGTGTGTCTGTGGTGATAATTTGACACCAAGCTCTTGGTCTTTCAGGCTCTAAAAAATGGAGCACAGAAATAGAGAAAGTGGTTCTTACAATATTCAAGCCTCTGTGGATGAGTTGAATTCAACTGGTCTATCTGGAGAAGAAGGCAGAAAAGACAATGGTTATTACAGTCTGCCTACACGGCGATATACAACTATGGTGCAGTTTCTGCTATTTCTTGATTTGACATCATCTGTTACTCTTTGGCTTTGTGGAGGAAACAATGATTATATGGAGAAAAATGTGGAACATTTCAAGATAAGAGACTCGGTATTTGACTTGGCTGCTATGGCATTTTTGAGATGTGGTATACTGTTTTTTGTTTATCCTTGGCTTGAGAGCTTGACTTTGAAGCAAATTGATAAACCATACAACAGAGAATTAGCATCAAAGAAATGTTTCTGCCATTCTGTTGCTATATTCTTGAGTGTTGGATCTCTTGCATACACTGTCACAAAAGGTGTTCTTGTCTATGAAGTTAGATCAGAAAAGGGACACAAGCTTCACCCAACATACTATGCTTTAGCTATCAGCTCAGTTGCATTTACTTTTCTGGAAGCCTTGTGTGCACTAGGCAGTTTTATTGCTATGCGGAAACTCAAAGTGCAAAGAATTCTTCACGTCCCTAATGATGCTGAAACAAAGAAGAAGAAAAAGGTGAATTTGAGGAGGCTGATGACACTGGCAAAACCTGTAAGTTCCTGTTTTGTTTATTTGATTGGTTGTTACCTATAATTTAAACATTTAATGGAGTGGGCTTTATTAATCAATGTCTCACCCCTAAACTGTGTCACAGTTAGACATAATCACAAGGTAGCTGTGAGGAAAAGTCTGTTCACAGAGGGTGGAATATAATAATATTATATACTAATTTGTAGGACAAAGGAAGATTGAAGGAAAGATTGAAGTGTACATGAATTGTTTTTCAAAAGGATGTTTGACCCGTTCTACCTCATATAATGTTTGCATTTTTCTTATTTTTATAGTTAATTTTCTGTAGTTAGTTATTGTCATTTAATACCTGGCTATAAGGTGCAAGTGCAATTTTTGACGATGTTCACCTTAACTACAACAACACGCTTTCCAACGACGCTGATTACGGCCATTGACCTTTGTGAACAAAGGTGAAAAATATATGCACCTAGTATATGGCCTTGCCCTCCATGAGTTCTCTGTAGCTCAGTGGATAGGGTGCCCACCTGAAGTTTGGGAAGTCATAGGTTTGAATCCTGTCAGGGACTTAGATTTTTTTTTTGTTCCACGCTCGTTTTCATCTTCACATTTGTTCACTGAGCCTAAAATTTACCGTCTTTCATTCTTTCACCAAAAGCGAAAAAGGTTATATATTTTGAGCAAAAGCAAAAAAATCACACCTGTGAACACAAAAGGCATTGTTTTCTTAAAGGTCAAATGAACCAAAAGTTCGACATTTTTTATTTTAGTTCAATTGTAGTGAAATATGTTTAATATGAACCGAATAAACATACTATGAAGTTTCAGCTCAATTGAAACAAGCATCTCTGAGATATTCGCAATTAAAAATTGTTATTTTTTGGCCCTTATCTTCGTAGAGCGGTCGGAAAGATTGTCGGTAAAAACAGCTTGTGACGAGTCGACTTGGTGCAGAATTGGCCTTCATGTGAGACACTGCTTCATATGGTGTCATGTTGACAGCACGATGACAAGTTATGTTCATGATGTAGGTTGCTTGCATTGCGTACTTGCACCATGTGGAAATTTGGAGACCAAATGTGCACATCATCAAGTGTCTTTTTTTTTTTGAATGTACGATTTGACCTGTTCCACTAGCCCTTGTGTTGTGGGAGTCCTGGCTGCTCCCTGGAGAAGTTGGATTTGATAAGTGCTACAAAATGCTTTCATTTTGTTGTTTTCTAATTCACCTCCATTATCTGTTATATTTTTTGGCTGGTTATAAGTTACACAATACTTTTGAACTTCATTCAGTACTTCGTCAGCAAGTTTCTTATGGATGGAGTGAACATTGACAAACTTTGTGTGGTGATCAATAATATTGATAGTCCACTTGTGCTTTGTTTCGCATTCACATGGACAATTTTCTGAAATCTCTAAGGTCAACTTCAGTAAAGGAAAGGAATGATTCAGCTTGAAGAGGACTTACCAGTTATGGGTTTCTGTTCTGCAGAGAAAACTGCAAAGAGAAACAAAAGTGTTCACAACTTTTTGTGTTATTTTGGAACAATTTTCAGCAATCCATTTCTCAGTTTTTCGTCGCCCTCTGTGAGCAATTTTATGATGCATGTATTCTAAAGTATATCAAAGAGCATTCCTTGATGTGCAAGAGGGGTTAGGAAGAGCTAGGTATAGGAGGGGAAAGGCAGAACAAGGAGGGAGGGGTGGTTGGTGAGATGAAAAAGAAATGTTAAAATAAAATTTGCTTATTTAAGTACTAATTCTTTTTGAACATGAGAACCCCGCCAAAAGCCAAGCCCTTATTTTTCAACCACACCTCAAAAGAGGAAAGGTACTTTTTCAGCGGTGGGGCTAAAGTGCAGGTCACAGGCCACAGGTCAGGTTACAGGCCACAGGTCCCAGGTCACAGGTCCGGTTACAGGTCACAAGCCACAGGTCAGGTCACAGGTCACACAAAAAAACAATAGGACACTGGACAAAACTGTTCTGGACTGACGTTTTACTATACAAAGATAAATCAAGCCAAGGAACCTTGATGATATTTTTGTCCTTTAAACAATATTAAATTCCACACATGGAATAATATTTTCTTGCTGATCATACGGCATATCCAAACTTCATAACGAAATCACAAAGGTGTGCAAAATCATGTGATTTGTACGAAAAACAAATCACATGTTTTTCACTGAAAACAAAGTGTTGTCGTGTTATTAGAATGTCATCTCCAAATAAACCGTGCAGCCAAGATAACTTGGAGCGAGTCATTGAAATGCAGCACTGTGATCCTTTGATACATTAGCAGTTTACAGAGTCAAAGATTCAAGTTGTAATGGAGGAATGCTCCCACCTAAGGGCCACGAGGCAAATCCAACAGAGGTTTTTCAAGCTGTTGTGCAATAGAATGTGAGAAAATGGCAAGCTCTTGGGAGAAGAGCCGAGAAATATGGTCCAGCAACTATTTGAGAGGCCCAAATAGCAGTGTCTGAAGTTCTTAGCCGACTACACTTTAACACAGCAGTATTTTGTGACTGGTACGAAGCGCGAGCAGCAGGCCGCCATCTTCAAAAGAGATGGAAGACCGATCTAGTAGCAAGAGGAGTTTAGGATGAGGAAAGTCTGAAGAAAGTTGCCGTATTTCAGTGGTGAAATAAGTTTTAGACTGTCCTTACGTTGTTCTTCCGTTTTATCGTCGAATGCTTTTCAAAACATCCACAAACACGTCATGATATTCTTAATGCAACAACCCTTCGTTTTGAGATTCATTTTTCTAACATTTCACGTGATTTTGCGTACCTTTGTGATTTCGTTACCAATTTTGGTTATGCTGTAACATGAATATATTTTCTCATGTGTGGGATTTGGTAAAGTTCAGAACAGAAAAAAATATAATTGAGGTTCCTTGGCTTGTTTTGTTTTTGTATAGTAAAATGTCAATCAAGAACAGTTTTGTCCAGTGTCCTATTGTTTTTTTTGTGTGACCTGTGACCTGAACTGTGGCCTGTGGCCTGTAACCTGACCTGTGACCTGGCCTGTGACCTGTGACCTGCACTTTAGCCCCGCCGCTTTTTCAGACAGTCGATAAAAGAAGTGGTTTAAAAATTTCTAACCAGTCTGAAAAATTTGAACTGGTTTAAAAAATTTAGAGTAAAGAAAAAATTTAAACCACAACATATACACAATGCAACTTCTATGCTGAAAAAAATAAACCAAATGAAGAAAATATTGCTCGATCCCTGACAGTGAATTATAATGTAATAAATCAAATGTCAAGTAATTTCTATTTTTGCCTTGTGTTTTTTTTTTCAGGAGCTTTTGTTGCTTTTTGTTGCATCTTTAGCTCTTTTAGCATCAAGTGGAGCTCAGATTACTGCTCCTTACTTTTTTGGAAAAGTTATCAAAGCTTCAATGGAAAAGGGCATGTGTAAGTACTGTTTTATTAATTAAAAAGAATATTTTGGGTATACACAGTGGGTACGGGTAGACCTTTTCTTCATTGTATGATAATTTAAAAAGATAATGATACAAATGTAACTTTACTTAACTTATCTCCTAAATTGTTTAAACAGCAACCCTCCAAGTTGCGACCATTTTAGTCGCCATGGCACCTAAAATTTTGGAATTGGTGACTTGATTTGGAGAATAGTCGCCAAGCTGGCGACCGTGAAGAATAGGTTCATGTTGTGGCGTATAGAAACAGTTCTGGTAATCACTTCTACTGAAATATGAAGAACATTTATTCTAGCTGATTTGAATTCCATTACTTTTTTACTTTTCCATTGAAAAACATGCCAAATTGAAAACTTAAAAAGTCTCAGAGCTAAGCGTTTTGAAAATGAACATCAATGAAAGTTGACTTGCATTCGTTCACCTAATCACCTTCAGTCTGTTGCCTTGCACGTGACATTTTAACTTTCGACACGTGACAAATGGCACGCAATCAAAGTGCCTTGCTTGTCGACAGTGATGATTTCTTCGATATCTTAGGAATGCTTGTCTAGCCAAGTTCTGTGGTTTTTTAACTGGACTACATATTATAAATATTTTTGAATCAATACTGAGACAATCTAATAACATGGAGAGGGAAAGCTAATTGTTGCAAATTCAACACAGAACATTATGTAACAAGACGCTACGGAGCATACACTTCGGCGTCGTGGTTGTGGAACTAATTAATTGTAAATGCGGAGGAATAGTAAGAAATCAGATATGGTAAGAGTAAGGTGTTAATTTGTGCAATTATGGGATTTGTCAGGATATTCTGAAAAGAGCAACATCCAAGAGGCCTACTTGCCAAAAACTAGCATTTCGGGACAAATTGTCTCCGAGGTATTAGCCCAGTTATGCTCTGATGACTCCATACAAATCCTTTAAAAAAAAACAATTCTCTCAAGAGTCATTCAAACAATTTTTTATTTTGTCTACTGCTTTGATATGTTGAAAACTATAACATATCTAAAATTTAGAGGATTTCTATGCGCCAAACCCGAGCAAAGTTAAACTGATATAAAATTACATGAAAATGGCACAGGAATACATCAATCGGCGACCTCCTGAAAGACAGCTCCTTCGGTTCTCACAAAGGAAATGTCAAAATCGTGATCGGAAACAGGAGTAATTCAAGCTCACATGGCAAACGCGCCAAAGGTGCGTGTTTTTATTTTGCCCGGTTATTTTGCCAGCATAAAGAACAACAATTTCATAAAATCATGTCGGAGGATTATCCTAATGGCCCGCATTTGAATAAAAAGACGATTGTCCATACAGAAAAAAATTCATGGATGTTCGGAGAATTCGGTTTCAGAAGAAGCTCTCTTCACAGTCTTACATGGTAGATATATTTTTAGCCTAAATATCTCCGCAAAACCTACTTTCATTCTTAGAAAAAGTAAAGGCAACAGTTACAGTCAAACTTGCATTATCTTTCCTACCGGGTAACACTCAAAACTAGTGAGAGCTACATTTGTATTATATATGATAACTAAGCGGCTGCCGTCTTACAACTGTTGCGAAATTACAGTCACAAATTTCAATTCGTTCGTCTTAACCCGTACCAAAATTAACGCTCTAGCCAGAACGTAAATTGGGCCATAATTTTCAGCCAAACCCGGGCCGAAATCAACCAAAATAGGGCCTTAAAAAGTTCAACCAAAGATGAACCAAAACGAGCCTCACTGAAACGTAAATATTTGAGCCACAAAGTAAACCAAAATAGAACCCAAATCCTAACTACACTCTAGTGATGCAAAAACTGGGCCAAAATTGGGCCCAAATTACGCTGTCATTTTGGCTGAACGGTAATACGATAATGACCGCTGTCTGCGCGCTGCATATTTCTGTAATCCGGTTCGAGCTAAATTAGGCCACATTTGGGCCAAAATTACGCTGTAATTGAGGCTGAGATCCAACCATTTTTTGGTCAAGATTTCGCTCAAGAGTAACTCGACACCGGCAAACTCGAGATTGCGTGCCAAATGTACATTTTCAAGGTAGATAAATAGATAAGCAAGCTAAAGTTAGTATTAAATAATTGACAAACGTTTGTATGAAAATCGCCACAAATGAAACATCAACTGGATTTTTAATGCAGTTTAGCAAATTTAAGTACATTGCTACCAGAATTTTTCTACCAAAAAATATTACATCAGAGAACGAAACCGGGTCACGCGTCGTTTTGAATGTATAAATCACGAATTCACATCACGTACAAAGTCCACTTGTTACAGACTGTTCGTGCATTTCTTCAAAAATTACAAAGTGATTGTCTGAATATTATTCCTTCACATAGATGAGCACCAGCACTGCGACGATCACATATTCCACGATTCCACGCATCAATACCTTTCACTCTCACAAGCTCAATAACTTTTTTGACACTTTTTTTATACGGAGCTATTCCCCTCAGGATTTCTGTAATTTGGTTCTTCCTATGTTACCCACAACCAGCATATACAGCCATGTGCTTTAGGAAATTGTTCCAGAACAATCTTTAACTGGTTTGTTAGGCAGGTTTTAAGCCCTATATCATAGAGATAAACATGTTTCCAAGAAGACTTCTGCGTTTTCAAACAGCCATGACCTGTTTACTGGCCGCCAAAAGAAAGGGCTACGAACGTTTAACATGATGCACGATCTATGAAGAAAAAACACTAACCTTAAATACAACTTAAAACACACAAGCTTACCTTTATCGGCAGTTTTAAAAATTATACTGACAAACCTTTGTCCTGCACATTTTCACTTCAGCTTCTTGCCTCGCTTCAAACGGTCCTTGCAAGGCACAGCGACTTTTGGGACTTTTTGGGTACAGTGCCGAGACTTTTGTCCGAATCAAAATAGATGCAGTAATGAAAACTAATTGTCAAACTTACAAATGACTTACAAATGTTAAGTTTCAATGTAACTTAGATCGGGAAAACGTTTACAGGAGAAGAAATGATCTCTCACTCTTTGTGTTACACAAACGTTTTTCTCTTACGATGCAACTAACGAAAAACCCAAATGCCCGCCAAAATAAACTAACCAATCATCATGTGTCTCTAAGGCCACGTGAACATATCGAGACAGGGTTTTTGAGAAATCAAGAAACGCGATCACGCAAAAACAACGCATGGAAAGTTTCAAGTGGACCTGTCAGGTTTACTACGGTAACGTAAAGGCAATGTCACGAAAATTTTTCCATAGAAAAGCCCTTTTTACTGTAGTAATTGTAGAGGCTTTTTAATATTGCACCACCACGATTCATATACATCATATATAGCTATTTAAATCCAGCTTTAACTGGTCGGAAGTGTTCAGGGGCAAAACATTTGGTTTCGTGCGTTCACTGCGTGGATTTATCTATCGTCAGGTGCGTCAATTATGTTTGCAAATTTAATTGCGAATAAAATGGAAAGAGATTAGTCTTACTTGCAAGGTGAGGCAATCAACTTTGTAGGTACGTATTGTATCTGTAAATGTTTACTTCAGTTGAGTTAAAAAACTAATCTGATATTTCTCGTTTTTGTTTGCAAATATCTCTTGCGTTAGGTCTATTTAATTAAAGTTTTGCTAATATTTAATGTCCCCTTACGCTTAAGTTGTGCAGGGCTTTGTTTTCTGGTGTCTCCACATCGACTTCACTGTAATTCGCTGGTTCGACCGAACTGTTCAACACCAAAATTACAGCCTCAGTCGGCTTCTAAAGCAACCTAATCTACGACTAAAAAAATTTTGCCTGCTTTAAGGTCGTAGAGCGTTCAAAATGAGAGCCTAAATAACAGCCCAAAGCGATTTTGGTTTACATTTGGGGTTTAACTGTCGACCAAATTTGCAACCTAAAATATTTTGCCTGAATTTGGTCGCTTTTTGTTCATAGTGTTGGAATTAGAAACAAAAAAGGAAACAAATTTTTTTTGGCTCAGGCTGTTAGGTTCAGCTTTGGTTGATCTTTTGCTCTCTGTTTCCATTTAAGGCCTTATTAAGGCCCTATTTTGGCTCAGTCAGGCCATAAGATTTCGTACGGGAAGTTGCACTTTAGCTCGACGAAACAGCCTAGAATGAAAACAGATCGAATCATAGAAGAGTAAAGATACACAGAATTCTGATGTTTCGAAAAGAACAAAATAACTACACAGTCACATCATGCGGTGATGCGATAATTTATTGGGTACAGCTTACCTCAAGCTCAAATAAGGCGGCTTCACATCGCTTTAAGAAATTTAATTTATTTCTGTATAAAGAACAAATCTATCGCTTCCACTCTTTGTGCCCAGCTATTCTCCACAATTACTCTGAATCATCACTGAATCAAAGCAATCTCCTCCTGACAACATACTAATAAACAACTGCTTCGGTCCTACTTGTCCACATGGCCACTCGACGACATGTTGAGGACAGCTGCAAACGCTGCTGCAGTAGGAATTTCACGATCACTCCGATGATAAAATACATTGAATAAAAGCAATAAACAATCGATAAAGGGAAATATGTATATTTCAGCCATGAAATTGACGACATTCTTCGGGTAAAAGACAAATTTCCTCACATCTCGAATATCGCATCCAAGATGGTTCACAACAAGGTCACGCGCGTGTTGCACGTTTTCCGCTCTAACTTTTGATTGGCGCACAGAACAATGCTTAAACTTGGCCGTGAGGTAAAAGACAGGATAATGGGGAAAATAAAGCTAAAAAAAGTTGTTTTTGTCACGTTTTTCTTTGTTTTTTCGTCGATTTTTGGATTTCAGCCAATCAGAACGCACCATTTAATTGAAATTAAAAATTAAAAGTTAACACCTTTTAATCGATTTTGCATTCTGCCTGCCTAGTTCTTACGCGGACCATTACTTAACACCAAAGGAACATAGCCTTTACAGAGCTTCAAAACATAGCATCCACCAACACAAACTTGACTTGAACTTTGAGTAAAACTAAACAGCCTCTACCAATAATAACAAACTCTCACTTGAACTTCAGATATCCTACGGCTTCCACGAACTTGTAAACACAGAACTTGAAAATCGACCTTCGTCACACTTGACTAAACACAGCAGGCCAGCTCGAGGGAAAAAACTTAGATCGTCAAAAACACTCGCTTGGAACTTGTATACCGTTTGACATAAGGTTCTAGAAAATACTAAACAGGAGAATAGTAGTAGCTTTTCGACATATTTTATGATTTCAGTAACTGATGCAAATCTGCTGACTCATGCTGAAATGTAAACATGCCCTAATTAATTATTCATGTATCATCATCCAAAAGCGAAGAGAACGTTCGAGAAAGTCACGCAACGCATGAAAGCAATTTTACTACGTAACACTCAACAAAGACAAAATGTCTTTGTGCAGCATTTTGTAACATTAAATTCATCATAAAACAGGTCGAAAGGAGGGCTCACTCGTGAAATGTTTTTCAACACTCGAAGAGAAATTTCGTGTCTCTGCGCGGCCACGAAATATCCTCTATTTATTCTTCGAGTAATTAAAGACTAAACTCGAAGTGATCTCAAGATATCACGAAGTAGTCCGGTCTCATTTCGTGAAATAGTTGAAACAAGCCGAAAAGTCACGAACTTACACGCCCAATCTTGTCCCGAGACTAGTGCATCATTTCATAACCATTTTTCATATCTCAAACTACCTTGGGTCGCAGTAGCGCAATCAGCTAATCCCTCAACTTGGAGTTTCCTCTGATCTGATGGGTCACACAGGTGAGTCGGTTCAAACCCCGGGAAAACCAAAATAATAATTCTTTCTTCCTCGAAAAAGTTAAAGTATAAATCAAAAAAATCGAAGTGATCTCGAGATATCTCGAACTAATTCGGCTCTCACTTCGTCAAGTAGCCGAATAGAACCGAAAACCTACAGACTTTGCTTGCCCAATCTGGTCAAAAAATTGTAACTTTGATACATTCCTGAGCGTCGCGAATCCTTTACTTCGCGCTCTGCCGTAATAACAGTAACATGTGAAGCGTGCTGCGAGTTGAATCGCGATTTTGTAAACAAAAGCGATAATTGTAAGCAAAACTAAACATCGCAAAATTGACAGCTTGTGGTTGTTGCGAAAATGTTTAAACACCTGTAGCGATGATAAAGGAAAAAGAAAATTTATTATTTCGTAAGCAGCATTTTTGTTTGGGTTCCTTTCAATTTATTGGGAAAAACATTTTTTCCCAGTACAAGTCGTTGCGAAATTTTCACGTGCGCGATGTTACCTCTATAAAGCAATGATTTGATTTAGAAAACTTGTTGATCTTCCTATACTCTCCTGCCTTTGTCAGGCTTTCGCAATGTCTAGTGATATTAAAAATGACCTTTTAAATCTCCAATAATATTTGTTAGTTGGGGAAACAAGTTCATCATCAACAAAAGTCGCAAAAGAAATGCGAAACAAATATCAGAAAAAAAATAGGTCGCCTATCAACTTGCGACTGGGAAATTTTGAACACATTAACAGAGGATGAGTTAAGTTCTGCTCTCATATACCAACTGGGGATTATACAGAAGGATTGAAGGCCCTAGAGACAACTGGAAATGGTAATTGTCTTTACAATTCTGTTTCAGTATTGATTCAAGGAGATGAATCTACAAACCTTATTCTCCTGGACTATCAGTAACTAATGCCTTGCACAGTAAACAAGTAATTTATAGACAGTGCTGCATTTTAAGTTAAACGTGCTAACTACCTTTGTTAATGACAATTTTGATATATTAATTTATGAATATAATTTGGCACCTAAAAATTTCCCCTGGTGACTAAACCCAAAGAGCTGATCGCCAAATGGCCACTGAACAAAAATTTTAACTTTGTGGGTTGAACAGTGAACAGTGGTAGGGAATTGTAGCAATAGGGCCCGGAAAAGTTGTTGTGGCTTTGGTACTGTAAAGTTCCCATAGTAGAGACAGGTAAGGACAAAATATGGGGTAGGCCATGGCTCACCCCATGGTGTAGGCCATGGTGTCCGGACGAGTTGTACTAGCTTGCCCCTCAGTTCTATTCTTCGACCTTTAAGAAAACTTAGTCTCTATACTTTTTGGGGACTCGCTATTTTCAGGTGCTTGCTAGTTTTGGGATTTATTAGAAGTCAGAAACTTTTGACGAACGTTACTTTTGGGGGGTCGCTACTATGGGAACTTTACAGAGGCAACAAACATTTTCTTGATGAATGTGTGACCATAGATGTTAATAAAGTTGCTCACTCAGAATGTTGCTACATGTATGTTTTCACAAGCAGCTACTTTTAGTTTAAAAGCAATTGACCAACGATCATCCAAATAAATAATCCAGTGTTAAAGAAAAACAAAGTGACGACCAAACTTTGGCAAATTCCCATTAACTGCTTTAACTTGCACATCAACATCCATATATTTTACCCAAGAATAAATAGTGAGCATTTTCAACAACATTAAAGGGGCAACAAACAGAAAGTAGCCAGATCACACATTATTTTGGTGAGCAGAGTTCCATGTAGGTGAAAAGAGAATACAGTCTTCTCTCTTTTATTTGCTTTACTGGCTCACACGTAACTTGCTTGACTGCATGACAATACTGAGGGACTGTTATTAATCTGATGAAAATAAGTAACTGTACATTGTTAACTTGACAAGTAAAAAATATGCTCTAATGTGGTTCTTGGAAATTTATGATTAATAGATGATGATAGTCATGCTAGCAATTACTTTTTTCCAGCACATCTGAATGACACTATTGTGATACTGTCACTGGTTTATCTTGCTGGTGCATTAGCTGCATGTATGAGGGCATGGTTGTTTACACTTGCAGGGCAACGTCTTGTGGCTCGCATCAGAAAACAGGTAAGTATGCCAACTATAATTATGTGATGATAACTTAAAGTTAACAAGTTGGTGCTTATTTGTTTGCACAAGAATGAAACTTATTAAGTAATGATCTGGGTAAGGTGGATAGCAATTTCTTTTGTTATGCGGGGACGGTGCTTTCCCCACATAGGAGTGTTCTCATTTTTACTCAGAGAATGCATAAACCTACATGAAGGCTGTTTACGCAATAAAATGCATTTACACTCCACTTTGAAAGGGTGTATTTTTGTGTTAAAAGATTTTGACCAATCACAAGAGTTGAAAACAATAGCCAAGAAAAGTTTATAATTTTACATGTTCCCCACATAGGATTTCTTTGTTATTCAAACTGAGACCAGATTTTGTTATATCAAAGATGGTTGGAAAGTAAGGATGAATATATGTACTGCTTTATGAAGTTTTGTTAACTTTTGCTGTTTAAGCCAATCAGAAGTAAGTACAGACAATAGAAAAGTTAGCACCTTTTTTGCATTCCAACATGTTTGTTGTCGTTCAGTGCTATCGTTCTTATCTGGTCCACTGATCAATTTCTTAATGCTCCAGCATAAAGAAGGAGGAGGAAAGAGGTGCTAAAACAAAACAAAAAAATAGGCAGAACGAGACATCTGTGTGTTGGCCTTTACTAATCAAAGTTACTTTTACTTTTACTACTGTAGGTTTGAATTACAAAGTTCTGTTCTTTTCAGATGACTTTAATGTACTTGCTTTTGTCTTACTTAGCTGTTCAACTCTATTATACGTCAAGAAGTGGCATTTTTTGACAATAATCGGTAAGAACCAACCTTGCTTAGCAAAACTCAATCTGTGCATCTAGTATTTGATCAGTTACTCTTTAAAGGGTGAAGGGAAAGGATTGCTGCTCTTGATCTATCGTATTGATGCACTTCTAAAGCCTCTATTTTTTATTGATGTTGATGATTCCAAGTCACTTAACGTATCAGTCAGTATAATTAAAACAGGGACTGCAGACTGTGGACCATGGACTGCAGACTGGGTATAAAGCATGGACTAGGCATAAAATGAGGACTAGAAACTACAGACTGAGCTTAAGACGGGGAATATGGACTGTATATATAAAAACAGCTTTGAAACGGTAAAACTGAGATAAACTGATAGTGGACTTGCATAAAATGGTAGTCCTAGCTCTTTTCCTCACACACAAACATTCCTTTGGCTTGTCATGCAGTCTATTCTCCCCAACATCAGTGTCATATGGAGAAGGAAAACATATTACGGGCAAGGAGGAGTTCTAAAGAAGAGAATTCAATTTATAGTTTTAAACCAATTATAGAAGATTCGAAATTGAGAGGCACTGAATACAAAAATAATATTGGTGTTAGTGAGAGTGAAATTCTTATAGATGCCACAATTCCATTCAAAGCCTTGGGGATATGAGAAAATGATGAACCCAGATGAGAAGGTTTGATACAAAAAAGCTGTATTTAGGGGGAAAGGATTACTTACCTATACATGAATAATAACCATAATAAATATGCCATCCAACTTTATATTCTTTAAGTAATGATGACATGATTTACACCTATGTAACAATATAACATGAACATTGTGTTTGTGACCCCTGTCATGGATGTTAGAGACCAGGTATAAAAATGGGTGTAGAAAGTAGCATTTTGGTCAGACTCAGGATTTGGAGGGCTGCTGGGCGGCACACCTAGCCTCCACCAAGAAAGTCTCGGAGTACATTTATAACTTAAATTCACATGTTTACATATCCTGACTAGTTCAATCGATAAAAATTGATATTGAAAAACTGTTTGATAAATCGATAAGTATCGATAATTCAAATTTAAACGTTATCAATTTTATTGATCAAGAGAATAGAAATCGATACTCACAACCATCGTTGCTCTTTTAAGGTATTGATTTTATCGATTTATAGATTTTATCATTGTCATTAAGGACCGTGTATAGTTGACAATTGTAACAGCAAAATACTGGTTCTCCCGAGACAGCGTTTAAAAAGCAAGCTGTGTTTTTGCCGATGCGTTTAATAAGGGCTTACATCTGTTATATCTGGGCGTCTTAAGACCTTGCTCGCTCATAACCCAGAATTGTACATCCACTGTACTACCCTTGTACAATGTTTCACCGATGTTTAACTTGAGTAGTTTCTAAGTAAAATGCAAGAAGAAGTTGTTACGTTTTGTTTCTCCGCTGAATCATGTTAAGATTAATACCGGTCATGTTATGTATTTGTTCAATATTTGATTTGTGAAATAAATCTTTAAACTTATCTTACAAGAGTGATTTTTTGTTAGACTGGTTTTTGGGGAAGTTCTGATGCTTCACTGCCCTTAAATACGTGGAAACTTATTGCACCGATAAATTTGATAAGTTTGATAAAATCAATAACAATAATTTTAAAATCGATAATCATCGATCACTCACAACGTATCCCTTTATCGATTTTTATTGATGTCTGATAATATTAACTAATTTTTATCGATTTTATCAATTGTTATCAATTATCAGTTTTATCGATTGAACTAGTCGGGTCACATATTTATTGCCTGCGTGCAGACGTCTCCTATTTCCTTTGTTGCACGCGGAAAAGGGACGTCTGCGTAACGCCGTCGCTAATCGTGTTCCAGCGTCCTGCTGGGTTCCCAAGATCTTGGGAACATGCTGTGATAGGCTGACACACAGTGCGCATTGTTTGACTTAACGCTGATTGGTTGTTATCGAATGTGGTCTGATAATGTATGCGGTGATTTAAATGATTTATGTAAGCGGGGTTTTCTCACCAAAACAAATCAAAACATGTGCGATTGTGTGCTGTGTTTTTCGTCGATCGAAAAGCAGAGCGATCGAAATCTTTTGCGGGGACGCGGAAAATTTAACGTGTACGAGGAAATTATTTCTTTACAATTTACTGTGCATGACACATCACATCATATTTGTAAACAGTGTCTGAGAAAACTACAAAAGCGGCGTGGACTTCGCACCAGGCAGGCATTTTGGAGAAAGCCAGCCAAAGAAACTAAAATCTTTATTTAGCCGTAACAAACAGAGGTCAAGAAAATTTAAACACTTTACAACTGCATCTGAAATCAAGTCCTATCGGGAACACCCACAGAAGCATAAACCACAGGAAATGATTACTCAGTATGCATGTAACAAACCTGCTTCGATCATGACCTCTAAATGGAAGACTTAGCGCGGCAAAAATGAGATTTACTCAGTCAAAGGTTAGAATGCTACATGCTCTGTGTAGTGCTAGTAATCTTCGCGCGAGAGAGAAAAGAAGAAAAACCTCTGTTCAAGAAGACTCTCAAGGTCACGTTTCGCCCGTATCACGAGCTTATGATGTTTTGTTTGGCCTGTCAACTCTTATTTCTAACCGGATATTATTTCACAATTTATGCGAAATAGAATACCCTGCCAGCGGGACGCTGGAACACGATTAGCGACAGCATTACGCAGACGTCCCTTTTCCGCGTGCAACAAAGGAAATAGGAGACATCTGCACGCAGGCAACATATTTAAAGATCTTTTGATCTTACCTTTCCTTACCTAGAACCTATTAGCACAGTTTTTACCAAGGTATTCCATAGTCCGCATTTTATACCTAGTCTGTGTTTTATACCCACCCGCATTCCATGGTCTGCAGTCTGTGGTCAGTGTTTCCTGATACTGACTGCTCAATGTATGTAAATTTTCTGAAGCTGATTCATCAGGCTGAGACAATAAGGGAGTTACTTTCTGAATATTCCTCACCATGTTAAGCAAAGTTTTTTGCATTTACAGAGAAAATTTGTTTCAGTGTTTGTTTCAACTTGTCATGCGCGAGGTCTTTTGGGAAAGTAGAGTTTGAAAGCCTTTGTCTTTCAAAGCAAGCAATTTAGCAATCTGAGAGAAACTTGGCCACAATCCCCCCCAAAAAACAAGAAATGCAACATACATGTAATGTATAAACTGTAATAAATATTGTATGTTATTAATTTATTGGTTTCTTAACTCTTTTCTGATGAAGCCACTCAGCGTGATACACTGAAATATGTCCCAGAGCTGTTCACCTGGTCAGCGTTAAAATTGTAGGGAGTGGTTGTCTTACATGACGTACTTTCTGAAAAGAACGTTTTCTGTGCATGAATTTGCTTTTTATTTCATGAAAAATGACAAAATATTGCCAGAAATATTGGTTTTTTTCTCATATTCCTTCGAACACACCCCAAACTTTGTAAAGGACTTGTATGGCAGAATTTCAGGGAAAATACGCCAGAGAGTGAGCCTTCGTTTAGTGCTCTCTCACTTGTGCTCTGTTCGAGCCATATTTTTACAGATATTTAGCATCAACAACCTTTGTGGAAACAGAAATCTGTACTTTTTATTTAATTTGAGGGCTCATGTGGACAATTTTGTAGAAAACACTGTTTCAAATGATTTATGTCGAATTTTGACCGTCAGAAAAGAGTTAAAACTGCCATAGTTGCTCCTAGTACAAGATCAGATTTGTAATTGGATTTAATATTTGTCCTACTACTCTATCTTTTTCTAGTACTGGGGAGCTTATTAACAGACTGTCATCAGATACTCAAGTTATCCAGAATGCATTAACAGTAAGTGATGAATCATAGTAGAGGAGACTGGTTTTGAAAGACAGAAAATGTCAAAGATTAAAACTACGAAGCTGCAATTTATGTTAGGAATTTCTTGATGGTGTTGAATATTGTGATGGAATAAATGAGATTGATGCTTTTTTTTGGTCAGTAAGATCAAAAAAGGATAAGATTGCCCAGTGAATGTTGTGCACGGTGCATTAAGCCCAGAAAAACAGGCAGGTACAAAAGTCGGACCAGATCAACTTGGACCGCCAGTCCGGGTCTGATCAACTTGGATCGATTCGGACCAACTCGGATCGAATAAAAAAATAAAAATAAAATAAAATTGGACTCGGATCAACTCGGATCATAAAAAAAAAACAACAACAACAACTCGGATTATAAAAAGAAAAATAAAATCAGTCGGTATCACTTAACTTTCACCCTCCATTTTGTTTTTTTCTCACAAACTCGTGGTTGCGTAAATTGATTTTATTTTTATTTTTATTAATTTTAATGATACACTAGTGAGCAGCACACATACACTTCCAGTGAACATTTTCAACTTGGAAGGAGGAGAAATCATGCTCGCCCAGGACAACAAAAACTTTCGTACCCCGGGCGAGAATTGAACTCACGACCCTCCGAATACTACATGTTTATCAGACGCTCCAACCACTGAACCGGAGGGTTGCGATTTTGATTCTTGCCCGGGGCATGGAAATTTCCTGTCCCGGGCGAGCATGGTTTCTCCTCCTTCCAAGTTGAAAATGTTCACTGGAAATGTATGTGCGCTGCTCACTAGTGTATCATTAAAATTAAGTTTCAGAAGTCCTACAGAAAAAACAAACAAACACTCTTCGGTAACTATCTAATCCGGTCCAACTTTTGTACCTGCCTTAGAAAAACATGTACATAAACATGACAAAGGAGTCTGAAAGTCTTCATGACATTATTATTCACTTGTACTTAACTGTGGTGTTCCTTTTCTCTTGTAAAAACGAATGAAATCGTGGAAAAAGTTTGATATTCAGGTCTTGAACAACAGCACAAAATGAACCATGTGCCACTGCACATGTGCAAACCCTGCCCTAAAATATAAAAGGTCTGGAACCTAATATATTACAGAAAGTGAGGTTCACGGTTTTAAGCACACACTAGGTTTCATCAGCATTCAACCATTGGCAAAGAGTAAATGACTTATAATTAGACCAATCAATGCAAGCACCTAAATGTGTTATATGTTATAATGTGATTTCTTCATTTTTTACAGGTGAATATATCAATGTTGCTGCGTTACATCATTCAGATCATTGGTTCTCTGGTGTTTATGTTTACCCTCAGTCCCAAGTTAACGGGAGTTCTTATCTCTGTTGTACCAATTGTTGGAGTAGGAGCTCAGCAGTATGGTGTGTTTAATTGTCTGCTTGTATGAATGGTATAGCAATAAAAAAAATTAGCTCTTAGCACTAAATGAAAGTCCTACCAAAAGGTTTATGTTTAGATTAACATATTTTTGGAAATTGTGTCAAGCAAGACGGCAACAACTCACATTTTTCAATCAGGTGTGAGAAATTGGCCTGTAAGCGTGAGCCGGCGTGAGATCGAAGTTTTCAACCCACAGGCGTGAAACTCACGCCTAAGGCGTGAGAGTTGGCAGGTATATTAGAGATCCAAATTAAAGTGAGAGATGTCAAAGTCTCAGCGTGCAAAATCTCACCAAGAAACCTCCTCCCTATACCGCAGAGAAAAATCTGTGAAGCCACTGACATTGTGAAAATGTTTGTTTTATTTTTATTTTATTAGCTTCGGCAAAAAAAAACAAACAAACAAACAGAAAGAAAGAATGTTGGGAGGGACACCGCAACAGCTGTCGCTAGTTACAGCGGGAGCGGATACTAATAAAAGAAATAAAAACAAGAAATATTAAAAAACGCGGCGATACAAGAAAAAGTACAGCTATGTACAACAAGTTATTGGACGAGACAAGGGACGAGCACTATTACATTTTAAACAGATAGACTTGAACAAACGTGGGTCTTTACAATCATAGGAAACAGCTAACGTGGACTTATAATAATTAAAAATAACCGATTTAAAGGAAGATAAGGTCGATGGGCTCAAATCTAGTTCATCCTCTAAACAATTCCAAATTCTACTAGTTCTAATGCGAAAGGATTTCTGGGAAGCTCTAGAGATTTTTGGCAACCATATGTCAACGTCCTTAACCCATTTGCCCCTGAACCGCCTGTAACCGCCCATGTGGATCCGCGTCCTTTCTACCCTTTGTGACGTCATCAGTTTTAACGGTCAAGGACAACCTTGTCTGCTAACTTGTGCAGAGTACCAGAATGAGCACAATTCAGTCAAGGACACCGGAGAAAGAAGCAAAAAAATCATGTGACATTGACCTGAAAATCTCCATGAAAATCTTGTTCCATTGCTCACCTAGCTTTCCTTTCACCTAATCCTAAGATCCTAAAAGCTTTCCTAAAAACTCTTCCCACCAAACGAAGCCTACAAAATGCTCAGCAAGAGAAAAAAAAAAACGAGGCAAGAAAAGCGAAAAAAGAGGGGAGGAGAGAAAGCGAAAAGTAAAAGTCAAGACTGCTGTGTCACTTTTAAACCCAAAACTATCTCGAAATTTTACTTTCTGTGCATGCCCGAACTTCGCAAGCTGATATTTTGCATCTGGATCAGAAGGCCGCGAAGTGTACAACCTGTAAACTGGTTTGTGGTAATTTTTAGCTCTTTATAGCACGACAGTGACCAGAAAACCACTCGACTAGCTTCAAAACGCGTTTTTCGGCAAAATTTCCAGGAGCGAATGGGTTAAGATTTTGCCTAAAATCTGGCTGCCTCTGAATGTATTTCTTTTGAGTAAAAAATCAGTTTTGTTATGATAGCCCAGAAATCCCACTAGCTGCTATCATGCATTACAGTTAAATGAAGTGAATTCTGATTGTTACATTGTTTTGGGTAGGACGATTTGTTCAGGGATTGCGAAAGAAATTTCAGGATGAGCTAGCAGCAGCATCAACAACAGCTGAGGAGTCAATCGGCAATATACGAACTGTACAGGCATTCTCTCAGGAACGTAAATCCATGAATAATTATGAAAAAGAGATTAATAAGAGCTACAAGGTTGGGGCAAAACTGGCTCTTGCATCAGGTATGTACTAAATATTAGCATTTTTACAGTTATTACATCTTTAAAGGATTTCTTGACAAAACGACCTGTAACTGTTTCAAGGTCAGTAGTTCATGTATGACCCCATGAAATGTCCTGAGAATGGGGTCATACATGACCTGTTTCAAGCATCCAGAGAAAAATTACGGTAAAAGTCCACATTTAAGAGCCTAGAATTTTCGAGGTCAGGGTGAACAGGTTCTTATAAAAATTATAGGGTAGATTTTCACAATTCAGTTTGATTAGGCTCTTATTTTTCAGAGGTTGTTGTAGTGTAACCATTAGCAGAAATGTTGTACTGATTTCTAATACATGATGGTTTATGGAAAACAGATTTCTAGTAAATCAGTAAAAATCAAAAATCTTAACAAACAGAGGTGATTAATCAACCATCAAAATTGGAGTGATTTGTTTGTATAGGAACCTATTTTTCTTTTCTAGCCTGAACAGGTTCTTATATTTTTTAATATTTAAAATGCCAAGTTGCAGCCTGTTTGTAGGTTCTTAAATCACTAGCTTCTTATATGTGGGCTTTTACTGTATGGTATTGAAGATTGGTTAACTTCAAATTTAATGAGTTTTTCAAACATAAATAGCTAGAGTCATAACAGTCATTTTTCTTAAGTTTCCTTCACTTTTTGAGGGTTTTTGTAATTATTTTTGTTTCTGCACAGGGTTATTTCAAGGTGTTGTTGGCATTATAGGTCAGGTATGTAGCAATAGTATTTTATTTATTTACCAGCTTTTCTGGACACAGGCCGGCCCAGTGGGAATGTGCACGAGTGAGACTCAGGTCACATGCAAGGTGCCATCCCTACCCAATCCCACGTTCCATAAAGGTTGGCCAGACCAGTGAAGTCTGTGACCACTACTCTTTTCGAACAGTGATGTGGGTTCTTTCACATCCCACAAGAACAAATCAGTGAAAGTGCTGTTAGACAGGACGTACAGTTTTTTGTCCTCATCCGAGAAGACTAGAAAGTCTAACCATTTTGCAGATGTCATTACAAAGGCAGCATTTTCTTCTCAGTTATTTCAAGACCCTGAGTGTAGGTCTGACCGGGGTTTGAACCACTGACCTCCCACTCGGCATAGTGACGCTCTCCCAACTGAGCTAACCAGGCGGCGGTTTTTTATTACTCTTATCTAAGTCTATGTTTTATGCCTATTTTTATTGTATCAGTCTAGCTACTATTTTCATTTTACTTATTTCTTTGTGACTGGGACGACTAGGCATCATAAGCCATCTGGGCCAAGTTGTTCAAAGCTGGGTTAAGATAACCAGGGTTAGTGCAAGATTTGAATTCAGATTTGAAAACTTTAAAAGCATTTCAGCTTGAATTCTTTTTGTCTACGAGTTGATGATTGGAAGCTCTAAAAACAACAGAGAAAATTATCCAAGAAAATGCTTTTGAAGAAAAGTAAAAGAAACGCGGGTTAAACCCTAATCGGCCTTCAAACAACTGGGCCCTGGTTTTAAATTTAACGTGGGTTTATTTTTCTTTTGTTCAAAAGCATTTTCTCGGATAATTTTCTCTGTTATTTTCAGATCAGCATGTAGACAAAAAGAATTAAAACTGCAATGCTTTGTAAGCTTTCAAATCTGAATTCAACTATCACACTAACCCTGGGTTATTTTAAGCCAGCGTTGAACAACTCAGCCCTGTAGCAGCTTTCACAAGCCAAATGTGATGGTGCTGTTTCATGAGGTGTGAGATCGTGCGTTGGAGTGGTTTGAGCTTAAAACCTGAAATATTTACAAAGAAAAGCACTAGAGAAGCTGGTAATTGGTGAGAAAGTTTTTGTAATTCGACCTTGACTGCATCTTGATTATCAATTATTTCCTTGTCTTCACCAATGGTTGTTGACAGCTATTGTGAAAGAGATGACTGTCAAGTCCATTTTTGTTGTCAGTAGTTTCACATCTAACTTTGCTATTGCACGATCAATGGGCATTCCTTAAATCAGTAAGTTTTGCTGCCAAGTTTATTTGAAGAAAGTGATGAAGAGGCAAACACAACATGTGTTTGGTGTCTGATAACATTTCCTATTTTCTGCATTAGTAGTGAATGATGCATAAGTTAAATTTTGAATTTATGTCACAGACATGATTGGTTCTCATGGTATCCATGCAGGACCGTACCCAATTAAGAGAGCAGTGGAAAGGCAGCCTACGATCAAATAAAATCCTACCAACCCTTTCTCTCCATCGGCTACTTCTTCTTCCCTTTCCATGTTCTTATAGATTTTCCTCATTTGCCACACACAACATGCTTGCAATCCTGACAGACGTCTAGCAGTCTATTGTGCCTCTGTTTACTGACACTTCACAAGTGGTCAGTTAAGTGATGTTGTATTATATAATCAATGATTGATGTGGCTGGTTTGCTTCAGGGTGCTGTTGTGTTAGTACTGTGGTATGGAGGCAGTCTGGTAAATAAACAAGAGCTTGATGTTGGTATCCTTACAGGTAACTGTAGTTTTGAGATTATTCTTGTTATCAGCTTTGTAAAAATCACAGATGAATTTTAAAGTACTGATTTCATGTCAATTTAGGTAACTGTCTCATTTCTGTTTTCTTCTCTTTTTTTAGCTTTTATGTTGTACACACTTAATGTGGCCATGGCTTTTGCCTTCTTATCGTCTCTGTATGGTGACTTCATGCAGGTACAATAGAACATTTCAAGACACAATTTATTCACCATTTTCACCCCTCCCATAATACATCCCCCCCCCCAAAAAAAAATGCATAAGCCTTCTCTTTTATTTCTCTTTGGATGGCCATAATACCCAGGAAAAAATTAACAAAGGTTATGCAAAGTTTTGGGGGCAAATAAGGTGTATTATGGGAGAGGTGCAAATGGTAAAGTATGACTGCAGAAAATAATCTTAATAAAGATAATCTGATGGCCGTGTGTTTGGCTCATTCAAATATGATTTTCTTCTTTGCAATCATATCATGTGTTACTTTGCAAAATGCAGTAAAATTCAGTGAAGTTCATCGTTCTTTCACTTCACTTAACCTATTCACCCCTGAACCACCCGTAACTGTCCAGGCAGATTGATATCCCTTTTACTGCCATTGAAGTCATCATTTTTATGGTCATAGGCAACTTTGACATCTAACTTATGCAGGGGAAAGAGAACTTCAAACTATCTCCAAATGAGCACTATTCAGTTGAAAATGCTGGAGAAAAAATGCTAAACGAAAAACAACTGAAAAGTAACCTGAAGGGAGAGAAAGCAAAGGGTAAAAGTAAAGAGTTCAACATCACTTTTAAGTGCTCTTGAAACTTATAAAACAAAGTTTTTTTTTCTTTTTGGCTGAATATTGACCAGAAAATAGCTTGACCTGCTGCTAAAGGTAACAACATTCCTAGTACTGATGGGCTAAATCAACAAAATGACCAAAAGATGGATACAGACACCATGTGATTGAAGCTTGTGACAAGTGTGGGTGTTACGAAAACTAAGACCCTCGAAAACGAAGACCTAAGACCCGTCTTAGTTTTCGAGATTACGAAAACTAAGACCCCCTAAAATCGAATCCGTCGAAATATAAAGTCAAATTGTAACCGAAATAGGTCTGATCTGTCAAATTATATCATGTTCGATCCTTTCCACCGAGTTTTAGGTCAAATTTAACGGTAAATTTAGGGGTCTTAGTTTTCGTCATTACGAAAACTAAGACCCCTCTTAGTTTTCGTAATTACGAAAACTAAGACCCCCACCAAAACAATCTCTAACATTTCTACAAAGTCGAATTACGACCGTTTGAAGACTATAATCCGTAAGACAAACAAAAATTACTATCACACGCGTGCTGATCTACGATCCGCTAACAATTTGAAGACTCGCTTAAAAAAGAGGACCAAAGCGATAGACTTCCTACAGATCTATTGTACACTGAAAATATGCCTTACCCCTGTTGGCCTTTAATTTTGTTGTTTATCCTTTAAATCATGAAATTGGCTTTCCACTGGAGATGGATGTTTTTCTTAGTATCTCTGCGATCGAGATTGCGTTACCTGTAACTATCACCTGAGGGGGTTTGTGTCCACCGCTTGTCGTGGACAATATTGATGATGTATGTCTGCAAATTTGTGAGCAGAAGCGGATCGTCTAGCACGCTTGTGATAGTAATTTTTGTTTGTCTTACGGATTATAGTCTTCAAACGGTCGTAATTCGACTTTGTAGAAATGTTAGAGATTGTTTTGGTGGGGGTCTTAGTTTTCGTAATTACGAAAACTAAGACCCCTAAATTTACCGTTAAATTTGACCTAAAACTCGGTGGAAAGGATCGAACATGATATAATTTGACAGATCAGACCTATTTCGGTTACAGTTTGACTTTATATTTCGACGGATTCGATTTTAGGGGGTCTTAGTTTTCGTAATCTCGAAAACTAAGACGGGTCTTAGGTCTTAGGTCTTCGTTTTCGAGGGTCTTAGTTTTCGTAACACCCAACTTTTGACCTTGACAAGATGTATAAGCTCTATAAGAACCAGTTTTTGGCAAACACCTCACATTAAGCAGACCTAAATAATATTAAAAACTAGCTAATAAGCACAGCCTCTTAATTACACAAATCTTATTTCACGGAGCCATGTGCTTCATTATAATATCTTTTTTTAGGCAGTAGGTGCTTCAGTACGTATGTTTGAGCTGATGGATCGTTTACCAGCCATCAACATGGAAGGAGGACGAACATTGTCATCAATCAGTGAGAGTAAGTGATCATGGATGATTGTATTATTCATGAAAAGTAGAAGCTGAACAACAGCAAGAGGTCATGACTGAACTCCACAGATCGACTGCAGAAGCTCAAAGTGTATTTTCTTGTGGAGTATCTTCTGAGTATAGTGGGTGCAGGTGTTAAAATGGACGGAGCCTTTTAGCTTTTTTGTCTACACTCTTTTCTGGCAGCAGATCCCAATATACCCTATTGCTCCTCTGAAGAGGGAAGAGATGCTCATTGTTAGCACAGGGTGTTGTATTTTCCAAAAAGGGCTTGAAATCTGCTAACCAGTTTTCTGTACCTGGAAAAAGCCAACATTATTTTAGCTCAATAATTGTTTTGATTTCCAAATATGGAGCAGCAGTCAAATCTTGTGGCCATTCATTTGCAGCATGAGAAGTATCAGAACTCTCTTACTAGTCTGGTACCTTCATTCATTAACCCACTCATCCCTGGAAATTTTGGTGATAAATTTCTTTTGACGCTAGGCAAGCGGTTGTCTGGTCACTGTTGTGCTATAAAGAGCTACAACTTACTGTAAAGCCATTTACATGTCGTACACTTTGCGACCTTCTGATCTTGATGCAAATTATTAGCTTGTGAAGTTCAGCCATGCACAGAAAGCAAAAATTAGAAAATTCACCCACACGTCAGGGGTGAATAGGTTAAGGTTTTAAACAATCACTTATTATGTAACCTTGAGCCCAGAAAAAGCCTTGAAATTTGCTTCCACAATTCTGTACAAGCTTTAATTAGATACTGAACAAATTAATTTTTTTTGCTCATAAATAATAAAATTAAGTATTCCTTTAATATAATAATTAGTTTTATCCTGATGCTAATTTCTTATCTTTCGTAAACTTTTTACAGCTGTGCAATTTCAAGATGTGTGTTTTGCCTACCCATCTCGACCAGAAAATTTTGTGCTTAAGGTAAAATTTGTGTGAATGTTAGTTCAAATTGATAATTATCCCAGTCAGGTAAGGTTCTTGTAGCCTGATGTACAGTGTTACTTCTATGTTACAGGGATTGTCATTTGAGCTTATGCCTGGACAAACTGTTGCATTAGTTGGTCCCTCTGGAGGTGGCAAGTCTACAATCATCAGCTTACTGGAGAGATTCTATGATCCACAGTCAGGCTTCATCTGTTTAGGTAAGTCACAATATTAATATTCAACTACTTTGACTGTTAGGTAAGCCCTGTTAGTAATAGAGAGAAGTGCTTATTGCCCCACCTGCAGTACCCAAACCTGTAATCTTAATGAATAAATTTTCATAGAAGACTTGTCTGCAAAGGATTTGAGTACGCACAGTACAGCACAGTTAAAATCTTCCAGACTGTAAACCTGTTACCATGGAGTTGCACTAGCGACTGCACATGTAACCAACCAGTGCAGCAAAACCATTCCTATCTTTTGCAGACCTCTTTACCTGCTCATTTAATTAGTGACATTTATCCAAGGGTCCAGTTTGTGTGGATGCCTAGACTTCGCAAACTACATCTTTTTTGTGAAAGGTTTGAACCCAGTAGTCATTTCAAAAGTAGGTTGAGTTTGATCGTCCGGGTGAACGTAGTCCTGAATAGGACTGTTGTTGTTGACAGTGACTGACGTTTCGACAACCTGTGCGGTAGTCATCTTCAGAGCCAAAGTGAGTTGTATCACGTCAGTTGATGGTATTATACTCTGGTTATTGATTTGATTGGTCAATTACGTCGTGATGTTATTGGTCGTCTGTCAGTTAAGCCGTGATGTTATTGGCTATGAAAACTCGTAATCAGTAATTGGTGCATTTCGATCCGTCTATCATCACAGTTAAACAGTCGTCTATTGTTAGTCAAATTGTCATTCTCTCGTAGTTAGTTTTGCTTGATCTCATCAATAAGTCGTCTGTACGGCGCTGGTAACTGTTGGCTACGATTCAGTGCGATTGTTCTAAGTTAGTAAACCAGCTTTCTAAAGTAAGACGTTGATAGTAGTCTGTAGAATACGTTATACATGTCGCAGAGTCCCAGTCAATTTGATGTTTCGTCTTTAAATGGTGCTCAGCAAAGTGATTGTTGACGTCACCATTCTTCGTAACTCAATTGTGTTCGTTCAGTCGCGTGCTTAGGTTTCTGCCGGTTTCACCAATGTAAGAAGCCTGGCAGTTGGAGGGTTTTTATTCCCAAGTATATGACCATTTTCTTACAAACGTAAGCCAAAAAATTGATCAAGTAAAAGAAACAGTTTTCTTGGGAGTAATCATGGATGAAAATTTAAATTGGAAATCTGAAATCTCACTTGTCGCCAATAAATTTTCTAAATGTACAGGAATTATTCGTAAATCCAGTTTCTATTTATCTACGAAAACCTTACGAACACTGTATTTTTCTCTGGTCTATCCATACTTTTTTTACTGCAACTTAGTTTGGGCCTCCACTTACAGAACGAACCTTATTTGTCTTTAGATTTTACAGAAACAGGTGATCAGAACTATAGCTAAAACCACTTTCGATGCACATACTGATCCAATCTTTCAAAATGTTGGTATCTTAAAATTTCATGATATATACTTAATACAACTAGGCTTATTCATGTACTCTTATCAAAACCATACTCTACCTTTAAAATTTCATTGTAAATTTACTTTACAAAGTCAAATTCATTCGTATAGTACAAGAAAGTCGTGTAAATTTCGTCTGCCTTTCTGTCGTACTCGAACCAAACAATTTTCTGTTTTTTATCAAGGACCTAAATTTTACAACACCTTAAACACCAACATCATCAATGCTTCCTCACCTTTTTCCTTTAAAAGAGCACTTAAGGCATTTATTTGTAATAATTATTAGTCTACTCCAACAGGAATCTTGCGAAAAAGCCTTTTAATATTCAGCATTATTTGTAAACTTCCGTAATATTGATTAGTTTAATTTTCCACCTGATATTATTTTGTATCTGTCGCGTTGATTTTTATGCCATCTTTGAACAATTGTAATTGAGGAGGCCTAATTAACATAAGCTCTATAGTTTTCTTTAGACCTCCTCGCCATTTCTTCCTACATTTTGGCATTTCTTTGTAATTATTGTAATTATGTGGCAAATAAATAAATACAAACGTGTAATATATATATATATATATATATATGCACACAAAAAAAGCCCATATCTAAGCCTTACAAACAAACATGTGTATAATGGGGTCATAGCAGGTCAGTCGTTGTATAAGAGGCATCAAATCCACTTCATGTATGATGGAGCTGAAAAGTCAATTCAGTTTGAATCAAGCATGGTCACAATGGCCTTATAAATTTCAAGTGAGGTTTGTTTCTTATTCATTGCCTTTGCAGTAGTGGTGGTTGTTGGTTCCTCAACAATGGATTTGTTGGAATCCATGGATTGTCTCTTGAGAGACTGTGAACATTACTTCCCAAATGCTGACTGAAACATGGCAGAAAACTTAATTGTACCACTCCAGGTTACGATCGATTCAGTTCCAGGATTGCTCGATTCCCTGGATTGTGGTGAGGCAGGAAATACTGGGAGAATTTGGGTTCTTGAAAGCCTGGTATATTTACAGCTACGGACCTTATTAAGCAGGTGGGAGTTGCTAGCAATTGTAGCTGTATCGTGCATGTCTATTTGCCCTATCCGAGGATTCCCAACAGTTTCTCCTAGAAGTCAACGAGTCGGCGACCTTGCATTGGTATGAAATTTCTTTACCTCAGCTGGAGTTTCTCTGGAATACAATATGATTTTCCTGGTCTCAAATAATGGGAATATTATTGGTTTCTAGAACCACTCTTTGGCGTAGAGTTCAGAATCTCGAGTCATTCTCTAACCTTTATGCCACCACCTCAGATGCGGAGTTAGATGAATTAATTAGAGAGATAAGGAGAGGCTTTCCAAACTCGGGAATCAGTATGATGCTGGGACACCTGCGCAACAAAAATGTTTTTATCCAATGTCAGCATCTTAGATCAAGTTTGGTTCAAATTGATCCTGTAGGTCGGTGTTTGAGATGGTTTAACACAATCGGAAGGTGTGTTTACAGTGTCGGGACCTAATTCTCTTTGGCACATTGAGGGACTACATTGCCTCATCCATTGGAGGTTCGTGATACATGGAGGGGTTGACGGTTTTTCGAGGCTCATAGTTTATTTAAGTTGTTCAACAAACAATCTTGCTGCAACAATGCATGCTTTTTCGTAGCAGGAGTACAAATAAATGGGTGGCCTTCTAGGGTACGATCAAACAAAGGGGGTGAAAATGTAGATGTTGCAGCATCTATGCTGAGACACGGGGTTGAATAGGGGAAGCATAATAGCTGGGCTCTCTGTACACAATCAAGGTATTGAGCGACTCTGGAGAGATGTCTTTGTTGGCGTTGGTCATTTTTTTATACTCTTTTCTATCACATATGGAACAAAATGGTATACTTGAGTCAACAAACATCATTGATCTGTTCTGTTTGCATTACATTTTTTGCCCAAGAATTAACCATCAATTGAGTCTCTTTGTTGAAGCACGGAACCATCATCCACTACGTACAGAAGGAAATTGGACTCCCCAACAAATATGGGTGAATGATATGATTTCACAAGATAATGCTGAAAATACTGCAGTTAGGGATATATTTGAGGAAGACATGCAAGTTTCGGACTTATATGGAGAAGACCCAGGAGGTCCTCCACCTAATAATTTTGACTTGGGTAGTGTTGAGGTACCAGATACAATTCTTCCTATAAATGGCTCTCAACTTGAGGCCATTTCACATATACAGCCTCTTTCAGAGAGAAATGACTATGGAGTCAGTCTCTACCTAGATTTAATGTCGGGCTTACATTGTATATGTTTCACAATCAATTCGTAAAGCTACTGCTCGCGTCCGTTACTTCCTACGTTCTGATACAACATAGCACATTCTAAAATAACAACATCTAATATGCATACTATTAGCGTCACTAGGCGTGTCATGTATGCGGTCACCCCATTACACTAGAAACTCGGGAAATTATTCAGGCACTCATACAAGCACAGAACCATAACTAACGAGCTAAAGCTCAGTTGCATTTTACATGAAGGGATGTTCATGTTCATGTTACCAACAACAGGCATAAATACTTAGGTGGTAGTTGCATTACACTTAAACTTCTGATTATTTATGAAGTGTCTCAGTCAGGGAAAAGAGTTTAACACAGCATTTCCATGCACCATGACATCATTATGAAGTGACAAAGACAAAACTAAAACCGACATAATATACATGTATATGGTTAAAAGTGACAAAATAAAGAACAAAAGTAGCATGTTTGCACGTGTAAATGAAGTTATGTTACTTATGTCATGGCGACATCAAAACATCATGTTAAACTTTTTTTCACATATCTTTATTGTTAAGTGTTAACATTATGCATTTCTTGACCCTTGAGGTGATGTAATTCATGGCAGCTAAGTATCCAGCATTTATTAACAAAGATGTCAGTCAAAGAACACTGAATAGTAACTTTTATTTTTAAATTATAAACTCTCTTACTCTCTATGTTATGAAATATATTAACATAGTTACACTGCCAGTCATGTTCTTCTGGCTAGAGTCAACAGAGTCCATGCATTTCAACATAAATTGCTCGGATTCAGTAAAACATCAACAAAACCTGTTAAACATGTTCTGAGAGATGTGCAATGCATCATCCATAACCAAAACTGGAACCCAAGTTATTTTGTAAGGAGGGGAAATGCTAATAAGTCATTAATGGTCTAAAATATGAGTACAGAAAAGCTGGTATGCAATATAAACAGTAACTCACTGTCATCACAGTAAGAAGTCTTGAGCTGTATATTGTAAAAACCTATTTCCTCAAACCTTTTGTATGGAAAAACCCTTTGAACTCAACAAAAATTCACATTCAAACATTCTAACATCCATTTTCTAATTCATCCTCTTCCATATCCAGCAAACTGGCAATTTATGCAGCTGTTCATTGCCCTTTTGAAAGAACTGTAATTCAACATGAATCTGCATCTGGAAAGTGTGACCCTTGGAAACTAAGCTTCAGTTTGATACCCTTTGGGAGAAATGGATCACCAAAAACAAACTGAATGAGATCCTTCAGTGTTGGTAAACCTGACAGCTCAGAGGTTGTTTCACTGACTGTGCCATTGATGGTGCCTGTCTGTTTCTCTGAAATGAAAAAAAAATGGCCTCACTGATTTTCTTTCCGTTAACAAAACACATCTTCAATTTATAAACTTAACGAGGAGACAACTACTGTAACTGCTACAATGTTGGTTTTGACACCTGTACACAATGTTTAAATCCTTCAGGTCAATCATTTTACAATGTAGGTACATCATAAGTTCATTTTCCTTCGAAATATAGGAACTGGCTAATACAACATGAGAGTACAACTGGCTACAGCAACACTGAAAAGTAAAGGAGAGGACACGACTGGTTCAGTGCGTGCATTGAAAAATGCTTCTATTCATGTTGCTCTACAATGCAAACTGAAAATGAACTGATCAGTGATTTATGAATTCAATATCATAGATGTACGCTCAAGTGGATTTTGCTTAAGACAACAAACAGTTCTGAAGGGATCTCTCAGTCTATACCAGGTGAACATTGCATGCAGAAGCCACCACTGTAGCAAAATGAAGGACTTTACTTCTTTTGGGCATTTGAATTTTTGGTAAACCCATTATAAAATGTCAATATAGCTTCAACATTCTCTCACTAGAAAGCCTAGTTCCCCAGATGATAACCAGTTAGGATAACTATGACATATACTATAAGCATTTACATGTACTACTCATTGCACTCTGGAAGTTCATCAATGTAAGTACAGAGCCATTCAACCACTTGAATTTCATGTGCAGTCAAAGTTGTTTGGTCAGCTACTGTGTTGCTTTCCTGTACGTCTTTAGTTGTGTATGATATATATATCACTAGTTAATGGGAACACCATTAACTAAGAGAAATTCTGTCAAGTTTA